>CM062811.1:974051347-974496347 GCA_031772625.1 Pinus tabuliformis | reverse complement strand
CCCACTATTGGAAGGAAGCATTGACATGTACTGGCTTCAGGGGCATAGATTTTAGTTGTTGTCTTCCTGCAAACCTCTGACACTTGTCACAAGTTTTTACAAAAGAAAACACATTAGAGAATAGAGTAGGCCAATAATATCCAACCCTCAAGATTCTGTGAGTTGTGGCTTTCCAATAATGATGCCCCCCACAGATGCTATAATGGAACTAGTGTACGACCTCCACAAATTGTTCTTTATCTAGACACCTCAAGAGGATTCTGGATGGGTCTTTCCAATAAAGTAGATTCTTATCAATGTAGAATTTTATTGATCTGAGTTTAATGGCATGAGCTTGATTTGAGCTAAGCCCTGGAGGGACTTCTAGCTTTTGCAAAAAATGAACTATGTTGTAATACCATTCACATGTAGCTAGATTTTCAGCCAAAGAATGATTCTGGTTTTGCACTTTTGTTGTTCCCTCTAATTGTTCATTATCTGAATTTAGACCTACGTAATTTATATCTAACAAACTGCAATTTTCTTCAGACATAAGCTTGGCCAAGCCCTGGCCTTTGAAAAGCTTAGTGGGCTTCACCTCTATGTCAAATTCTATGAATTTTGCAATCCATTTTTCCCTCTTTCCATCAATATTTGGCTAAGTTAAGATATATTTTACTGAAGTTGAAGGTACATATGCAATTACTTTGGAATGCAGAATATAAATTCTGAATGCTTTCAAAGATTTAATGAGAGCATAAGCTTGTTTTTCAATAAGGTCATACCTTAATTCAGCATCCCTTAAAGTTTTACTGAAAAAGGCCACGGGGTGCTCTATTCCTTCATCATTTTTCTGCAACAAAACTGCTGCAATTGTATCACAAGAGGCAAAAGAGAAGATGCAAAACCCCTTAGTGTAATCTGGGCTGATTAGAGTGGGAGCTTCCATGATTGCTTGCTTGAGCTTCAAAAGAGCTTCTTGAAGCAGCTGTCCATTTTATTTATGATCCTTTCTTCAGCATGGAAGTGATACTATTTACTAGCTCTGCAAAGTTTGGAATGAACCTCCTTACAAAGTTAATCTTACCCAGGAAGGATTGGATGTCCTTTTTCGACCTTGGGATGGACAATGTCTGAATGGCTTGAACCCTTGCTGGATCAATCTTCACACCTTCAGCAAAAACAATATGTCCCAGAAGTTTGCCTTCTTCTAGAGAAAACTGTGACTTCTTTGGGTTCACTAAGATTCCAAACTGTCTGCACTTTAGGAAGACCTTCTTTAAATGTTGTAAATGATCTTTGTGGCTACTGGAGAATATTGTTATTTCATCAAGATAAATAAGGACAAACTTGTCCTTCTCTCCCAAAAAGGCTATGTCCATGGCCCTTTGAAAAGTAGCCCCAGCATTCATCAGTCCGAAAGGCATCTTTGAGTATATGAAAGTGCCCCAAGGATTAGTGAAGGCAGTCTTTTCTTGATCTTTAGGGTGTACAACTATTTGATTGTAACCTGAAAATATATCTATGAAATACATGACTCTAGCCCCTGAAACTCTTTGCAGCAAGTGTTCCATCTTGGGCAGGGGATAGTTATCTTTTTTAGAGCACTTGTTCAGATTTCTGAAGTCAACACAAAGCCTGATTTCTCCATTTTTCTTTCTTACCACCACAAGGTTGGCTATCCACTTTGAATACCTTAGGGGGACTATGATTTTGGCATCCAATAGCTTCTTGATTTCTTTCTCAATCAAAGGCAATAAGAGAGGGCTAATAGGTCTTAATTTTTTCTTAAAAGGTATGGTGTTCTTTTCTAGTGGGATCTTATGTTGAATGATGTCTATGTCATAGGTTTTAAGATCGTTGTATTCGCAGGCAAAAATGTCAATGAATTGCTTTATGAGGGTGCAATACTCGGAATTTTGGGTAGAGGACAAATGCATGGACAGATTTATGTTTTTTGGATGGGCTGGGTTGCCTATATTATGTTTACGGACAACAAACTCATTCTCTGTTTTGGCCGCATTATAGGGCACACCATTATGATAAAAAAGCCTCTATAGAGGCACCGATCCTTTTGGTATGTGATTGCTGGGCAGTTAGATGATGCTTCTTTGGCCGATTTCTCTTTTCAGCTTGGATTGGCCACATTCTTCCATGGTTTCATTTTACTGATCAATGCACGTTTCAAAAAATTCCCCAATGACTTGTAGAAACCTGTTAATTTCCTCATCGTCTTCAAAAACCCTCCAGTATTTTACATTGTCAGGAAGAGATGGCCTGTATTTTACTTGAACTTCATATGTCAAGTTAGGGGTCAAAGGAGGAATAAACATGCTAGGAGAGACAACAAGGGAGTCGGCAAGCTGGTTCTTCATTCTTGGAATATAAGAAATACTGAAATTATTGAAAGAGTCCCTGAGCCTCCATACCTCATCTATGTATGCCTTGAACCTTGGATGCTTAGCTTGGAAAGTTTTATTTACATGCTGAATAATGAGGTCTGCATCCCCAAACACTTTCAGGCCTTTGATACCCATTTCCGTAGCAGCGCTCAAGCCTAGAATCAATGCTTCGTACTCTGCGATGTTGTTTGTGACCTGAAAGGTTAATTTGAGGGATAAATGAATGTATTCCTATGTTGGGGACACAAGGACTACACCTGCCCCTACAACTTCTTTAGAGCAAGCCCCATCAAAAAACATATCCCAAATTTGTGGGCTTTCTTCCTCTGCGATCTGGCAAACTGGTTTCTTGAGCTACGTGGAGGCCAACTGAGATTCTTTAATATGAAGAATACAAGCTCCAAAATCAGTTTCGATAGCATATATGGGATGATTGGTGGGATTCTTTTCATCTCTGATTATGTAATCCAACAACGCCTCTCTGTATAATCTCTTGCTCTCACCTCCAAAGACTAGAACAATAGCATAAGACAGGTCATTTTGTAATGATCCACCTAGTCGCTTGATCCAACCTCTGGAAAGTAACATGCCAAACTTGGGGGGTACATCTGCTACCACAATATCCATGATCATGCTTTTCATGGGCAGTTGAGACAAAGTGATGGCTAGTTCTTTGATTAATCCCAAACATTTCACTTTTCTAGAGTCAAAAGAGAATAGGTCATGATAAGGCTTGGTAATGTCCAGACCTAGCTCATCCATGACAGCCTTGGGCATTAGATTATGGCTGGCTCTAGTGTCTAGAAGGCAGTTGTGAAGGATTTATCATGAATAGTCAGAGAGACATAGAATGATGGGGAGATGTCTTCACAATTTTCAATCATTGGGCTGAGAATAATAGCTGGCTTGTCATCTTGCAGATTTACATGGTCTGTGGAGGCTTGGATGGCTTTAGGCTCGAGGGCCTCAAGGATGGATCTTTCGAAGGACTCACTCTTCACTAGTTCAATTAGAGGCATAGGTATTCTTAGCTTCTGGATCCTAGGCTAAAAAATGAAAGGAGAAGGAGACTTGTCAAGGCCTCTTACCTCATGAGCTGGAGCTTTGAGGACGATGGGATCAACTGCTGCTTGTTTTTGTTTATTGGCTTGCTGTACTGCAGGGACATCAGCTCTTTGAACAGGAGTTTCCTTGGTATTTGACCTCAAATTATATATTTGCTGATCTATAGTTTGTATAATAGCTTTACCATCCCATTCTTAGCTGATCTTGTCATTGCATAATGACTTTTCATAGGTAGACGAGGTCAAAAAGGAAGCATTGCCTTTGTCTTCCAGACAATGGATTTCATCCTCTTCTTCAAACTACTCTTCTTCCATGACTACATTTTGGAAAGGAGCCCTCACCCTTTGGTCTTCATTATTATCTTTGTTTCTTTGCAAAATCTGCAACTGTTCATTAGTTCTTCTATATGGATTTGGATTTGGATTTCTAGGAGCAAAGGTATTAGGGGATCTCCCTTTCCCCAGGTGCTACTCAACCTTTAATTTGGAGATTTCAGAGGCTAATGAATCTATCAACTTAGTCATTTTATCGATCTTGGGATCTGAGGATGACAAAGGCTCACCCCTCTGTCTTCTCCTATCAGTATTACCTTTGAGCTTTTCTGTAGCCATGATGTTTGATTCTACTTCCAAGGCTCCATCCTGCATATCAGCCAAAGTAGCACATCGCCTCTCCCTCAATAGTAGGTAGAAGTCCGAATCAAAAGCATTGGCATAGGTGAGTCTAGTAGAGGTAGTGGTGGGTTTTACTTCAGCTGTTATCTTGTTGTACATGCGGTTAAACCTTTTATTAAAATCAGATAGCAACTCACCATTTTACCTCTTTAAGTTTCCAAACTCGGTGTGGTAGTAGAGTAGATCATTCTTATCCCCCAAATGCTTTAGGAATGCATCATCTAAAGCCTCAATATCTGCTATAGATCTTGGGGTCAGTTCTTTGAACCATTTTCTGGCCTCTCCATCTAGGCTTTAGACAAAGACTCTCATCCAGACGTCATCTTCAGTAATGTCCAGGTTATCAGCATAGCTATAGAATGACTCAAGATGTTCTTCAGCAGTAACACCTTCAGTCCTAGTGAACTTAGGCATATACTTCTGATATTCTCCAGTAGGCATGGCATTCAAAGGAGTGGGTAGTATAAGAGGGCCATACTTAGCAACTATGATTCTATCCATTTCGGTAGGTGCTTGTGGACCTGCCATAACTGTGGTGGCTATATGGGTACTGGAAGTCTGAATGACAGAGGGCTGAGGAGTGATTGATAGGACTAAAGGAGTATGATGGATAGGAGGTGAGGTTTTCTTCGGGCTTACAACAAAAGGAGAATCTAAAGAATAAGGAGCTTTATGAATCTCTAAGATATTTTCTTCGCTGCTAGTATTAGAAGCTATACTCTCAACATGTATTTGTTCTATTACATGATTTTCTTAAAGAGATATAGAAGATTGTTTAGGATTACTTGAATTTGATGCTGCTTTCTGTAATGCCTTTCTTCCTTTGATGATTTTTTCAGGGTCAAGTACTGGATCAGCTTGTGACTTCTGAGGATTTCTCTGAGTATGGCTCACAAAGTGAGCCATAACTATGAAGTGGAGTCGCCAAAAAGGTTCAGCCTCCAGTAGAGTCGCCAGATAGATGATTACAACCATAAAAAGTGTCCAGACTTTGTCTATCATCAAAGCTAGATTTGTGTCGTCTCCCAGGGAAGCTGAGCTTCAGTTTCCTGTCCTCGGCAACGGCGCCAATTATGTTAGCACTCCAGGAAACTCTCCTAGGTTGCAGCTTGGAGATGCCTGGTAACATATAATCTTCAATATTATTCTCATAACTATTGGAATGGATGATGGTTTGGATCAAGTTAGATGACCATTTTAGCTCTATTCTCACTCAAGGCATGCATGAACACCCTCAACAACACAAGGCTTTAAACCACTAATGCTCAATATTTTATAGATTTAACGGATAGATGGAGAATACTAACTATATCAGCAGATTGCATATATAAACATAAATGAATTGACTAGCTACAGACAGCAAAGAAGCTTGCAATTCTAAGTTATTAAAGCAGAGATAAGATGACAATTATCTGGCCTTAGACACAAGGAAACATGAACAAAATTGTTCAAGTGCAAGCATAGAACAACAAAGGGAATGGATGTTGAACACATAATGGTAAAAGAAGCTTATATTTCTAGAATGAGGATGAGAAACTTAAAGGAATAGAGGAGGAATAATCTCTAGAAGTTGAACCCTTATTACATCTCACTAACAGCTATTTATAGCCTGTTTATAATGCTCCTGAGCTCTCTAGAAGGCTCAGATTCTCAGTCTCCCTGATATGAATTATTTAACTAATTTGATGCCCTCTAGGCAAGCATGGCTTGGTGGTTTTTCCTCCTTCTAATAGAGGAATAACAACCTTCAGATATTTTGGATAGTCTGTTGCGTTGTCTGGGAGTTATCCTGTGCCAGAGATGTTCCATAACGTTTGTTGGGGTGGCTGTTTGTTGGGTTGTCTAGGAGTTCTTCTGTGCCAGAGAGCTCCACGATCATTCTGTTTGTTCTATGGATGTGATGCGCTATCTATTGATGCTTCCCGGCCTCTGTCCCTGTCTCTCGACCTCTGTTCGGTAGTGGAAAGGGTCTGCGTGCCTTTGTTTTCTCTTTCAACTGCAAACTGTGACTATTTCTATTATCAACAGAAAGCACAACCATACTGAGAAATACCGATGTTCCCTGCCCTTTTCAGACTTCAAATATCTTCAACATGGTTTATTTACCCATCGGGTCCACCCTCAGGTTTATCGCAAGTCACACTCGGCCCTATCCTGTGTATTTCGTTAAACCATGGAAATACACAAAATACATTGAAAACGACCCTCTTGTGGATCTCAGATTTCATATATTTCACTTCCCGGACTCTTTCGGGTCCGGGCTTTATCGCTATCGGCGGTGCCAAGCTCCCTTTGTAATTTTCATTATATAATGAAAATATACCAAAATGCATTTGAAATGGCTTAAGCGCGGATCTCAAAATATATAAATTTCTAGCTATAGTGCCGTCGAGTCCGGCTCCTCAGGTTGCCCGCATGTATGCACATAGGCCCCGTCCCTTGGTATATAGCTGATGCGATACAACGATGCGATCTGATCACAATCACTGATCGCTCAATGCCCGAGCCCCTTTATATACATATATAATCAAGCATTGTTCCCCGCTGATGCGACCTGCCGACCCGATCATCAACGATCACTGATTGACAGTGTCATGAGCCTGTGCTTAAACTGTTCCCTCTACCCATCCGATATGCGATTTGCCACTTAGATCTAGGCCGTTGATCGGCCATATCTAGCGGCTGTTGTGCAATCACTTTTTTAAATATGTGGTAATGCTTCTTCATGGTTTTAGAGTGTTTTGAGCCTCTCGATAGTGCATTTCTGCCCTTCCAAGGGCTTTCCTCTTGCACCGATTTTGATCATTAGATGATCTTTGAGCCAAAATTGAAAATGTCAAGTGCATTAATGGATCCATTGACATGCTTCTAAGAAAAGGTGGAGACCTTTAGGACATACATGGATCCAATTTTGGGGCTTTTGTCAGCAAAGCTGACAGGTCCCAGAGAAGAATTGCAAAATAAAAATGCCAAATTATTTTTATTTTATTAGATCAGAAGTTTCCTCTGATCCTTCAATTTTATGCATACTTGTGAACGAACTAATACAGACTTCTCACCCACTATCTCTACAAAATTTGTGTCAAGTGCTTCACAACCACCTACTTCATTATGTCTATAACCAGTGGAACCACCAAAATGCTGACAAACATACAAGTTATTTACATGTTGTGTTCTATTAAAACCTTAATGACTATATTCTTTTCATATTAACAACAAAAACTTGAGTCAATAGACCTATTCTGTTGACATGCAGGAAACACAAACACCTACATGAGTTCCAACTTGGGTATTTTTGTAAGATTTAGTACCCAACTTTTATTGCAAGCCACCAACTTATCTACCACTTGAAATTGTGGATATATAGCTGTTGGGCCATGAATACGACCACTTTGTAACACTTATTTCATCCATTTTTACTCTTCTCTATTATATCATCTATTATAATTTATCATTTAAATCCATTTTATAAATAATTTATGCTCTCATGGATGAATATTATTTATTCTCCTTTATTTCTAATAAATTGATGATTATGCATTATTTTATCAATGATAGTTCTAATAAGTTGGTTATAACATTATTCACCATTTTTAGCCTCCAAAGTAACTTCCAGATTGAAGATTTGAATTTTAAATCTGCCAACTCAGAAATTCGTTGGTTTAAGGAGTGACAGTTTTGCGGGTGAGATTCTGAGCAAATGAAGACGAATTTGAGAAATCCGGAACATGGGTTTTGTCCAGAACGGGCCCAATTAACTTTATTAAAGAACGGTTTGCCCAAATTCGGCTTGTACAGGGAGAAACGCAGGGTTCTTTGAGCACGATTTTCTCAGATTTGCAGTTGCGGCCGTCCTCCAAATCTCAGCTGCAAACCCAAATTCGTCTTGCTTTTGTTGAGAAATGAAAGGAAATATATTTTCTTGTTGATCATCTGGTTAGAATCAACCCAAATTTGTAAAAAAATCATGTTGTAATTATCTATGCTCTGATCTTTCTCTATTTAAATGAAAACAAAGATCAGAGAAGAGATGGCTTCAGGATGACTTCAGAAGAACTTTTGGGATTCGAATTGAGGATGTAGAATTAGAGATTCAAGAGTGATAGGATAGGGGGAGAGATGGAACGAGTATTATGTTGAACTGTAATTTTATTTGCAGACTCTCACTGCTGAGAAGGCACCACTCAATATAATGCTGTTCAATTTGATGATCAATATATAAGCAGAGTTATTATTCCTTCGCATCTTCTGAAGCACTACCAGCAGTGATCGCTGGTGGTTACGGGCCTAACCCCAGTGGATTCACTTGCCGTTCTTGTACCATTATTTCATGATCTTTATTGTGTGATGGTTTGATTTTATTTCTACTTATCGTAATCATGTAATTTTACTGATTGGTATTTCCAGACTGAATGAACTGATATGTTTTATATACTGTACTTAAATTGCGTTGCTGTTCATTTCCTTCTTAACAGAGCTCACTGCTTTTTGTCAGCATGTTGTTGCGCTGTTCATTTCATCTTCAAAGCTGCGCTGATCACTCCATTAATTTAACAATTTTCTGTTCATTACAGTTATATAAGTTTGGCTATTCAGTTCTAATACTTAGCGTTGTTATTTATTTACTTTCTGCAATTATTTAAGCTTACCTTTCAACATTCTTTTAATTAGCACAATTGTTTCATTTTCATCGAGTTGTAGTAATACGATTGATTTAATTCTTTGCACTTTCCAATTGGTTATTTAATGTTGTGTGTTTGATTTCAATTGCATCAATATCCAGAGGAATGAGTTATTGCTACTGTATCCTCAATTGATGGTTGTTTGAGTGAATGATTTAGTTTATTGGATTGCTTTTCCATTTACTTTCTGCTGTTCCATTTACTTGCATTTGCGGTTTTGGTGTGAGAGAAGGTCTAAGGCTGTCGTGAGCCTCAGCAATCGCTGCCTAGCTCCCAGACCTATGGTCCATGCTCTAATTTCCTTTCCATCAGTTTCTAGAGGGACGGGTTATCACTTCCGCACCCTTGACTGATAAGCTGTCTTGTGTGATTTTATCCTTTTGAAGTAATTTAGTCATAGTTTAGCACCCGTCTACTCTTGTGTTCTCTGAACGCTATACTACTAAACATTACTCTTAAGTAAATAGCCGCCTCAGACAGAGTACACTCTTGAAATAAAAAGTCGTCCCTGGGTTGATAATTAATGTGAAGGTAATTAGGAGTTCGAAAGGCACCTTTTTATCGCTCCACATTTTGGCGCCGTTGCCGGGGAGAGTGTAGCCATTTCTAAAGAGTAGTGTGAATCTGATGAGTGCCTGTTAGGGAAGAGTTGGATCTTAAAAACGGAAGGTAAGAACCTGCGTACGGAGCATGTAAAAGCCCTGCTCCCCCGTCCGCTTTCCAGCAGGACTGTTAAAGAACCTAGGGTAGAGATAGATATTTGAGTTTTTGTGTGAATGAATTAAAAGAAAAAATAGAAATTTTGAAAAACAAATCTCATGATTTCACTCAAGTGGTGATGTAAGCACCACCCATTTCACTAACTAATTGACAGGAACATTTGAAGAAGGAGCCTCGAAGAAACACATGAAGAACATCTTATACTATGGTAAGAAATGGCTCACGTTTCTACTTTTGAATTTCCTATCAAAGATCTAGGAGGAGTGACACAAATGCACATAATTCCCCCATCTTTACCAAATTTTCATGGTTTAGCAAATGAAGATCTAGATACATTCTTATTTGAGTTTGAAATAATTTGTAGAGGATATGATTATTGTACTGACGATCAAAGATTGAAAGTGTTCCCTCTTACTCTAAAAGGAGCAGCTCTCCGATGGTTCATGAGCCTAGGTGGGAATTGCATCCAATCATGGGAGGACATGAAGAACATATTCTTGAAGAAGTACCAAGACTATTGCAAATCCAATGAAGATATTTTCTATATGATACAAGGGGAAGATGAAAGTTTGGAGGACTATGTAGATCGATTTCAATACAACCTTCAAAAATCAAAATATAAGCATTTGGAGAAAGAGACCTTAAAAACACTCCTTCTTAAAGGGATCAAAGATGAATTTTTAGAACTCTTAAATCTGATAGGAAAAGGTGATGTTTTTCAGTTATCATATGATGATGTTTGTGAATTGTGCATAAGGTATTCAAGAGGAATCTCCAAGGCTGGTAAGAATTCTAGAGATGTTTTTTCTTTGTTTTCCAAATCTGCTACAAGAATAGGAGACATAAGAGCTGAAATCAATGTTTTATTTGAAAATTTTAAAGTTGATTTTATTAGCTCTCTAAATGAAAAATTGGATGTTTTGCAGGTTCATAAAAATCAAGAATTGGATGAAGTGTTTTACCCTCATGACCGAAAGGAGCATCTCATAGATACTCACTCTTCCTTATCTAGGATGGAAGTAGCATATCAAAGAGGTAAGAAAGCTGCAACAAGGCCTACAGGTATGGTTCAAAACATTTTTTCTCCATTGTCATACTTGCATAATCCATTATGGAATGCTAATGTGTTAGGGCAGCCATGTCAATTTCAATATAACCACCAATCTTGTCTACAAGTTTGGCACGGTTCACCTTATGATTGCATGACTACTCTCCCTCATCTTGTAGCACAAGCACATTCTCCATATTCTCCACCGGCTCTTTTGCAACATCCTACTTGCATATCAAATTTATCCACTCAACCCAACCAACCACATCATCACAATGCTCCATTCTTTACACATTTTCCTGCTCAACTAATTCCACACCCTCACCACAATAAACCAGTACAACATGCTTACAATGTTGAACTGCCAAATTTACCCACCCTTCCCACCCATTCTATCTCACATGCGCCATTAGAGAAAACCTACAATGAGATTCAGAATGTTTCAAATTCAAAAATTGTAGAAGCTATGGAAGAAAATGAGGTTTCTTGTAGGATGCATCAACAAGTTATTTTAAAAGACCAAGAACTTCATGGTATGATGGCTATGGGAAATCAAGAAAGTAAAGGATATATTGAAGATTGGTTTCACTCCATCACTTGTTTGCAACATCACTCTATGCTTCAACAATTTTTGAAACCATCTTTTCAAGGGAAGTTGGCTTCTCATACCCTAATTTTTATCAACATGCATTTTTCGAATTTGGGTATGTGCATACATGAGGCCTTATTTCTAACATGTTTCCACTGGAAATACTCTTATACATAAACATAATCAATTCTCAAAGAAGAGTAGGATAGTGGAGAAAATAAAATAAATAAATAAATAAAACAAACACATTTTTTTTATTTTTGTAAAACTAGTTGTTTTTTTGTTGCAACACGCTATCGAAATCAACATCGGTGATAAATATTTCAATATATTTGTGTATGTAGATGATTTATAATAGAAATAACAATTCTACAAACACTTATATTCATCTTTATCATCAATTTGAAAAAATGCTTGAATTTCATTTTTTTGGCTTGCGGGCTTGATGAACTTTCTGGAAAAACAGTCGGGACAGTCATGTTTTGAGGGACCTAAAGTGAATATTTTTAAAACCTGTTTCTACCCCAAGTAGCCATTGATGTCTACTTTCTAACCCAATTTGAATCACTCAATTTGGATTTGAAACGAAAACGTTAGAGCCAAAACATTGACCGGATGTCTAGTGGACAGCTCAGGAACAGAGTTGGGACAGTCAGTTTTTGGAGGCCTAAATGAATGAATTTTTAAAACCTGTTTCTATGGTAGATTCTCCTATGAATCTAGTTTACAATGCAATTGGAATCACTCATTTTCAATATCGTATGGGGAAGTTATGATCAAAATACTGACTGTCTATCGTAAATCAGCACTCTTAAAACTTTGTCTTTCCAGCTGTTCCTTAAAGTATTTGACCTATCAATTCTTCTTGTCTTCAAAACCTGTTTCTATTGGAAATAAATAAATGAATCTACTTTCATTTCCAATTTGAATCATTCGAATCCGACATCAAACGAAAAAGTTATGCTTGAAATATCAACTGTTGGTCTAAGCCGGGTAATCGACAATGACTCTATTATGCAGGTTGTTCTAACTAAAATTGACATATCATATCATTGAATTTCTAAAACCTGTTTCTACTGGAGATAAAAATTTGATTTAGCTCTCATTTGGCTTTGGAATCACTCAATTTGGACGAAAAACAAAGAAGTTGTGATTAAAACACTGCTGGTTAGTATGGTCGACCACTGCTCTCCCGCAGGTAACAAATAAATTTTACTTTGTTATTTTCTCTATGGATTTGTTATACAGAATAACTACTTGTTGTTTTTTGCATAATTCTTGGATTAGGGGAGCCCGATCACCTCTCTTTATCCATGATTTAATGTTTTATTGCAGGTAGATACTCGTTTTTTGCAGGTCCTGGGAAAATAAAGAAGGTCAATTTATGGACGAGTGATTTTTCAAAGAAGTTTTTATAAAACAAAGGAATTTTATCCAAATCATTACCCAACGGATTCATAATAGAACAAATGAAGAATTGATTTCAATTTCAAGATTCATGTCTTGTCACTGCTGCCAAAACATTTTTCAAAAAGATCATTTTTTTTACATAATATCATAGCTGTTGTAACTTAATTTACATATTGTTTTTTAAATAAAATGTTGTTTCTTTTCTAATTTCTTTTATATTTTGTGTTTCAGGTGTTGCTTCATTCAAAAGCATCAATGCAGTGAACAACTAATTCATTCTTTGCGTGTTTGTATTTTATGGTTGTGTATTTTGCTGTTCCTTTTCTAAAGGAACAGCATTTGTGTGCATTTTTGTCGTTCCTGCTGTTCCTTTTTCAAAAGGACATCATTTTCGTTTTGCTATTTATTTTCTAAAGGAATAGCACTTTTTGGTTCAACCATTCATTTTGTTGTTCCTTTTTCACAGTTCATTTTGCTGTTCCTTTTCGAAATAGAACAGCTGTTGTTCCTTTTCGAAATGGAACAACGCTTTTGCACTTTCACGTTGGATGTGTTTTTGCTGTTCCTTTTTCAAAAGGAACAGCATTTGGTGTGTTTTTGCTGTTCCTTTTTCAAAAGGAACAACAGTGCATGTTTTTGCTGTTCCTTTTTCAAAAGGAACAGCAGTTCGAGTTTTTGCTGTTCCTTTTTCAAAAGGAACAGCACTTTGTGTTTTTGCTGTTCCTTTTTCAAAAGGAATAGCATTTTGTGTGTTAAGGAACAGCAGTTTGAGTTTTTGCTGTTCCTTTTTCAAAAGGAACAGCAGTTCGAGTTTTTGCTGTTCCTTTTTCAAAAGGAACAACAATTCGTGTTTTTGCTGTTCCTTTTTCAAAAGGAACAGTAGTTTGAGTTTTTGCTGTTCCTTTTTTCAAAAGGAACAGCAGTGCGTGTTTTTGCTGTTCCTTTTTCAAAAGGAACAGCAGTTTGAGTTTTTGCTGTTCCTTTTTCAAAAGGAACAACAGTTCGAGTTTTTGCTGTTCCTTTTTCAAAAGGAACAGCAGTTTGAGTTTTTGCTGTTCCTTTTTTCAAAAGGAACAGCAGTGCGTGTTTTTTGCTGTTCCTTTTTCAAAAGGAACAGCAGTTTGAGTTTTTGCTGTTCATTTTTCAAAAGGAACAGCAGTTCGTGTTTTTGCTGTTCCTTTTGATTCAAAAGGAACAGCAGTTTGAGTTTTTGCTGTTCCTTTTTTCAAAAGGAACTGCAGTGCGTGTTTTTTGCTGTTCCTTTTTCAAAAGGAACAGCAGTTTGAGTTTTTGCTGTTCCTTTTTCAAAAGGAACAGCAGTTCGTGTTTTTGCTGTTCCTTTTTCAAAAGGAACAGCAGTTTGAGTTTTTGCTGTTCCTTTTTTTCAAAAAGGAACAGCAATGCGTGTTTTTTGCTGTTCCTTTTGAAAAAGGAACAGTAGTTTGAGTTTTTGCTGTTCCTTTTCCTTTTTCAAAAGGAACAGCAGTTCGTGTTTTTGCTGTTCCTTTTTCAAAAGGAACAACAGTTTGAGTTTTTGCTGTTCCTTTCTCAAAAGGAACAGCAGTGCGTGTTTTTGCTCAAAAGGAACAGCACTTGGTGTTTTTGTTGTTCCTTTTTAAAAAAGAATAGCAGTTTGGCCATTTTTTTGACAAGCACTCATGATCTTAGGAAAACGGCATCCCAACTATTTGCTTGCATGGATTCTTCTCTTTCAAAAGGAACGACATTTGCATTTTCGCGTTTTTGTGTGTATTTTTGCTTTTTTTTGGTATGCATTTTCTTTGTTGTTCCCTACACAGAACACCACTTTCTTTTTGAGTGTTTTTGCTGTTCCTTCAAAAAAAGCAACACTTTGGGAGTATTTTTGAGAGCAACCCTTTTCTTCCTCTTGTGATATTATTCCTAATTCATCTCAACCACATTTTACCGATTCCTTTTTATGGCATGAAGTACACTACTTTTATCAGGACAAGAATTATCGATTCTATTGAAGCGAGTTAACATCATTCACGTTATGATTTTTAACAAGACAACTCCTTGATGATAGATTTTTTTCAAAAGGGACACAATTACTTATATACTACTTTACTGCATTGTTTTATGTTGAACATGGTATTGATTGATCATCTTAATACCATGCTGGTTCCACCCTTCCTGATTATAATCTCCTCTGTCTGTAATAAATGAGATCATGGGTATATTTTTTTCTATTGACATGTTCAACTTCTTCCGCCATCCCTGCTCTTAAGGAGTATTGAGCCTCCCTCATTTTATCATAAAAATATGTAATAACAACAAAATTTTGTTCACAGATGGAGGATAGGGGGTCTCATTACGAGCCAGCCTACCATGTTCATAAGGTTGTAACAGAGTGACATTCCTGTTATGGCCACCACACCAGGGTTATGATCCATTGGATAGCCAAATTATCCTTGGAACAGGAGGTCTCATCACGAGCCGGTCTGATCACTTTTGCTACATCCCAGTGAATGGCAGTGTGATTATCTGGTTACCACGCCAGCACACTGATCTCTTCTGTAGAACAGCACTGTAACTCTCCATTTATAAATTGAGGATCCTGGCTCATATGGGTTAAAAAGCAACCCTGCCGAGGCTATGGACGCCTGCCGGCAGCAGCGACTCTGCTTATGGTATTGAAGTTATATCTTATCGTCAATTATTATTATTATACCCTTTTCTTATTTTTTCTTTTTATCAGAGAAGTTATTTCCTTAACTTTTTCCCTGTTTTGAACCTTTATGCATGAGAAATTGTTTTATGATCAATCGCATCATTTTCAGCTAGAATACTATCAGCAAAGCATCTTCTTAGCACATTGTTGTCCTTTTTCGTTTTGTATAAACTATCATCAATCCAAAGCGTCCTATCTCTTATTCATAACTATCTTTACACACTTTGCTCTCAATATAACCATAATTTTCACCGTCCTATCATTGATAAGTGTATTCTGCTTCATTTACTGATATATTGTTCATTCCATTGCCTTGCCGTCCGCACCACCCCTCTCATATGCTTTATGGTTATGGAACCCTTTTTCCAATTGGAGGGGGGAATGTATGCATTATGGGGTTGCATGCGATATGATTACTACACTTTGCCATACCTTGTTGATTTGACAACATATTAGTATTGCATGTATACATAAGTTTTTCGAATTGAAATTTTGCATGCATTTTATCTGTTGCTATTCAAAGATAACACTATGGATTC
The DNA here is from genome assembly GCA_031772625.1 of Pinus tabuliformis. Classification (NCBI taxonomy): domain Eukaryota; kingdom Viridiplantae; phylum Streptophyta; class Pinopsida; order Pinales; family Pinaceae; genus Pinus; species Pinus tabuliformis. The sequence continues at coordinate 974,480,547 of CM062811.1, read as the reverse complement.
AAGAACATTGTATGCAAAATAGTGCTTTGTTTACAGGAGAACAACAAGTATGGGCAGAATTCTATTCGTAGCATGACCACACTATTGCACTTCACAGTAGAGGCTCGTGAACGTGAACAATTCTTCAGACATGATGTGCTTCTCTGGATTCCACCTTTTGCATCACTTTTAGCACCAACTCTGCCTACATCAGCTTCAACAATTGCCAGTATTTATATGTCATTCCACATTTTTGGAGGTAAAACTTGAGGTAAAATTGCATAGTTTTCTAATTTATTATAAATTTAGGAGAATCTAATGAAAATCCATTTTGAGCATTATTTGTCATCCTTCATTCCACATCTTTACCACTTCCCCTTTTTCAGCAGCATGTCATTTTCGAGTGTGGGGGAGTGTTCTTTTCATTCATTTCTTTCTTATGACCACGCCATTCATATTCTTTATCATCCATTGCTATTCTTATTCATTCTCAACACCTCCCTTATGCCATGTTGTTTTACACCAAGCATAGAATTCAACAGCTGGTAGCAACCACCTCTATTTGTTTTCTAGCATCGCATGAGGACATGCTAATTTTTCAGAGAGGGGGAGGAATTGCTATGCATGATGGATGTTTTCTACTTTCTTCCTTATTTAAGGCATACAATTTCATTTTTACACAGTGCAGAAATTGATTTCCACATATTTTTAAAACTATGAACTCAATTCTTGTGATCTATAGGAAACACAAACATACTATTAAAATACACATACCTAGATAATTTCAAGATAAATTGGTTCATAAATTTTTTGGAAATCATGCACTCTCACCTACAGCCATTTTGTTTATATCTCATGATCCATGCATCGAAACAGTCCGATTTTTGGATCATAAAGGCATTTATATATTATAAATTACTTGTCAAATTTCGACAAAAGCTGGTTTGTAGTTTTTGAGAAAATGGTTAATGAAGTTTGCTGTTACTTATATCATATTTTGTTGCAACTTCATATATACATATAATTGAATGTCAATGTAAAAATTGTTATGCCTTCATCAAGATTACTAAAAGTGAATATTCATTAATTAAGGAAGAATTCATTTGTTCTATCCATTTCATGAGCTGAGATGAACATATTTTTTATCGCTTGGTTAACACATGGGTTTTTGTCTTTGGGTTGCATGAAGACATGCAATATATTCAGTTTTCGTTGCATGAGGACATGCAACATATTGAGTGTGGGGGTATGTTGGGCCATGAATACGACCACTTTGTAACACTTATTTCATCCATTTTTACTCTTCTCTATTATATCATCTATTATAATTTATCATTTAAATCCATTTTATAAATAATTTATGCTCTCATGGATGAATATTATTTATTCTCCTTTATTTCTAATAAATTGATGATTATGCATTATTTTATCAATGATAGTTCTAATAAGTTGGTTATAACATTATTCACCATTTTTAGCCTCCAAAGTAACTTCCAGATTGAAGATTTGATTTTTAAATCTGCCAACTCAGAAATTCGCTGGTTTAAGGAGTGACAGTTTTGCGGGTGAGATTCTGAGCAAATGAAGACGAATTTGAGAAATCCGGAACATGGGTTTTGTCCAGAACGGGCCCAATTAACTTTATTAAAGAACGGTTTGCCCAAATTCAGCTTGTACAGGGAGAAACGCAAGGTTCTTTGAGCACGATTTTCTCAGATTTGCAGTTGCGGCCGTCCTCCAAATCTCAGCTGCAAACCCAAATTCGTCTTGCTTTTGTTGAGAAATGAAAGGAAATATATTTTCTTGTTGATCATCTGGTTAGAATCAACCCAAATTTGTAAAAGAAATCATGTTGTAATTATCTATGCTCTGATCTTTCTCTATTTAAATGAAAACAAAGATCAGAGAAGAGATGGCTTCAGGATGACTTCAGAAGAACTTTTGGGATTCGAATTGAGGATGTAGAATTAGAGATTCAAGAGTGATAGGATAGGGGGAGAGATGGAACGAGTATTATGTTGAACTGTAATTTTATTTGCAGACTCTCACTGCTGAGAAGGCACCACTCAATATAATGCTGTTCAATTTGATGATCAATATATAAGCAGAGTTATTATTCCTTCGCATCTTCTGAAGCACTACCGGCAGTGATCGCTGGTGGTTACGGGCCCAACCCCAGTGGATTCACTTGTCGTTCTTGTACCATTATTTCATGATCTTTATTGTGTGATGGTTTGATTTTATTTCTACTTATCGTAATCATGTAATTTTACTGATTGGTATTTCCAGACTGAATGAACTGATATGTTTTATATACTGTACTTAAATTGCGTTGCTGTTCATTTCCTTCTTAACAGAGCTCACTGCTTTTTGTCAGCATGTTGTTGCGCTGTTCATTTCATCTTCAAAGCTGCGATGATCACTCCAGTAATTTAACAATTTTCTGTTCATTACAGTTATATAAGTTTGGCTATTCAGTTCTAATACTTAGCGTTGTTATTTATTTACTTTCTGCAATTATTTAAGCTTACCTTTCAGCATTCTTTTAATTAGCACAATTGTTTCATTTTCATCGAGTTGTAGTAATACGATTGATTTAATTCTTTGCACTTTCCAATTGGTTATTTAATGTTGTGTGTTTGATTTCAATTGCATCAATATCCAGAGGAATGAGTTATTGCTACTGTATCCTCAATTGATGGTTGTTTGAGTGAATGATTTAGTTTATTGGATTGCTGTTCCATTTACTTTCTGCTGTTCCATTTACTTGCATTTGCGGTTTTGGTGTGAGAGAAGGTCTAAGGCTGTCGTGAACCTCAGCAATCGCTGCCTAGCCCCCAGACCTATGGTCCATGCTCTAATTTCCTTTCCATCAGTTTCTAGAGGGACGGGTTATCACTTCCGCACCCTTGACTGATAAGCTGTCTTGTGTGATTTTATCCTTTTGAAGTAATTTAGTCATAGTTTAGCAACCGTCTACTCTTGTGTTCTCTGAACGCTATACTACTAAACATTACTCTTAAGTAAATAGCCGCCTCAGACAGAGTACACTCTTGAAATAAAAAGTCGTCCCTGGGTTGATAATTAATGTGAAGGTAATTACGAGTTCAAAAGGCACCTTTTTATCGCTCCACAATAGCCTCCATAGTTTCTTCAACCTACATTGTAAATAAAAAATTAATGACAAATTACTAAATTATTAGTCTAGCTAATGTTAAGCTTGACATGTATTTCATATAGAGATTCCCAACTAAAGTTCATACTTATTGTGTGTCTTCAGGAAATATGGAAGTTACCCTGTAGATAAAATCAATATCTATAAGATTAGGGTTGTAGCCTTCAACAAAGCATGTTGTAGTCACGATTTTTAGTAAACCAATTCCATTGGTTCTTATTCTTTTTTCTTCTACAAAAATCCCTCAGCAATCTGGCAACTAATAATGGTAGCCCTATGTAATATCCCTAGAATTGATCTAGATTTAAACATGAATGCAACAAATTATAGAAATAACCATAAATACATAGATGAAATAGAAATAATACTTCATTTCATTAATGTAAAATACTGAAATATGCTTACAAATAGAAGTGGATATAAACTAGATCGGGTGATGGTAGCTTATCTCTGAGAAGAGATGTGGCGGCTACATGCCTCTAAACTACATTAAAATGAGGCTCAAGGGCCTTTTTATTATTTAATAATAAGAGAAAACCCTAAACAACCAAAACCCTAACCTGAGGAGATGTAACACCGAGAGTTTATGGGCCCCGTTGGGGTTAGTTGGACAACTAACTTCTCGGGGTCGTGACTTGGTCATATTATCTCCATTTGACGTGCATGATACCCCATTGGAAATATCTCTCTGAGGACTACGATAGAAAAGACAATTTTATTACGAAATTGTTGGCGGTAGATTTCGAAAAAAAAAACGTCATTTAGGGCCTCAAAAAAGCTAAGGAAGTTTAGGCCCCGAAAAACTACTAAAAATAGTAAACTATGCTACAATTAAGGAAACTAAAATATTGAAAGAAAAAATGGTGGGGGTCCAAGTGAAATTGTTGGGTGGCCACCAATATCCACCTGGATCATTCCTCCCCTCTTAGGAAGCAACAATCCCCATTGTGTGAATTCCTCCATGAGATGAGGAAACTTCTGCTGAACTTGGTCCCTGGTGAGCCACTTGCCCTGGTGAAGGAGTTGGCCTTCTTTGATGACTCAATACAGTTGGATATTCTATTGGCGAGTATGCTTGATCTACGTGTACAAGATCCGATCAGTTGCAGCTTGTTCCATGCAATCTGGATTTAACCATGTTGGCGTGAGTTGTTTTGCAATGTCGGATGTGTCTAGTAATGGTGGAAAGTATGGCCGAAGGCAATCCACATTGAACACTGGGTAAACACCAAGGAATGGGGGAATGCTGAGCTCAAATGCATTGTCTCCCACAACCTTGGTAATGGTGTAAGGACCATATCGGAGTGGTCTAAGTTTTCGATAAGCTCCGGTAAGGCGTTCCTTTTGCAAATGCAACCAGACTTTGTCGCTCACCTGAAACTTGTGTGGAACCCGATGTTGATCATGTCGTTGCTTGTACTTGGCATTTGATTTCTCTAGAATGTCATCGACCTACTGGAATATATGTTGGATGTTCTCAATGAAGCGGTTTTCCTTATTGGTTTTGGACTGGACATGAGCCGAATCTGCCTTAGCAGCTGCAAATGGAATGGCCACATCAATGGGACATAGTGGCTGGAATCCCAAGCCCACTTGAAAAGGGTTGTGGCTAGTCGAGTTGTGGAGAGCCCGGTTATAGCTGTGCTGAACATAGGGGAGGCTCTCATCCCATGTGTGTGGATTCTTTGAGTTGTACATGTGAAAAATGTGTACAATCATCCTGTTGACGACCTCTGTCTGACCATCAGTTTGGGGATGGAAAGTTGTGGACTTAGTGAGTTTGGTGTCCAACATCAACCAAATACTAGACCAAAATGTACTGAGGAACTCACTGTCTCAATCTGAGATGATAGACTATGGGATCCCAAAGTGTACCCACACTCGTTCAAAGAAGAGTTTAGCAGTGGCTTCTGCCATGATATTCTTCTTGCAGGCTGCCATAATGGCCATCTTCGAGAATCTGTCGACGCCCACAAAAACATAGTCATTTCCATGCTTAGTAGAGGGAAGGCTCGACATGTAATCCATGGAGATAGATTCCCAAGGTCGACTAGGGGTAGGAAGCGAAGTGTAGAGGCCTTGCTTCTTGACGGTTGGTTTGGCAATGGCATAGAAAGTGCAGGATCTGATGTACTTCCCGACATCCTGTCGAAGATTTAGCTAATAGAAATACTTCTGGAGTACTGCCACCATTTTCTCAACCTCGAAATGCCCAACAGCTCGACTGTAGTGTGCTTCCCAAATCATCTTGTCACGCTCACTTGAAGGAACACAAAGGTGACCCAGGTGGCATAACAGGGCATCCTGGAGGAGAAAATCTGGAACATTTTGATCCTTCAAGAGCGTCTGGTATATGTGGTCAAATTCTGGGTCGCTTTTATAGAGAAGTGGTCAATTAGAAGTCTCGTTCCCACAAGAGTTGAGCATGGTGGTTAACACCATGATCAATGGTTGACTGAGGCAATCTGAAACATTATTGGTGCCACCCTTCTTATACTTGATATTCAAATGGAACTGTTGCAGGTATGTGGATCACTTTTGATGGCGATCATTCTGCAACTTCCCTTGCATCTGTATGAACTACAGGGGCCGGTGGTTTGTGTGGATAACCGTTTCCTTCCCCAAAATGTAATGCTTCCATTGTTGGCAAGCCTGCACAATGGAATACATCTCTTTGTCATAAGTGGGATACTTCTGAACTGTGTCTGAAAGTGTCTTACTGCGATATGGCACTAGATGCCCATGTTGAGTAAGGACTGCCCCAATAGCATAGTTAGAGACATCTGTATCGATCTCAAATGGCTATTGCAAGTCTGGTAATGCGAGCACTGGTGCTGAGCAGATGTGATGTTTCAACTCTGTGAATGCCTTCTGCTGAGATTCAGAAAAGAATTTTTATTTCGCTCCTCCCTTGGTGACTTGACTCAAGGACCAAGTGATATGAGAGAATCCCAACACGAACCTGCGGTAGAATTTGGAAAGACCCAGAAAGCTACGGAGCTCTGTTAGAGTGGTTGGAGATGGCCAATACCAAATAACTTGGATCTTGGCTAGATCCACATGAACCCCTCGTTCATCAATAATGTATCCCAGATACTGAACTTGGGTCATGCCAAAAGTGCATTTCTCCAAATTGGCACATAGCTTGTGTTGCCGCAGTGTTTGGAGAACCTGTCGGATGTGGTGGAGGTGATCTTCCCAACTCTAGTTGAAGATTAGGATGTCATCCAAGTATACCACTATGAATGATTTGGTGAATGGCTGCAAGATGTCATCCATCAACCTCATGAAGGTTGAAGGAGCATTCTTCAACCAAAAGGAATAACCAACCATTCGAAAAGACCCTCCTTGGCTTTGAAGATAGTCTTCCACACATCGGAGGGTTCGATTGGTACCTGGTGATATCCTGACTTCAAGTCAATCTTGCTAAAATATTTTGCCCCCTTTAGTTGGTATAGATGGTCATCAATTCGTGGGATCAGGTACCTATTCTGGACAATGATCTTTTTCAACGCTTGATAGTCAATACAGAGTCTCCAAGTCTCATCCTTCTTATGTACCAACACAATCGGGCTCCCACAGGTTGATGAATTCGGTTGGATGTGAACTTTCAGAAACAACTCCTAAATCTTCCTCTTGATTTTGTCGTTCTCTAGAATGGAGCACCGATAGATTGGTCCATTAGGTAGTGGTGCACCTGGGGTCAAATCAATGGAGTGCTTGACCTGACAGTGCAGAGGCACCCCTGCGGGGGAGGTGAAGATGTCCTCGTACTCCTCCACAACCTTGTCCATCTGTTGTTGTCGTGTGGAGGAGCCCTCTCTGGAGGTCGTGGCCACTGTCTTCTTCTTTCCCTGAGGACGTATCATCAAGAAAACAAACTTCCCAGTTTTGGAAATGAGCTTACTGAATTGTTTTGCAGTAATCAAAGAGATGATGGTAGGTGGTGCTACCTCTGGTATCCTATACAAGTTATTTCCAAAATTAACAATAACAACACGAGGCCTTGACTCATACATAGCATGTCGCTTCCACAAGTATGGTTGGCCTAATAATACATCACAAACATCAAGGGGAGCAACGTCACATAATACCCCATCTGTGAAGGGCTTGATGTTGTATGTAAGGTGACAATGCTGGCACATGCTAAGATCTCGTCCTTGGTGAAGCCACCTGATGGTGTACGGTTGGGGATTTGCTATGGCGGTAAGCCTAGCCACTTCACGACCTCTGCTGAAATGATGTTCTTTTCACTCCCGCTATCGACAATGAATTGTCATGGGGAACCCTTTACCCACATCTAGGAGTGGAAGAGGCACTTCTCCTCTTCTGGATATTCGGCTTCCTCCTTTTGGATCTTCGTGGTGGCGATGGTGGTGTTGGGCTCCACATTGATAATCTGCTTCCCTTTGTCATTACCCTTGTCGGGTTCTGACTTGGAGTCGGAACATGCATCTAATTCCAAAGCCTTTAGCTTGGACACCAGTGACTGCTAGGCCTGACACTCACTTGTGTTGTGAGTGGAGCTCTTATGGAACTCACACCACTTTCCTGTGTCCTTCTTTGGCTTCGCAGTGTTATTCTTTTCTTGCAGCTTTGGCGGGTTGTCCTAGGCCACCTCGCCTTGGATTTGTCCTTTTCTCTTTAGTTTGGAGGCACCTTTCACTTGCTTTAGATTCGTAGATCCAAAGTATCACTTCTTATGTTTAAACTTCTACTCGATCTTGACAGTGTATCGGTACGTCGTACTGAGCGAGGAGATGTCTAGGAACTCCATCTTGTCCTGGATGTACCTATGTAGGTAGTCACGGTATTTGAGTACCAAATGCTACTCAGAATCCTTGATACCCAACTTTGTGCTATGGCTATGAAAAATATTGGTGAATTCCGGCATGTCTTTGTCCCTTCCCTATTGTAGTGTGGTCCACTTTATGTATTTATCCTCATAGCTTTTGATAGGGTAGTACTGCTCCTTAATGGCATCCCGAAATGAATTCCAAGTGGGTGCGGTTGAAAACAGTGAGGGTGTACTTTCATCCTTCTGCTCGTAGTAGGTTTCCCACCAGTCCTTGACGTGGGAGGTGACTTTGAGAAGAGAAAAAGTAATCTTTTCCTGCCCGGAGAAATCATGAACAGAAAAATACCCTTCTAGAAAATTTAACCATTTATCTACAACGTCTTCATCTATATGACCCTCAAATATGGGAATGTAAAAGTTAACTTGTACCTTAAAGGGTGTGGCACTTCTGGAGTAGCTGCTGGAAGTAGATGTGTCGCCCTTGGGTAGCCACTGAAGGATATGGGAAAATTTGTCCATCATCGCATTCCTTTGTCGCTCGAGGGCCTCTTTGAGCAATATTTTGATAGGATCTCCTGTCCCCTCGTATTACTTTTCATTCGCCATGGGAGGCTGTCAGGATTTGCGAGGCTAGTCTTGCAAAGATTTGACCAGCTCAAGCCCTAACTCCTTATATCCCGACCTTGTTGGGGACATGCAAAGAAAAATAGAGAAAGAGCAGACTGCTCTGATACCACTGATTCGGATTTAAACAGGAACACAACAAGTTACAGACATAACCATAAATATAGAGATGCAACAAATATAATACTTCATTTCATTAATGTAAATACTGAAATATGCTTAAAGATAGAAGTGGAAATAAAATAGCTTAGGCAATGGTAGCTTATCTCTGAGAAGTGATGTGGCGGCTACATGCCTCTGAACTACATTACAATTAGGCTCACGGGCTTTTTTATTATTGAACAATAAGAGCAAACCCTAAACAACTAAAACCCTAACCCAAGGAGATGTAACACCAAGAGTTTATGGGCCCCGTTAGGGTTAGTTGGACAACCAACTTCCCGGGGTCGTGACTTGGTCATATTATCTCCATTTGATGTGCATGATACCTCGTTGGAAAGATCTCTCCGAGGACTATGGCGAAAAAAAATAGATTTATGAAATGATTGCTGGCGGTAGATTTCCAAAAAAACATTGTTTAGGGCCTCAAAACAGCTCTAGAAGTTTAGGACCCAAAAAACTGCTAAAAATAGTAAAGTGTGCTACAATTAAGGAAACTGAAAAATTGAAAGAAACAATGGTGGGGGTCCAAGTGGAATTGGTGGGTGGCCACCAATATCCACCTGGATCAAGAATTCAAAACCATCACTCCAAAACATGAGGCCCTAATAATGTTGGGCACATGTTCAATACTCTAGCCTAGATATGCACGATTTGAAATGAAAACCAACTCTTGATTTGGTTTCTTAGGTAGTACCTCTTGGCCATAACTCAAACCCAATATTGACTAGATTTGTGTGTCTAGAGTAGTCCAAAATTATATACTGTGTGACTTTGGGTATCGAAAGAATTAAAATTCATAACTACTTTCATTTGGAATTTAAAAATCTATATTTATCTTTATTAAGTTGTAATGCATTTTATTTTTAGTAAACTAGTACTTGAATGAGGGTCACCTTGACTGGAAAATAGATTATGACAATTAGTTCTCTTATTGATTGAATCATTACTCTACACCTTCATGTTTCCCTTAATTAAGAAAGTCTATTGACACTGATTCATAGATATTACTTAACGTAATCCTCAAAGGGGGCATTTAGAAAATTATAGATAATTAAATTAGTTTATAGTCGTAGAAAGTATTTTACCTATTATCTTCAATTATATCATCCACTGGAAAGTGACCCGTTGGGTGGGAGAAAAATGAAAATTATGCCAATGGGGGCACTGGTTCACAAATAAAATTGACAATCTAATAAGTTGTCCACCATGGTTCTACCTCTCACTGTGATTTATTCCCTCGATATGGAAGGAATTTAAAAGACCTATATTGGAGGAATTTAAAATGGATGATACTGGTAAAATTTCTAGCTCATTTTGGAGGCATGGCAATTTCCACTACCAGGACATCAACATTGAGCTTCCTACAGAACATCGAGTGTTTTGAGCTTCCATAAATTTGATTGAAAATGAAATGTAAAGATAATATATTGTTGTCAATTGAAATGCAATTTTTTTAGGCTTTTCATTATGGAAGGCTGGCATGAATATATGCCCTTCTAATTGAAATTAAGACCAACCCTTCAAATTTGATCGTTGGTTGTGAAGTTCTTTATAACCTAGTATAGGGGAGAAGATGTCACATAGTATTACATCATAAAAAAAAAGTACATATCTACATGACCAAAAAAAAATTTAAATAAAAAATAAATTACTATGTACATATGTATATGACAATATCTAAAAGAGATCTACTCAAATCCATTTTAAACCTAGATGAATGAAGCACATAGAGGAATCAAATTTCTTAAGGTGAACATTTTTTAATCATTTAATATAGATCCAAGTTTAAGATGGATCTACTTTAGTGTAAGCATTATTGAAAGAATGAAAAGAGCCTAATTGAGTATTTAACATGCCTATAGATCATCTTAAACTGTATGGTAATTGATTTCAATGGAAAATGAATTCTCTATAGAAATACCCATTTTAATGATTACAAGTTTGTATTGGAAAAATATTTTTATTTTATTTTTTGTAATAAATAATATTATGTTTTATAAAATGGCTCAAATACATCTATGAAAATCCAACTAATTTAGGGTAAAACCACCTTTCGGTTTTAAATTAAGACCCAAGTCTTGTCTTCCTACTGGTAACAAAACAAGTTGGTGGACAATATGAAGAGACATTCTTAGGAGTAAAAATATCCCTGTTATTTTATGTTACATAGTTTTCCTACATTTATGGATAGTAGTCAGTAATGATTGCCACTTTTAAAAAAATCAAAATATATTATTTTATTTGATACTATCAAATTCCTTACTAATATTATCTCTTACATTTAAACAAGACATCATATTTTTTTATATTCTCAAAACCTTATATGTTGGGGATGTTAAATGCAAGGGCAGAGGTGGTTGATAGCCAATTATGCCAACTAGTCCATTGTAGATTTTAACCATGTATAGTTAATTCCTGCAAACAAATTCTTAATAAAACAAAAAAGATGCAAAGGCAAACATACACATTAACACAAATATTTTACCCCAGAAACTCAAAACTAGGAAAATCATAAATATTTTTCAGTATATGTTTCTTTACAATATTACTATCTATCTATCTATCTATATATCTATATATATATATATATATATATATATATATATATATATATATATATATATATATATATATATATATATATATATATATATATATATATATATAGATACCTCCCATGATATACAAACATTTCCAATCCATTTACCTTGGATTAGAATACAATCACAGTTCCTTAACCAAAACTACTCAACCATGTGTTAAACCACCATGCACCACAAAATTGCTAAAGGCAAAACACTACCAAAAATGGATGTAAAAACTACCCAATTGTTTAAAGGGTGTTTCTACCCCAAACCCTATACATTGGGTATTTTGCCTCCCTACAAAACCCTCGAATAGGAGGGGATTCCCCCCCCCACCCCCCCCCCCCCCCCCCCAACCATGACTCTCCCATTGTGCTCAATGCAACGTACAGTGCATGAAGATCTCTGTACAAAGAATATAATGCATACGCAACACCTAGTTGATGACAATTGACACATTTAAAGTTTCTAAAGACATGTTTTCCACCATACATGGAATATAGCAATAACTTCATATGTGTCGATCTAGTCTCCATATCCATATCCATGAATTTCATTACCACACTCTCAAGGTGGCTTGCTCGATACAATAAATCAACCTTGTCATTGTTTTTTCCTTTGTTAGCCATGAATTTTCCTTGCATTACCCCACGTTTCACCTCAAGTTCCTCTAAATTAATCTGTCACATTCTCTTTCTCTTCATAGATTCAGTGGCCATGCTTCTCGTTAGTTACTTATTGCAGACAACCTACTAGGAATCATTGAATGTGCCTCCATCCTCTCCTAGTCGTGTGAGGTCCATTCTTCTAATTTGGGGTTATTAAACCCAATAAGACACTTTCTCCCTTCTACAACATGACCCATCAACAAGATCTTACTTGTAGAGGAGGAGGAAGGCAGGGGGAGATCAGTGTTCCACAAGCTTGGTTTCAAGTAGAAGCATCTACTTGCCACTTTTGGGACAATATTCCACTAGAAATTCAATCAAAACTTAATGAGATAGAGACAAATGTTAAGCACAACCATCAATGTATTTATGATGCAGATGTTTTGGACAATATTGTAGCATGAGTTCTTAACCCAAGGAACACATGAGGATGACAAAATCATTTTCTCTATACTATGGATTTGTATTGGCATGGAATTTAAAGATTCTACTGAGCAAGATGTTGTTGGACCATAGGGATGCGAAAAAATTAGATCTCGAATACGATAGAGAATTTGAAGCTAATGCTTATAGATACTATAGGTTTCCTTGTTCGTATCAAGCTAGGTCTGCCCCTAGGCCCAAGTAATGCTCCTTTTTGCAAGGATGAATCTCAATCAATAGAGGTGGATACGTACTTATCTTCTTGATGTTTCTATTCCAACTATTTTATGTTATATAGGAGCCCAGAACTATGCTTACTTTTCTTACTATTTTCCTAATTGATTTTCCTTCTAAAGGGACAACTTTCAAACTATATAAACAATTAAATTTTAGCTCACTTTATTGATGATATACAATATGTAATTTTATTTCTAATCTAGTTTCCCAAATATCAAGCCCAAAAATAAATAATAATTTATTATTTTTGTAATTTTAGTAAATTATTAATAAAAATTTAACATAGAAAATATTCTAAAAACTTTAATTATATGATCATTAAACATTTTTTTCATTTGCATAATGTTTAAAACAAACAATACCATGTGAAAAAGATAAAAGAGAAAAAGCATGTCCATGTGTCGAAGAAATACATTATGTTGGCATTATGATACATATGTTGTACTTGATGGCAACCCACTCATCTCACATAATAAATTATAGTGTAGAGAAAAGTTCACGCACTTATATGCAGAGAAAAGTTTATTTCATGTAGAGAAAAGTTCACGCACTTTTATGCAGAGAAAAGTTTATTTCATGTAGAGAAAAGTTCACGCACTTTTATGCAGAGAAAAGTTTATTTCATGTAGAGAAAAAGTTCACGCACTTTCATGCAAGGAAAAGCGCGTATATGTTGGAGAACTTACCTTTGGTCCATGGTAGTTAGTCCTTGGTATTTGAACCTATGAGGAAAAGCGCGTATATGTTGGATAACTTACCTTTGGTCCATGGTAGTTAGTCCTTGGTATTTGAACCTATGAGGAAAAGCGCATATATGTTGGAGAACTTACCTTTGGTCCATGGTAGTTAGTCCTTGGTATTTGAACCTATGGTTTTGGACCATGGTACGCACTTTCATGCAAGGAAAAGCGCGTATATGTTGGAGAACTTACCTTTGGTCCATGGTAGTTATTCCTTGGTATTTGAACCTATGGTTTTGGACCATGGTACCTCGTCAAAAGTGTTGACCTCACGCAATTTCATGGTTGGTTCATGGTATTAGTCCGACAGTTTTTGATCCTATGGTTTTGGCCCGTGGTATTGCATCCAAAAGTGTTGATCTCACGTACTTTCATGGTTGGTTCATGGTATTAGTCCAACAGTTTTTTGATCCTATGGTTTTGGCCCGTGGTATTGTGAAAGGCCTAAGACTATAAAAGAGGAAGGAGATCATTTGGCAAAGCATCTTCTGAATTATCGAATATCTGATAAAGTGCTAGATCTGGAATATTGTGATTGGGTTTTGGTGCAGATCTGGATCTGAATGAAGAAGGAACCTGAGCGTAAGGAGAAGGATAAGTTCTATTGATGGGTCAAAATCTTAAGGCTGGAATAGTGGTATCTCTATATGATTTTGATCTGTGATATGTGGCATATGCTTGATCTATAAATCTAATAATCTGGGTCTGAATTATTGATGCATGTTTTATTTTACACATGTTATGATCTGGGTATGTCTGATGTAACAACTGCAAAGTTATAAGGAAATATTTGCAGATCTGTATGCGGGTTAGCTTTGGTGAAATCAAAGATTCATGATGCAAGTGTAGTTGATGGGTTTTTGATGTTCTTGGATCCAGTTTGAAAATTTATGAAAAGTGGTCCTTGAAAGAAAAGAAGTATGGGGTTGTAGCTCCCTTCCAGGAGAGACTGGAAAATGAGAGAGAGTTGTAGCTCTCTGCAGGTTACAGCCTGTGTACTGGTAAAGGACTACACCAGTACAAAACCATTGTAAAAGGAGTTTCTAATTTGAAAGAAGATAGAGACATATTGTAGCAAGTGGTTTTCACCTACATTGGGTTTCCACCTTACATCTTGTGTTCTTTGGTGTGACTATCTGTTTTCTTTGTTCATGCTCATTATTTTATGGTACTGACATGCAAAAATAATTCAAAGAATAAATAAGGAAGATTTATTAAAAGAACTAGATAATACTGATTCACCCCCCCTCTCAGTATTATTTCCAACAATTGGTATCAGAGCCGGTCCTTCAGAGAAGCTTGATCGCTTGAAGGAAGATCATTCATCATGAGCAACTACGAGAGGGAAGCATCAATCAGGCCACCAATTTTTGACGGGACAAACTTCAATTATTGGAAGGTAAGAGTTACTGCCTATCTTCAATCTCTTGGTACAGAAGTTTGGGATATCATAGATACAGGCTACACTTTTCCTTCAGCTACTCCTACAATTACGGCCGAAAAGAAGAAATATGAAACAAATGCTAAAGCAGTCAATACTCTGCTGGGATGCTTATCTCAAACAGAATTCGTGAAGGTTATGCAATATAAATCCACAAAAGAAATATGGGACAAGATTGTCTTGAGCTACGACGAAGATGAACGAGGTAATGACTATAAACTCTTAATGGCATTTGAAGATGATGATTACATGGATGCTATAGATGTGGATAGCTTTTGTGAAGAAATTTCTAGACTCAAGACATGTATAGAAGAAAAGAATAGGATCATTGATACTCTACAACTTCAAATTGATGAAAAAGAAAAATATCTTGAAAAGTTAGAAGGCGAAATTGTTGGTCTTAGAAAAGAGATTGAGAAAACAAAGGCTATTAATCTTAAGTTTGTCAAAGGATCTGAAACTCTGGATGAGATCATCAATGTACAGCGCTCTCCTCTAAACAAGACAGGTCTGGGCTATAATGGAGAAACTTCTCAAGCATCCACCTCAAAGAGTTATCTTGATGCAGCAAGAAGGAATGAGCAAAAGCATAATGGAGATCACCAAGTAAAGCAGGGACCAATTACAAACAAAGACTATCAGGCAAATCAGGGGCAATCTGTCTTAAGGATGAACAAAAGCTACAACCAGCCACAGGTAAAATCCTCTCAATTTGCTTCAAGAATGAATGACAATAGAAATTACAATCGTTTGGCCGGAAGATTTGATAACCGCAAAAATTTCTTCAGTGGACAATGCTTTTCTTGCCATAACTTTGGTCACAAAGCAGCTCAATGTGTTGCATATAAAACGATCATGACTAGAGAAGCTCAAAAACAAAGAAGTATGACCGGGATTACAAAAAGGACCTATAACAACTTTTCGGTTCTTGAAAATGAAGTTGAATGTTCTATTTGCAATAAATTTGGTCATGAAGATTCTGAATGCAGGAGCAGGTTTCAGCAGACAAAGGAACAAGCCTCAAGCACCAAAACATGGAGAATAAAGGAACCACAAACAGAAAGATGTGGGATAGCATTTTATGCAGAGGGACAGGAAAATCTATGGTACATTGACAGTGGATGTTCGAAGCATATGACAGGTGATAAAGAAAAACTTGAATCATATTCTGCTCTAGAAAAAGGAAAGAAAATTTCTTTTGGAAATGATACTCCTGCAACTATAAAAGGAAAAGGCACTGCTCAGTTAAAAGAAAAGGTCAAAGCTAGAAATGTTTTGTATGTTGATGGATTGAAACATAATCTTCTAAATGTCAGCCAGATGTGTGATCAAAGAACCGAGGTGATATTCATATCAAATGGATGTCTTGTTCGTGATCTTGATACAGGTAAAACAGTGATCAAAGGTAAAAGAACTCCAAATAATCTATACATATTTGAAGAAGGACAACAAAAATGCTATTTGAGCAAGGATGATGAGCACTGGTTATGGCACCGGAGGTTGGGGCATCTAAGCTTTTCACAAATAAGGAAAGCATGCAAATATCAGGCAGTTCGTGGTCTTCCAGATATCAAAGTTCCAGACAACACCATATGCAAATCATGTCAGTTTGGAAAGCAAACCAGAACTACCTTTCCGGAAAAGGAAGGATCAGCTAGCATGCCTCTTGAACTAGTACATATAGATACATGTGGTCCATTTAGGAAAAGAAAACCTCGAGGAGAATAATACTTGATATTATTCATTGACGATTTCTCTAGGTTTGTCTGGTTAGGACTTATGAAGCACAAAGATGAAGCATTCAAAAAATTCAAATCCTTTAA
Source organism: Pinus tabuliformis (assembly GCA_031772625.1). Classification (NCBI taxonomy): domain Eukaryota; kingdom Viridiplantae; phylum Streptophyta; class Pinopsida; order Pinales; family Pinaceae; genus Pinus; species Pinus tabuliformis. The sequence goes on along the minus strand of CM062811.1, from coordinate 974,463,892 downwards.
AGCCTTGGTTGAAAATGAATCAGGATACAAAATTAAGTGTCTTAGATCCGACAGAGGTGGGGAGTTTACCTCAAATGAATTTTTCGATTTCTGTGAAGAACATGGGATAAGAAGAGAATTCTCTATAGCTAGAACTCCTCAGCAAAATGGAGTGGTGGAAAGAATGAACAGAACTGTCCAACAAATGGCTCGTGCTATGCTTGATGAATCTGGAACTCCGGCAACTTTCTGGGGTGAAGCAGCACATGCTGCGGTTATTATTCTCAACAAAACAAATGTCCTAGTGAACAACACTCAAACCCCTCATGAGCTCTGGTATGGTGAGACTCCTTCGGTAAAGCACTTCAAAATCTTTGGGAGCAAATGCTATATTAAAAATATTGATGAGAAACTTGGAAAACTTGAACCTAGAGCAGATGAAGGCATCCTTCTTGGTTATTCTCGTAAAGCATACAAGTGCTATAATAAAAGACTTGGAAGAATTGTTGACAACATTGATGTAGTGGTTGATGAGAAGGGATGCATTCCTAGGCAAGTAAATCATGAAGATATAGAAGAAGATGAAGGCCATCCTCAAAGACAGAATGATGAAGAAGAAGAACCTCAAGAAGAACCAGAGGAGTAGATAAGGATAGAAGAGAAGACTCCATCCAGATATGTTCAGAAGAATCATCTAGAATCTCAGATTTTGGGACAGAAAGAAGCAAGTGTACAAACAAGAAGAACAATTGCAGAAGCTTCAAGCTATTTTGCATTACTCTCATCCACTGAACCACAAAATGTGAAAGAGGCATGCAAAGATGAATGTTGGGTCAAAGCAATGGATGAAGAACTTGAGCAGATCGAAAAGAACAACACTTGGGAGCTGGTTCCTAGACCAAAGGATAAGAATGTTATAGGAACAAAATGGGTCTTCAAAAATAAATTGAATGAAAATGGAGAAGTAATTAGAAACAAGGCCAGACTTGTTTGTAAAGGGTATGCGCAGCAAGAAGGAATAGATTTTGAAGAAACTTTTGCTCCTGTTGCAAGACTTGAGGCCATCCGAATGTTCCTTGCTCTCTCAAGCTTTCAAAACTTCAAAGTATTTCAAATGGACGTGAAATCAGCCTTTCTGAATGGAGACTTGGAAGAAGAAGTATACATTGAGCAGCTAGATGGTTTCATTCTTGGAAATGATCCAACTCTTGTATGCAGATTGAAAAAGGCTCTCTATGGCCTCAAACAAGCTCCAAGGGCTTGGTACTATCGTTTGGACAAATATCTTCATCAACAAGGTTTTTCAAAAGGATCAGCAGACAGCAATCTTTATATAAAAGTTGAAAATGACAAATTGTTGATACTTGTTGTGTATGTAGATGACATTATCTTTGGCAGCAATGAAGAAGCTATGAGTCAAAGCTTTGCCTTGGTGATGCAGAAAGAATTCGAAATGTCCTTGCTGGGAGAACTGACATATTTTCTTGGTTTGCAAATCCAACAAAATGAAGGAGGGATCTTCTTGTCTCAAACCAAGTATCTCAAGCAGATTTTGAAGAAATATGGTATGGAAGAAGCAAAACCAGTATGTACACCCATGGTCACAGGATGTAACCTCAGTGCAAATGATGAATCAGCAGCAGTGCATCAACCAACTTACAGATCTATGATTGGAAGTCTACTTTATTTGACAGGTACCCGACCAGACATCATGCATGCAGTGGGAATAGTTGGAAGATTTCAGGCAAATCCAAAGGAAACTCATCTTCAGGCAGTAAAGAGAATCTTCAAATATCTTCAAGGGACTCAAAACTATGGCTTATGGTATCCTAGAGATACAGATCTCACACTTCATGCTTATACAGATGCAGATTGGGCCGGAAGCGTGGATGACAGGAAAAGCACAAGTGGTGGTGCATTCTTTATGGGTTCCAGATTAGTATCTTGGTTCAGCAAGAAACAGAGTTCGATTGCCTTGTCTACAGCTGAAGCAGAATATGTTGCTGCTGCATCTTGCTGCACTCAACTCCTTTGGATGATGCAGACCTTGCAGGATTTTCAAATCACTTGTACACCACCCATCTCCATCTTATGTGATAATACAAGTGCAATCAGCATTTCAAAGAACCCAGTCATGCATTCAAAAACCAAGCACATACCAATCAAGTATCACTTTCTCCGGGAACAAGTGCTTGAACAAAAGGTCAAGTTGGAGTATGTTCCTTCTAAGGACCATGTTGCTGATATACTCACCAAACCATTGCCTAGGGAGACCTTTGAATACCTCAGGCAAAAGCTGGGGGTTGTTGATGCATCATCTTGTTGTTGAATCTCCTCTGATTGTTGGTTGTACGCAAGGTTCATCTGAAGTATATGCGTACATGTGCTGGGTTGCGGATTGGTCAAAGATCGAATGGCACAGGTTCAGGGGGAGCATATCATGCATTGTTGGCATTATGGAGGAAGTACAGAAGGAGATCATGGATGCTGGTCTGACTATTGCTGCAATACGTCTCTATCTCTTTCATGGTCATGGATTATGGTTCTTCTTTGCATATATGGTTTATAGTCAGGGGGAGCATGTTCTTAGGGGGAGCATAACCCTTTGCCCTTGATGTCAAAGGGGGAGAGTGATTGGTTGTTGTTGCCATCAAGTCCAAAGGGGGAGATTGTTGGCATTATGATACATATGTTGTACTTGATGGCAACCCACTCATCTCAGATAATAAATTATAGTGTAGAGAAAAGTTCACGCACTTATATGTAGAGAAAAGTTTATTTCATGTAGAGAAAAGTTCACGCACTTTTATGCAGAGAAAAGTTTATTTCATGTAGAGAAAAGTTCACGCACTTTTATGCAGAGAAAAGTTTATTTCATGTAGAGAAAAAGTTCACGCACTTTCATGCAAGGAAAAGCGCGTATATGTTGGAGAACTTACCTTTGGTCCATGGTAGTTAGTCCTTGGTATTTGAACCTATGAGGAAAAGTGCGTATATGTTGGATAACTTACCTTTGGTCCATGGTAGTTAGTCCTTAGTATTTGAACCTATGAGGAAAAGTGCGTATATGTTGGAGAACTTACCTTTGGTCCATGGTAGTTAGTCCTTGGTATTTGAACCTATGGTTTTGGACCATGGTACGCACTTTCATGCAAGGAAATATGTTGGAGAACTTACCTTTGGTCCATGGTAGTTAGTCCTTGGTATTTGAACCTATGGTTTTGGACCATGGTACCTCGTCAAAAGTGTTGATCTCACGCAATTTCATGGTTGGTTCATGGTATTAGTCCGACAATTTTTGATCCTATGGTTTTGGCCCGTGGTATTGCATCCAAAAGTGTTGATCTCATGTACTTTCATGGTTGGTTCATGGTATTAGTCCAACAGTTTTTTGATCCTATGGTTTTGGCCCGTGGTATTGTGAAAGGCCTAAGACTATAAAAGAGGAAGGAGATCATTTGGCAAAGCATCTTCTGAATTATCGAATATCTGATAAAGTGCTAGATCTGGAATATTGTGATTGGGTTTTGGTGCAGATCTGGATCTGAATGAAGAAGGAACCTGAGCGTAAGGAGAAGGATAAGTTCTATTGATGGGTCAAAATCTTAAGGCTGGAATAGTGGTATCTCTATATGATTTTGATCTGTGATATGTGGCATACGCTTGATCTATAAATCTAATAATCTGGGTCTGAATTATTGATGCATGTTTTATTTTACACATGTTATGATCTGGGTATGTCTGCTGTAACAACTGCAAAGTTATAAGGAAATATTTGCAGATCTGTATGCGGGTTGGCTTTGGTGAAATCAGAGATTGATGATGCAAGTGTAGTTGATGGGTTTTTGATGTTCTTGGATCCAGTTTGAAAATTTATGAAAAGTGGTCCTTGAAAGAAAAGAAGTAGGGGGTTGTAGCTCCCTTCCAGGAGAGACTGGAAAACGAGAGAGTTGTAGCTCTCTGCAGGTTGCAGCCTGCGTACTGGTAAAGGACTGCACTAGTACAAGACCATTGTAAAAGGAGTTTCTAATTTGAAAGAAGATAGAGACATATTGCAGCAGGTGGTTTTCACCCACATTGGGTTTCCACCTTACATCTTGTGTTCTTTGGTGTGACTATCTGTTTTCTTTGTTCATGCTCATTATTTTATGGTACTAACATGCAAAAATAATTCAAAGAATAAATAAGGAAGATTTATTAAAAGAACTTGATAATACTGATTCACCCCCCCTCTCAGTATTATTTCCAACACATTACACAAAGACCATTTTATGCATCAAATATAATGAGCAATGTTCCTACTTGGTAACTTGGATGATTGTAAGAGAATCTCCACAAGGATATACTAGCACTTTCACCAAGAGGTGCAAAGAAATGTTGATAGAATAGTAGATGGATGTAGAGTGATGCAGAGGTAGCACTACAGGAAATAAGGATGTGGACGTGGAAGGCATGAGGAATCAAGAGGTGAGGGGTGGGGGGATGGGAAGGAATTGGTAAAGTAAAGGGTTGCGTGTGGGACATGGCTGTGTTATAAAATTCTGGTGAGTTTTCGAGGTGACCAAATTCCCCCCATAGAAGCACTGAGGAGATAGAGATAGCCATAAACTAATAGGGGAGAGAGTGAATCAAGCAAGTAAGTAGAGACTTAGAAATTAAATTTGTTGAAACAACGAAATGAAAGTGGAAGGAGACATATATGGAAATGTCAACATGCACCCTATCACATATATTTTATATAATTATGCTATGCTTAATCCATGAGCTCATAAAGTCTTCACTCTTCACCAACTCTTCATCTATAAGAGGTGTATCTATTGCATGGCATTGCAAGCAGTGGAATAGTTTTTCATTACATCAACAATGATGTGTTTTTGCCACATCCAAATTACCAGCAACATATACATGGTAGAATCTGTCAACGTGATTAAGAACACGATTTTTGGTTGATTCCTTGATTACATAAACCATCTTATTGTTGCCTATTGGAGTAGCTATATGTATAACATAATTAGGTCAAGAAATTATGGATTTTCATTTCTTGAAGTTACAAAATAGATCAACTTGTTTCCTAAAAATTCAAGAAGTGATTCAATGATGACCTAATACAAAATGACATTTGTTGCAATTGCTTCTTTGGTAACCAAGATTGTTCCAAAATAAACCAAAACTATCAATTGCACCACATGTTGCAAAGGAAACGTTGTAAGGCATAAATTTTATGGCATAAATTCGAGATAAGGGCATTGCAAGCAGCCTAATTCAACCTTGCTTACTCCTTATAAACAACATTGTTGTCCAAAGCCAATAGTGAAACAAGACCAAAATTAAAAATCAATGTGCTTTGTGAGACCTTGTAAGATCTGTTGGACAAGTAAAAAGGTAAATATAGTACGAGTTATACATTTTCTCTCCTCTTCTAGGACAAGATACAAACATACATTTTCTCTCCTCTTCTAACACAAGATACAAACATTACCTTTACTCTGAAACCATCTAAATTTATAATGTCATTAAAATCCTTCATACCTAAATTATCTAGAATCATTTTTTTGCATTCTAACACAGCCAAGCTAGGATAATAACAGTAGTGATTATGAAATCAATTTCCTCCTAAACAACTTTGAGAATATCTGCATTTGACAGTCAACAATGACCTTAAGAATTCAACAGAGAAAATAAAAATATATTCTTACTGATGCATGGTGTCCCTTATCATCTTCTCCATGCATCGCTTGTATCATGACTCTGTCTAAGAAACACGTCTTTGTTTGTTACCCCAAATGATGAAATATTTTTTGAAAATAAAATCCCCGAATTTTGAAGGGAAAATTATTCGACGAATGAAACCATCCCTTACTTAGGCAAGTATGTTTTAGTAGTGAGACCTAATTTAGAGATTTGAAATTTTAAACCTTCGAAAACTTATTTAAAACCTTAAATGACATCTTTCCAGTGTAAAACTAGTTTAAAAACTTAAATGACATCATTTCAGTGTAAAACTTTGCGACTCAAATGCCACACCCCCTTAACACTGAAAACACATTATTTTTTCATGGAAAACGTGAGAACTAATGAAACAATAAGAACACTAAAAGTTTAAACAAATTAATGAGAAACAAACTATATGTATTCAGGTTTTGCCCATTTATCCCCTTCCTCTCGAGAAGGCCAGCGATAACAAAGCAATAATTGGAGGTTTCCTTATTTATCCTTTCTTTTCAAAACGCTACAACTAGGCAAGAAAAAGCCACACTTAAGAAAATTAACTAGAAATACCAGTGATTAAAAAATTATTAAATTTGGGTACAAATACTAAAAATTTAGCGTCGTGCAGATATTGGGCCCCAAATATTGAACTCTAGTTCAAAGCACAATAAGATTACTTTTGACATTTCTATTTTGAGTAAAAATAGTAACATTTCCTTCAAAGAAGCTGAAAATTTAGCTCATTATAGAATATTACCTCTGGACTGAGATCATAAAGGTAGATTCTTGATTTTCAAACTTTGAATTCAAAAATTTCCCCCAAACGCCTGTGCCAAACACTTGGATTTTCAGCTCCCATTGCAGGACCGATGGTAATATACATTAAAACAACAATCTTCCTTATTACAAATTAAATTTTAAATATTTTTTATGTGTATAATGTTTAAGACAATTGTATAGAGAATGTATGACTCACAAACAACTCTAATAATTTATTTGCTAAAGTTAAACTTATTAAAAGTGAGATTTGAATTTGAATAGAGAAGATAATAATTTGCTTCCCAAGCACCTAAACTAGACTTTACCTAAAAGGCTAATTCTTCTATTTACAATAAGCAACCTTGTCTTATCAATTAATCATAACATAAATCTTAACTTCATATGCACAAACATATATGTGCATCAAATTTTTAGAACTACAGAAAAAAATGTAAAAATAAAATAAATAATGAATGAGATCATAATACCATTCACTGTATTCAAAATAATAAATTCACCCACTAAATAAAAGAAACTCAACATTAGTTTTTGAAAGGGAAGGGATGAATGCCATGCAAGGAAGCCAGTGCTCTGATCCAACACAGTTAAGATATTGTTATCATGTATATTTGTAGGGAAGTTATACATTTCTTTATCACATTCAAAATATTTCATATATAAAATCAAGTAGTGGTCTATTAACTAATTTATATTTAATTTTTATATTTTGGGAAATGTTTTTAAAAGAATGCCACACAAAAAATAGAGATTTTCCCTGCTGAAAATACAGGCAGAATGTTGCAGAATATCGCTATGTAAAGAACCAGGGCTCTGAAAATAGAGATACAATATTTTTCTATATAGACACTATTTCTCTCATAAAATACAAATATGATATTATTTTCATGTACACTTCAACGAATTTATATCAAAAAATTTCAATGAAAATCGTTTTATACATTTCAATAGTTTCCTTATTTTACATTTTTAATGTAAAACCTGAACCACCTATAATGATGTTCAAGATAATTTGTCATTAATTTTTGTTTCATAAATGATTTTGAAAATGTTATATAATTTATGGTGTTAAAAATAATTTATTTTTCAAGTAAACAAAAGCTCTTAAAATAATCAATACACATATAAATCCTATTTGTAAATAAAAGCTTTCTTTAGTAAACAAAAGCTTTTAAGTAATCAATTGAAACATTCACATAATGGAATAAACACGGATATCCAGACGATAATGAGATCGATTATTTTTAAATCAACAGATCCTATAGTAAATACCAATTTAAAGGTCTGCACATGATGAAACTCTATCTCATCCTATACTCCATGTGTTGCAATTTGTCTATAGTCCTTTGCATATCCTATGTCTCTAAGTCCAATCCTTCAGTAACAAACCTTCATAGCACTACCAATTTTGAACTATAACAACTTCTTCTTGTACAATAGATTTAATAGTACTGCACATTATTTTAATAACAAGGACGAAATATCCTTAGGAGATCTGAAATTACCAGTCCCACCTTGTCTTTCATTTGCATAATAGACCTGTTAGCTGTGATTGGCTCCAATTCTTTGTTTTCTTCAGAATAAACAGGTTATAACAAGCAGTAACCAGAGGTTTCCCTATTTATCCTCTCTTTTCAAAAAATTATTAAATTTGGCTACAAAGACTGAAAATTTAGGGTCGTGCAGATATTGGGCCCCAAATATTGAACTCTAGTTTGAAGCACAATAATATTACTTTTGACATTTCTGTTTTGAGTAAAAATAGTAACATTGCCTTCAAAGAAGCTGAAAATTTAGCTCATTAGAGAATCTTACCTCCGGACTGAGATCATAAAGGTAGATTCTTGATTTTCAAACTTTGAATTCAAAAAATTCCCCCAAATGTCTGTGTCAAACACTTGGATTTTCATCTCCCGTTGTAGGACCGATGGTAATATACATTAAAACAATAATACTCCTTATGTATATGAAACATCTTACCTCTGGATTTAGATCTTAACGACAGATTCTAACTTTGGATGAATTTTTTTACCTAATTTCTTCTTCCAGTCCTTGATTCAGAATTTGTTCTTTCTCAATATTAGCTCTGGATAAGGCTATGTCTATATTGTTGAATTGTCTATGTTCTCCTTATCCAGCTTCTAGTCTCCTTTAATGTGTGGGGAGGCCCTTTACTGTAAGGCATTTGAATCATATGGGTTTGGGCGTAGCAGAGTTTCATACATCCCCTTGGAAACATGGAAAACCCCCTACAAGCAAACACGAACATCAAACGGGGAGGGCACAAACAGTGTTGGAAAAGGTAAGCGACAATGCACCAAAGCCAGACATGGAGCAGCACAAACCAGAACTCTGGCAGCAGCAACCCCGACGAAAAGGTTTGCAAGGAAAACACGAACAGGCAGAGAGGCCGCAACGAACCACAGATGCCACTAAGAACCCCATGCAAAAGCTACTCCAGTGGCTCAGGAAAAGAGGAGAACCTCAACCACACTATTGAAGGGAGGCATGAAACAGAGGGCAACTACAGTTCAACCCCCAGCCCCTCCGATTTCCTAACCCTAGAATAACTACAGTGTTGGCAGCTGCTGCAGCAGAAATGAAGTATTGGGGTCTGTAACATTAGATAGCCATGGTCGTCTACCTTTTCTCAATCGAGGGTTCGCTGCTACTAGTAGGGTTCGCTTCTCTAACAAAAAGATTGACTTTCAAGGGTTCGCTGCTCCAAGAAAAACATTAAGTTTCAATTGTTATTTTTTTGCTGAATTTAAGCTTCTGTGATCCATATCAAGTTTCTGAGAAGATTTTTCGGCGGAAATCACATTATAATACTTGTGTCGATGTGTTTCGAACCAACGAGTGTGGTTCATGGTCAGGACAAGTTGAAGAATCAGATCATGGCTACATGTTAAATAGGGAGAGTAGATCTTCCAATGGCTATATTTGACTAGGAAACGACTATATTGGACCAGGCAATTTGACTGAGAAATGACTAAATTTGACTGGCCAACCTGACTGGACTGAGGGAAAGGGACAAGAAAAGTTATTTTTGTTATATTTATTACCAAAATTTGAATAAAGGTAAAGTTTGTATTTAATAATCAAGAGTATGAATCAATTAGTTATTAATAGGCCTTTTCTCTAATTATAATTATATAAATAAATGGTTAGTTAATTATTATGTAAGTTAGTTTTTGTTATATTTATTACCAAAAAATAATTGTTTGAATTAACTACCAAGATCACTAAATCAAACATTAATCATTAATCTAATATGAAAAAACTATATATATATATATATATATATATATTGATAATTAAAAACTTAAATCATAATATGGAATAATAAATAAATATATATGTATATTATGAATTAATTATATATATAATTATAAAATAAAAACCTTAAATCATTAATATAATATGGAATAATATATAAATATATATATTCCAAATTAAATATAAATATATAAATAAATAGTTAGTTAGTTATTATGCAAGTTAGTTTCTTGTTATATTATTATCATAAAAAGAAATTGTAAGAATTAACTCTCGAGATCCCTAACCTATTAATAGACCTATCTACTATTAAAACCAAACAAGCAAACAAAAAAATTCATTGATATATATATATATATATATATATATATATATATATATATATGTATATGTATATGTATATGTATATATATATATATATATATATACATACATATATATATATAGATATATATATATACATATACATATACATATACATATACATATACATATACATATACATATACATATACATATACATATACATATATATATATATATATATATATATATATATATATATATATCATAAAAGTTTATTAAACCTAATAAGTTAAATAATGGACCACTAATTAAGTTTAAGGAATCTAATAGTATTGAGAAGAGGCAAATTCCTCCTAATTAAAACAACTTGGAACTTAAAATCCTTGAAGAAGAATAGGGTTGGTTAATTCATTTATAGTTAATTATATCCAAAAAGGGGGTAAGATCAATAGTTAATATCAATGTTTAGGAACAGAAGGAATATTTTTAATTCATTTGTTCATACAATAAGGTTAATGAAAAGGATTATTCATCTAGAGGGAGTGAAAGAAACTCGAAACCACAGAATAAATACTAAAAATAGAGAAACGAGAAGGGAAAAAAGGAAAACAAATGATCTAGGTGATGAGGGGGAAAAACAAGGAAGACATGGGGCGGGGATGGGGGGTGGGGATGCGGCTAGGAGGAAAGGGCAGGGATCCAGCAACTGCTAATTTTCTAGCCATCATCTCTATTGAGGTTGCTCGGCCTTTTTTCAATTTCTATGGCTTCTATAAATTTTCGGTGATGGAAATGCGCCACCTTGGAAATAACACGGGCCTCCTCAATGCATACATGATGCTTAGTCTTCTTCGCATGTTTTGCCAGGGTGGAAGACCAGGTCCTCCCATGTTTTATGTCGGTTGAGTGCTCATTAATCCTTTGATTAATAGAATGACCAGTCTCACCAACATATTGGGTCCCACAGGAACATGGAATAACATAGACACCTTTCATGTCCTTGGGGTCAACCGGGTCTTTTACCGATATAAGGGAGCTACGGATGGTGCTAAGGGATCTAAAGGTTGAGGGAACATTATGCTTCTTAAGAATTCTAGTAATCTTATAAGTGGTCCCCTGAATGAAAGGGAGATGAACCCCTGAGGCTCGCTCTTTAAGGTCTTTCTTGACCAATGAATTCTTGATGGCTTTAAGGAAAGCTTTCTAACCGAGGTGCCTACTATAACCATTATTATAAAAAACATTAAGGAGACGAGCTTTCTCTTTATCAAGGCTCTTTTCATCAGAGATCCTTAGTGCACGACTAGTTAGCGTGTTGAGAATGCCCATCATTTGAGCAGGGAAATAATGGGGGCTGGCATGAAGATACTGCTCAGTATGAGTTTTTTTTCTGAAACACTTGGTGGGAGATAGAACCATCATCATTCCTCAAAATGAGAACATCAAGGAAGGGAAGGTGCCCATCAAATTCTTGCTCCATAGTGAGCTTTATGGAGGAGGATTGATTGTTGAGATGATTGAAGAAAAGATCCAACTCTTCTTGGCCATGAGACCAGATGACACCCGTGTCATCCACAAATCTCTTCCAAAGCTTGGGCAGGAGATGGGCTGAGGCCAAAGCCTTGGATTCAAAATCTTCCATAAAAATATTAGCAACAACCGGGGATAGGGGGAGCCCATGGCAACACCACAGGTCTGGTTGAAGAACTCACCTTCGAAGCTGAAAAAAGTGGAAGTGAGACAGATCCCAACTAAATGAGCGGTATCAAGGTCCGCAAGGCAGTTGATGACTTCAATGGCCTCTTTTATAGGAATGCAAGTGTAAAGGGAGACCACATCAAAACTCACAAGAATGTCCCCATGGTCAAGCTTTATGCCCTTAAGATCTTCGACAAATGACGAAGAGTCTTTGATGAAAGACTCTGTGAGGCCAACCAAGGGTCTAAGCTTTAAGGCAAGGTATTTTGCCAGAAGGTATGTAGGACCACCAATGGTATTGATAATGGGCCTCAGGGGGGCCCCTCCTTATGATTCTTTGGAAGCCCATAGATCCTTGGAGTAATGGGGCTACTCTCAATGAGTTTATGGCTAAGGGAAGCCACAGACTTGATGGCAAGAGGCACTCCCCTTGAGATCTTTTTCAGGGGATTCTTGGAAAGCTTCTTGTAGCTTCCACTATTATAAAGATGATCCAACATCTTATGGCGATAATCCTCTTTGTCAAGGATGACAATTTACTTATTGGGCTCTCAAATAAGTCAAAAAAAGGGCCCCTCACCATCGGAATAGTGAGTGACCCCTATGAAGAAGTAAGGGCCCTCCGGTCCTCTCCTTTATCGGCTTTTAGAACCACGCTATCTTTATTATGGTTTAAGGACCTGAGGGCCTCAAATTCATCCCTACTGATGTTGCTACTAGGGGTCTTAGCTTTCCTGAGGACAATAACGTAATATTGCCTTATAGTGTCATTGATATTATCGGGTAAGCCCCTAATCCCAAACTCTACGTCGCATATAATGTCTTCTACCGGGATCTTTTTAGGGGCTAGGGAAAAATTTAAACCTTTACCCAAAAGACTAAAGATGGAAGAGTGAAAGGAGAATCTAGAAATATTAATACTATGAGAAGGAGGGGGAATATTATTATTATTACTATTATTCTTATTGTGATGATATCTATTACTAATAATACCATTATTATTTGATGCATCACAATTATAATTAATAGTCCTACCATAATTAATGTTATTATTGATATTGTTATTGTTATTATTATTAATAATATTAATATATTTCTTACTAATAATACTCTTAGTATTAGAAAAATCATAATCATAACTATTTTCAAAACTAATATTATTATTATTATTATTATTATATAAACTAACCTCATGGTCATTATGTTTATTTACCTTATTAATATATGCATTATTATTATTATTATTATTATTATTATTATTATTATTATTATTATTCCATTAACTAACCTCATTGTCATTATGTATACTTACCTTATTAATATATGCATTATGCCTAGTATTAATATAACTGTTGTGAAAGTCAAATTCCTTGAAACTGAATGCGTTTAACCTATCCAAATCTAAATTATACTTACGCATACACAAGGATAATTTACGAGTAAACCAAAACATGGACCAGGTTTCAATGAGGGTGGCTCAACAGGAAGACTAACCGAGGAGGAGATGACTGGGTTTCTTGACTCAGCGAGTGGGGTGAGGACAACCACATCAGATGGGACGAGTTCCGGATACGGCGAATGTGACTTATTTGAGGCTGAGTTCGAATGAAGCGAGATAGAACATGATGAAACCTCTGCACTGGAACTAGGGTTGATAATCGCCAAGGTAGAAGAGGAACGCCCGTCCGAAGGGGGGAGACCGGTGTTGGGTCAAGAAAAAGGTATGTTTTCTCTTCGTAAATTGCTTTATTTAACATTCATCCTTATACGATTCTCTCTATTTATAGATTAAAATAAGGAAAATATCAGCTAAATTTGGATGAAAGAATTTGGTGACAAAATAGGAAAATCTAGCACAAGAAACTGATTTTTTACTATCCTTGTGTGTAGAACATGCAGACTGGGCAAAAGCCGTCCAGTTGATAGAGTAGCACAAGGCTATAAAAGGGAAACTACAATGTATTTGCTAGACAAGAAGCAGGAGATCAACTTGAATGATGATATTTTATGACACAATCGGATTATGTATTGCGAAATCCTCAGGATCCCTTGATCCTGAGGATTTGCTTTTATCTAGTTACTCTTTTATGTTATATATAGGGCCGAAAGGAAAATGGAAAGGTTAGAATTTGATAATCTGTAATTATTCTTTTGAAGACATATAACACTGTTATCTCAGTGACGCTGTAAGCTGTTACTTGCATTAATGAAGAAAGGTTGCTTTTGGCAACTCTGGGCCTGGTCATGAGAAGTTCTACTGCTTCCTTGTGTTATAATATTTCTATTTAGTCTTTTCTACTTGATTAATGTTTAGTCATTGGTTATTCCATTTATAGTAAAGATTTGTGATATTGTTTCATAATTCTGTTCAATTAGATTTAGAGTGAAGCCGTGTGACATAATTAAGCAATGCATTGATTGGAATAAGTGAATTAGTGCTAATAATAGATTGTTGTTCATTTTGAGTGATGTTATCATAGATCCTAGAAATAATTCTAATTAATTTCCACAGGTTGCAATATAGATCATTTTCTATTCAGAAATCTTTTATTGTTGTATGCATGCTTGCTATTCAATTACCATTTGCCGTTTAATTACTATTCGCTGTTCAATTGAGATTGTTGTTTAATTTGGATTGCTATAGATAAAAAACGATGTTCAATAATTATAGCTCCCTTCCTTGATGGAGTAAGTTAGCCTTAAGTCTATTTGAACATTCCCAAGTGTGATTCTTATTTGCATTCAATTTCATTTGATTTTGGAACAAGTTGAATAGAATTGCAGAGTGTGTTAAGAGTATTTCTTCCATAGCTAGTTCTTTCCAGAATTGTGTGGATTGAATTGAAGAATTAGTTATTAGTGATTGCAACGATTCATCATTAGATAACATCTAGATTCATTGCATATACTATGCTGACACTCTTGAGATAAAAAGACTTACCTTAGGTTGACAACTAATGGAGGAATTGAGATTACCTGTAAAAAGACATCTTAGTGCACCAACATTTTGGCATCGTTGCTGGGGAGAGTGTTTCAAGTTATTGTTTTTATTTTTGCTGTGAAAGAATTGGGTTTTAAAAATCGAAGGTAAGAACTTGGGTACCTAGCAATTAAAGTGCCTACTTACCAGCCCACTTTTCAGCAAAATCTTAGTGTTTAAATAGGAATTTGTTTTTATGAATGACTAGGAATAAAAAAATAGAAAAAGAGCAGAATCCTACACCAAAACCCACAAAATCCAAAGGATGGGTGAACCTTGGGAGAATGAATTTTATAGACAAAATCGTAAGAAGATCAGAGTTGCAAGCATCAGTAGGATTCCAGGCTATACCTGGAAAAAGTTCTACTGTTATCCCTCAAGCAGTAGGCTCACCATCTACAGCTTATGCTGAGATTCAAAGCCAAGTAGGAGGATCAGAACAGAGTCTTCAAGCTACAATAAGTTTACATTATGATCCTCTACAAGAGGGAAAATATTGTAACTTAAGAGAAGGAAAAGGAGAAACTAGTGGGACTGCTAAGGTAGAACCACAACTGTCTGAACAAGGATCTCTTGAGATCCCAGATCTAGGTAGTGCTGCAAAGCCAGCTTGGGTTGCTAACTCTCCGCTTACTCAAGAAGCACCCCTTGAAGTCCTCGAATATTATTGGCACATCTTTGACCAAATGGCAGATCAGCCACCTCAAGGTCAAACCTTGACATTAGACTACACCATAGTCGACCAAGTGGCCAATGCCCCCATGAAGGTTATTCCTCTGTAGAGCATCCCAACTTTCCATGGGATGATCATAGAGGATCTTGATGCTTTCCTGTTTGAGTTTGATGTCCTCTGTAGAGGGTATGACTATACCACCGACCCCCAAAAGCTAAAACTATTCCCTTCCACTCTGAAAGGAGCAGCCTTAAGATGGTTTATGGGTCTAGGTGGGCGAACTATTAATTCTTGGGACGAGATGAAAACCTCCTTCCTCAAAAGATACCAGGACTTTTGTAAAACTAGGGAACTGAAAGATGAGATTTTTAAGATGACTGCAAAAGATAATGAAACACTGGAAGAATATGTAGAATGATTTAATTATAATTTGCAGAGGTCTCCACACACTGCCCTACCAAAAGAAGTCCTAAGTGCTATCTTAATTAAAGGAATGAAAGAGGAAAGGGTAGAAACTCTAAACTTAATGGGAAAAGGAGATATTTCTCAAGAAGATTATGATGAAATTATTCGTTTGTGTATCAGGTGTTCATGAGGAAGCACATGCACACGAGCAAGAAGTCGAGATCCCATGAGTAGGGGAATCAAACCACACAATGGAGGCGTAACATGGATGGAAATAGGTAACCTCCTAGAAGATTTTAAGACAAACATCCTGGGCACTCTCACAATGCAACCGGACGTCTTACAGGCTAAAAAAAAAATAGGCCTTAGCAGAACAAAATTTGGCCATCTTCTGCCCACGTTTTTGAAAGAAGAACAACCAAAGGGAATGTCCATTGGACATGGTGCAGACGTGCACTATCTGTACTAAAGATCACACCACTGAACAATGTCCATCATTACTGGGGTTGAAATTCGTATTCAAGGAAACATAGGAAGAAACAAAACCGGTATATCTGATGAACTAGCAGTGACAGTGGTAAGCTAAACCTATAGGTATGTCACAAGACACACCCCAATTCTTTCCTTCCTCGTAGTTTAATCAACGACAAAACCTTGGGGCAGCCTAGCAAAGCCAATCATCCTACCCAAATTGGCAAAGCCCGCCATTCGCTATGACATCCTAGCCAACACAATCTTTTTTGGGAAATGGCTGGCCAAATTCTCCTTTTACTCCTGTTTGGCAAGGTAATCCCTATCAATCCCAGTGGCCTACCTCCACGTCTCAAAATCCAAACTAGTCTACAAATTGGCAGCAAACTCTGGGGATTTCCAATGTACCTATGGGGACAGGCCCTCAGCCTCAACCCACAATATTAGCTCCATATACATTATAGAAAAATTCTCAACCTCCTCTGTGCCTGCAGTTGCCAGATCAGTCCAGATCAGTCGAACCAAATCCTAATAACAAACCGGTCCAGTTGGTACAGATTATTAAAAACCTAGATTATGAGATTGAGCAAAAAGAATGTAATGAGCTTAGATTGAGGTTAGGGTGTATCATCACCCCTGAGGAAAATAGGGACCAACCTTCAATTGAAAGTGTAGCTCCACCTGTACATATTCCACCACCTGTAATTAATACTGAATCAAAGCAAGGGGAAGAGATAGATCGGCATGATGACCCTGAAAAAATTATAGTCACTTCTCCTCCATTCCCCGAAAGATTAAAGATACCCAAACCTATTGCCTACCCTGATTTCGATCTTGTAGGCGAATTGAAATTTTTTTGTATTAAGATGCCTCTCCTCCAGGCCATTCAAGACATTCCCATCTATGCCAAAATAATTAAAGAAATATGTGTAAAGAAGCCTGTGAGGAAGGAAAAAATCTCACCCACTATCCATGTTGTAGGAACATTGTCCGATTTACACTTGGGAGGAGAAACCCCAATAAAGTATGAAGATCCTGAAAACCCCATAGTGACAGTTCAGATATATGGTCGCTCTTTGCCAAATACACTAGTCGATCTAGGAACCGCCATTAATATCTTAACAACAAAAACTTATCAAGCACTTGGTATTACAGCCCTGGAACCAACCACCACTTTATTAGAACTTGCTGACCGATCGATGGTGAGACCAGAAGGGACTTTACAAGATATCACAGTTTCTGTTGACTCATGGGAATATCCAGTAGATTTTCTGGTTATAAACCCAAGGAGTCAGTTGGATGGGCATCCTCTGATTCTGGGCCGACCTTGGCTGGCAATAGCTGATGCATATATTGGCTACCGAGAAGGCAGCATGACTATTGCAAATGGGGATGCCATAAAAATCTTGTGTTATATCTTCCTGTCAAGCCAAGTTTTTCCATTGTAAAAATATGTAAGAAGCCACTAGCATACCTGGAAGAGAGCATCCGTTCACCACTCATAGTAGCAGAGGCACTAGAATTTAAAGATCAGACTGAGGATGACGTTATCAATAATTTTATAAATCAGCCAACTAATGTGAGCAATGTACAGTGTCAGATGTTGAAATAAATCCTTGATAACGAGGCCATGGAAGATCCTCTAAAGGATACAAATGACCAACATATTCAGATGATTTCTGTTCATAACAACAAACCCATTGAGATCGAGCGAGGCAAAGTTCTAAATATTCATGACAGTCTGGATAGCAAAAATCAACAGAAGCTTATCTAGGTCTAACAGAAAAATAAAGGGGCTTTTGCCTGGGATTATCCTGATATGAAAGGAATAGACCCACAGCTATGTACACACCACATCTATACAGAGAAGGATGCTCGACCCATTCGCCAACCTCAATGGAGGTTAAACCCACACCTCAAAGACATTGTGAAAGAGGAATTACAGAAGCTGTTGGATGTAAACCTTTATTTATCCTATCTCAGATAGTAAATGGGTTTCTCCATTAGTGGTCGTCCCTAATAAAAATGAGAAGTGGCATATTTGTGTAGACTATTGCGAGTTCAACAAGGCAACATAGAAAGATAACTACCCCCTCCCATTCATCGATCAAGTCCTTGATACGTTGGCAGGGAAGCAATTCTTCTCCTTTTTATACGGTTTCAGTGGTTATAATCAAATTCAGATCGCCCCTGAAGACCAGGATGAAACAACCTTCACCTGTCCCTAGGGCACATTCACATACAGGGTACTGCGAGTTAGCTTGAGTAATGCCCCAACCACGTTCCAGAGAGCTGATTTAATAAATGAAGGACTGGATATATATATGGATGATTTCACTCCATATGGGGATGACTTCGACCAAGCATTGCAAACATTAGAAAAGGTCTTAGAACGATGCATTACTACCAAGTTATGTTTACGCAATGTCAAGTGTCACATGATGATGACTAAGGGCGTGATCCTGGGACATTATATCTCTGCAACAGGAATACAGATAGATCCAACAAAAATATAGGTAATTCTTTTACTGCCTACCCCCTGCACTTAGACATAGGTGCATAGTTTCTTAGGATATGCAGGTTGTTATCGTAGGTTTATTAAAAAAGTCTCACAGATTGCTGCACCCTTATATGCTCTAACTGGAAATGTTGATTTCAGTTGGTCTGACAAATGTGACACAACCTTTGCAGGTTTAAAGAAACTAGTCTCAACAACACCGGTATTACGTGAACCAAACTGGGAGCTGCCTTTCCACATATCCATAGATGCATTATATGTAGCTATAGGCGCTGTCCTCAGTCAGGAGGAGGACAAGAAACCTTATGCTATATATTATATTAGAAAAAATCTCACTTCTACAGAATTTGATTATACAGTGACAGAAAAAGAATTCTTAGCTGTTATTTATGCAATAAACAAATTTAGACACTATATAACTAGCTACCAAGTATTTTTGCACACTGATCACTCTACCATTCGGTATCTAGCTAATAAACCTATCACAAATGGTCGAATAACAGGGAGGCTATTGTTTTTGTAGGAGTTCGACATTACTATCATGTTAGGCCCCTATACTACTAGTGTAACCCCTTATTGTTATTAGTATAACCCACTTATTATATTGATGTACCCATGTAGTGCCCATATTGTTACTATTGGCCCCATAGAAGCCCATTATTGTTATTATTATGCCCTTACAATATTATTGTTATGTCGGCTCTAATTATGTTATAACCCCTTAGACTCCTATATATAGAAAGGAGGTCTTTTCATTTGTATCATCCAAGAATTGTTCATTTATGTAATGTAAAGGAGGTTGCCCCCTCGAAGAGGCTGAATTCTAAGGCGTGGATCTCTCTTTTCTATCTTTTTGTGAGCTGGTTTCATAACATTTGGTATCAGAGCTTTGGATTCTAGGGTTTCGCTGCTCCAAACAAGTCATCGTGGAATTTTCGCTATAACTTTTTTTCTGTGATGTTTCAGAAGTCGCAAAAAAACCCATTTGAGAAGAATTGACGCTGAACCTTGGGTCCGAATTTCAGAGATTTTTACGCGATATTTTCGGAGATAGGATCTGAGGAAGTTGGTCTTGTTGCAGACTCCTGAATTACACTCAAAACAGGTGACCGGGGGAAAATCGTCATAACTTTCTTTCTGAGCATCGGATTGAAATTTCGTAAGAAGGTACAAAAAGAGGACGGACTGTAGTTTCTGTTTATATATTTTTTAGAGTCAAAGGTTGAAACAGTGACACGTGGCACTTCATACTATTTCACTCTACTGAACTAGTCTATAATCAGGTCACTGCGGGAGATTGTGCATAACTCTTTCTTGGAGAATCCAATGTGGATCAGACTTGTGGCATTGTAAAGAGGACACAGAGGGCTACTACAAGTCACAATTTCAGAACTTAAAGATCCGAAAGTACAGAGTTACAGTCGTTTCAAGGTGGAGCTCCTAAAATCAAGAAAAAGCAAGATGAGGAAGTTTGATGGCAAGGATCCGGTAAATTGGATACTTCAGATGGAGCAATATTTTGATATACATGGTGTACAACTGTTACAAAAGGTATGTATTGCATCTTCATATTTAGAACCAGATCAATTTTTATGGTACAAAGGGCTTTGTTCTCATAAAAAACTTGTTACGTGGTCAATTTTCACGGAGGAAATGATAGCACATTATGAGGATACAAAGAGCAACACCTTCTTTAGAGCAACACCACAACAATTGGAAAGAGTAAAAGGGCTTTGTGACATAATGGAAAGCAAAATTATGGAAACCAGGAAGCATACCCCTCACAACTATAAAGATGGAACTGTTGTTTCTCCCAGCCTTCCACAACCGACAAGGGTTACACCACAACAATTGGAAGAAAAAAGAGAAAAAGGGCTTTGTTATAATTGTGATAGCAAATGCACTAAAGGTCATAGGTGTGCTGAGAAGAAATTATTTTACATAGAATATGAAGAGGAGGAAGAAAAGGATCAAGAAACATCAAAAGAAGAGGATATACGTCAGGACACCACCCCAGAGAAAGAAGAAATGAATCAGACCATATCTTGTAAAGCATTGGCAAGAATTACCACTCCTCAAACTCTCAAGATAGAAGGACATATCAAAAAGAAAAAGGTGCAAGAAGTGAAATATCACATCGAGAAAGAAGAAATGAATCCAACCATATCTTGTAATTCAATGGATGAAATTACCACTCCTCAAACTATCAAGATAGAAGGACACATCAAGAAGAAAAATGTTCAAGAAGTGAAAGATCACATCGAGCATCAAGAAATGAATCCGACCATATCTTGTAAAGGACTGAAAGAAATTACCACTCCTCAAAAGATAGAAGGACATATCAAGAAGAAAAAGGTTCAAGCAGAGAAAGATCATATCGAGCATCAACATCAAGTTCTCCAACTTTTAAAGGATAATGCCACTTCGGTGCAAAATCAAATGAAACAACAGGTAGATCAACATCGTAGTGAAAAATGTTTTGATGTAAGTGATTGGGTATTTTTACTGCTACATATCAAGCAAGCTATTTATGAGAAGGAAATGTTGGCAATACTACATGCACTTAAAAAATGGCGACCTTACCGAATGGGAAGACGCTTCAAGGATGAGGATGTGGAAGCATTGTTTTGTGCTATTTATATTATCCAACCAAATTGGATAAACGAAGCAACGGATGAATGGAAGAAGAACGAAGAAGTATGGCCACTTATTCAAAAGTTGCAAAAGATCCCAATTCAAGCAATATTGCCAGAAATTGAAGAGGAAGGAAAAATCATATTGGAACCTGGAGCAGTCACAGAAACAAGAACCCGACAGCTACGAAATCGATCAATTTCAGAGTATCTCATCAAGTGGAAGAACTTACCCGCTGAATATTCCACATGGGAGGACAAGAATTTTATATAGAAGCATCAAGAACTACTCAAGCGTTGAGGACAACGCTTTTTGAAGGAGAGGGGCATGTTAGGCCCCTATACTACTAGTGTAACCCCTTATTGTTATTAGTATAACCCACTTATTATATTGATGTACCCATGTAGTGCCCATATTGTTACTATTGGCCCCATAGAAGCCCATTATTGTTATTATTATGCCCTTACAATATTATTGTTATGTCGGCTCTAATTATGTTATAACCCCTTAGACTCCTATATATAGAAAGGAGGTCTTTTCATTTGTATCATCCAAGAATTGTTCATTTATGTAATGTAAAGGAGGTTGCCCCCTCGAAGAGGCTGAATTCTAAGGCGTGGATCTCTCTTTTCTATCTTTTTGTGAGCTGGTTTCATAACAAACTAGTCTCAACAACACCGGTATTACGTGAACCAAACTGGGAGCTGCCTTTCCACATATCCACAGATGCATTATATGTAGCTATAGGCGCTGTCCTCAGTCAGGAGGAGGACAAGAAACCTTATGCTATATATTATATTAGAAAAAATCTCACTTCTACAGAATTTGATTATACAGTGACAGAAAAAGAATTCTTAGCTGTTATTTATGCAATAAACAAATTTAGACACTATATAACTAGCTACCAAGTATTTTTGCACATTGATCACTCTACCATTCGGTATCTAGCTAATAAACCTATCACAAATGGTCGAATAACAGGGAGGCTATTGTTTTTGTAGGAGTTCGACATTACTATTAAAGATCGTCCGGGGAAGGAAAACCCTGTTGCTGATTTTCTAGCTCGAATCCTTAAGGTGAATGATCTACTGGTGGTAGATCACCAATTTCCGGATGAACACCTGTTCTTCGTGGCAGTCAAGATGCCATGGTACATAGATGTGGAAAATTATTTGGCAGTAGGGAAGCTACCTAAACATTTGACAACAAGAGAAAGAAAATTGATCGTTCAGTGCAGCGTCCGGTTCTCTTCGATAGGCAGATATCTTTTACATACAGGGGCCAACATTTGTATACGTAGATATATATGTGAGGATGAGATGCATGACATTCTGAAGGCTTTCCATGACGAGCCCTGTGGGGGACATTTCACAAATTGAAGGACAGGACATAAGGTATTACAGATGGGTTATTATTGGCCCACTATTTTTAAGGATGCTAAGAAATATGCCGAGGCCTGCGATAACTACCAAAGGATGGGTTGACCTGGCCAATCTCATAAAATTCCTTTGCAACCCCAATTAATCATAGAGCCCTTGGAGCATTGGGCATTGGACTTCGTGGGTCCATTCCATCTGCCATCCAATAAGAAGGCCTACATACTGGTAGCCACAAATTATGTGACAAAATCGGTGGAAACAGTAGATTTACCAAGAGCCATAGAGGAAGCAGTGATTAACTTCCTTTTGGGCTATTTGTGCGGTATGGATTACCACGAGAAGTGATCATAGATGGGGGAAAGAAATTCACAGGGCACAAGATTACTGTCACTCTCAAAAACCATCATATTATGCATAGGGTCACTTCTTTGTATCACCCGTAGGCGAATGGGTAGGTCGAAAGCACCAATAAGGTTATAGAAGTGTTTATGACCAAGACAATCTCAACACACCAGCGAGATTGGGCTGCTAGACTGCCAGAGGCCTTGTGGGCCTATCGTACGACTTGGAGGAATACTACTGGATACTTTCCATACCATCTTGTGTTCGGTAAAGAACCAAATTTTCTAATTGAATTTGAAACAAAGACTCTAAGAATGGCCCAGGAAGTGGGGTTGGATTTAACAGAATCCCAAACCAAGCGACTTCGGTAGATCAACAAACTAGATGAGGCTCGACTGCTTACTTTGCAATGGACTACAATAATTCAGCATCAAAGGGCAAAATGGCATGAAAGCCTTATCAAGAAGAAAACATTTCAAAATGGGGATTGGGCACTCTTTTACGATTCCAGATTCCAGGATTTCCCGAGCAAGTTTCAAACAAGATGGCTTGGCCCTTACAAGATTCAAGAAGTGCATAATAATGGTACTCTTACCTTGACTACCATCGACGGATATAGCCATTCTTTTAAGGTAAACGGGAACCGAGTGCACCTCTATCATCAATCGCTTACCAAGGAGTCTTTCTGTGAGTAGGTATGCAAGGACCCCTCCATGAAAATTTTAGCTACAGGGAATGAGGACCCAACAGCTCTTCCTTCAAAAAATTGAAATTTCTTTAGAAACTGTAAATAATGTACATATTCTTTTTAATTGGGATTAGGCAATACCATGTAAATATGAATTTTTTTTAGGGAAGCTTCACAAAGTTGGAAGTTTATTTTTTTTTCTTTCCCCTTTCTGTTTTTTGCTATCTAAACAATTGAACACCTATCGTTAAAATGATTGAACAACACAATTGTTTTTGTTTTTTTTTTTGTTTTTTGTTGTCCAAACTATTGAACACCTACTGTTCAATTGATTGAACAACACAATTTTTTTTTTGTTTTTCGTTGTTCAAACAATTGAATGCCCGCCGTTCAATTGATTGAAAAACACAGTTGTTTCTCTTTTTGTTTTTCGTTGTTCAAACAATTGAATGCCTGCCGTTCAATTGATTGAAAAACATAGTTGTTTCTTTTTTTGTTTTTCGATGTTCAAACAATTGAGCGCCTGTCGTTCAATTGATTGAACAACACAGTTGTCTCTTTTTGTTTTTCATTATTTAAACAATTGAACAACTGTCGTTCAATTGATTGAACAACACATTTTGTTTCTTTTTGTTTTCGTTGTTCAAACAATTGAACGAATGCCGTTCAATTGATTGAACAACACATTTTGTTTCTTTTTGTTTTCGTTGTTCAAACAATTGAACTACTGTCGTTCAATTGATTGAACAACAAATTTTGTTTATTTTTGTTTTCGCTGTTCAAACAATTGAATGACTACCGTTCAATTGAGTGAACATCACATTTTGTTTCTTTTTGTTTTCATTGTTCAAAAAATTGAACGACTTCCTTTCAATTGATTTAACAACACATTTTGTTTCTTTTTGTTTTCGTTGTTCAAACAACTGAACAACTGCCATTCAATTGATTGAACAACACATTTTGTTTTTCTTTTGTTTTTTTTTTTGTTTTTTTTTGTTTTTTGTTTTTGTTTTTTTTTTGTTTGTTTTTTTGTTTTTTTGTTTTTTGTCTTTTTAATTTTTTTTTTGTTTGTTTGTTTGTTTGTTTGTTTTTTTGTTTGTTTGTTTGTTTGTTTGTTTGTTTGTTTGTTTGTTTGTTTGTTTTTTGTTTTGTTTTTTGTTTTTTGTTGTTGTTGTTGTTGTTTTTTTTTTTTTTTTTTTAATTTCTTTGTTCAAACAATTGAATGACTGCCATTCAATTGATTGAACAACACATTTTGTTTTTATTTGATTTCGTTGTTCAAACAATTGAACGACTGTCATTCAATTGATTGAACAACACATTTTGTTTCTTTTTAATTTCGTTGTTCAAACAATTGAACAACTGTCGTTCAATTGATTGAACAACACATTTCATTTTTATTTTATTTCACTGTTCAAACAATTGAACGACTGTCGTTCAATTGATTGAACAACACATTTTGTTTCTTTTTAATTTCGCTATTCAAACAATTGAACGACTGTCGTTCAATTGATTGAACAACACATTTTGTTTTTTTGATTTTGCTATTCAAACAATTAAACGACTGTCATTCAATTGATTGAACAACACATTTTGTTTCTTTTTAATTTCGTTGTTCAAACAATTGAACGCCTACCATTCAATCGATTGAACAACACTTCTTGTTTTTGTTGATCTCACTGTTCAAATGATTGAACGACTATCGTTCAATCGATTGAACAACGCATTTTCACTTTTTCTTTTCTTTTTTTCATTCAAACGATTGGACGATTTCCATTCAATCGATTGAACAACACCTTTTTATAGGGTAAATTGTGAATTTTTCTCTTTTTTTTTATAATCATTATGTCATTTTCTCTTTTTCTTTTATTGAGGATCATTTGAATTGATCTGTGCCTCTTCTAAGAAAAAATGGTAATAATAATGTCATTATGACTTATAAAGCCTTTTGATGGTTATCTTTTTTTAGAAGCTAATATGGTATCTTTAGAATCACTGCTTGAACATCTTTTCTTTTGGACACATCATAAAATGATTCATTATTTTCAATCCATGTTGGCTTATGTTTATACTTCCAAATGGATAAAACTCATTGATATGAGGATAAGGGGATAAGACTATAAAACTTTCATTGGCATCTTTTTACTTCATACACCATGCCTGACTCTTAAGGAGAAAATGAGCCTCCCTCTTTTTACAATAAGAATTGCAAAGAGAAAATGGAAATAGTGAAATATGAAAATGCTCAAAACATTGTCTTAAAGAGGATAGGGGATCTCATTTTTAGCCAGCCTACCATGATCATAAGGATGTAACATATGACATTCCAATTCGGCTACCAAACCAAGGTAATGACCTTCTTGATAATTAAAAATGTCAGAAGAACAGGGGGTCTCATCATGAGCCAGCCTGATCACTTTGTTACACCTTGGTGAATGGCACTATGGTTATCTGGTCACCATGCCAGCATAGCAGTCTCTTTATGACAAGAAAAGAAGAATTAATTGTAATGAGGACTCTGACTCATTTGGAGGGTTAAAAAGCAACCCTGTCGAGGCTATGAATGCCTGCTGGCAGCAACGACTTTGCTTGTGGTATTAGAGTATCACCTTATATTGCCATATGCCCTTTAGATCTTATCACCTATGGATTTGTTTCTAAAGAGAATTTCCATTTGAACAAGCACTCTTACAAGCCAAATTGCATGGTGACTTATATCTATATTCATTATATTCCATATGTCCAATCATTTAATGACAATCATTTAACACATATCGTCAATTATGCTAACGTTATTAATACAGCTCACGGTGAAGATCTTTGACATAATGAATTAAAATTGTTGTTTTTATTTGATTCGGCCAATTCACATTCGACAACGGATATTGCTTTAATTGCTTTACCGATTTGTGGCTGTGTTTTTTGAGATTGGTTGCCGGCATTTATTTAGTATCAAAGTATTTGTTTTCTTTTCGCATGCTAAAAGGACGTGGATGCCCTTTTCTCATCAGAGGGGGGATGGCCTGCGTATGCATGGCATGTGTCACAGTTATGGATAACTATGTGACAATCATTCGAATTAACTCTAGAGTACGAACCGCATGATGAGTATGAATGTGTAATAATTAGCAAGTATTTCCAACTGGATGAAGAACGATAACCATTATGGCAGGCATGTGAACTCACGATCCCGCGTTAAGTATGGCTGACGAGACAATTGACTTAACTAAATATGATAATAATATTCCAAACAATGTCATTTCTCTGTTAATTGCTGTAACATACTCCGTTGTTGTTCTGAATTACAGAAGTAAAACACATTCGCTTACAGGTGAACCAGCCACAGGTGCAGCAGCCATGGGCAGAAGAGATATCCAAAGTGAACCTCTAGTGCTTATGGTATCAGATCAAGCTCGCGCAATTCTCGAGTGCGGTGGCTGGCTGCAGTATTCAAACATATTGTAGGGATTTCATGAGGAGCTAACACTAGAAGTTCTGCAAAATCTGCAGAACGGTAGCACAATGGTAAAAGGCAGAAGTATGATGGTTTTTGAAGCGGTCCTAGCTGAAGTCATTGGAATTCCAGCAGAGGGGGCGGAATGGGCAAAATAACACGTCCTTTTATACAGTGCAATTGAAGTACTCCAGGATCCAGGCGAGCGGCTAGTACGAATAGGGAAAGGAATTCATCCTTCGGCGTTAAAGCAATCGTGGCAAGAATTGGTGGTCATCATCCAAAGATACATTACATGTGATGGTCGACACGATGTGGTAAAGTCCTAACAACTGAAAATTCTAGCCATTTTAAAACAAATAATTTCAATAAATTTGTCGTTTTATCTGAATTCCCTATTACATGATGTCGCCCGACGAGTTAGGACAGCTAATGACGCACACAGTGTAGTCATTCATCATGGATTGATTAAATTATTTATCACAAATAGACTGGCCCAACAACAGTTAACATGGGATAGTATCGTAAATCCTACTTTGGCTCCACCCCAGAAAAATGCAGTAAAAAAGCAACAAGGGCCAAGAACCCCAGGTCTGAGAAGAATGCTAAAGAGAAAGAATTCCTCTATGCCCTTGAACCTAGTAAAGCGTAGGCGCTCTGTGCGAGTGAAAGCCCAATGATGCATCCCAATTCAAGCAGATGAGGCCGGACCATCCCGCACACCACCTCCTAGTCCACAAGATCCCCCTTTGCAAGACTATGAGGAGGAAGTGGCTAGGGTATTGGAAAGCATGGGAGCATTGAAGAGCAGAATTGTACCCCCAACTGGTTTTCCCCTGCTAACAACCCTGGTCGTGAGAAAACCTCGCCATTCACTAATGCCATGGAGGAATAGAGGGAGTCAATTCCTTCTATGGAAACACCCCTCGAAGCCAAGGTACATGAAGGGGAAGCCATCAGAGAAGAAATTCATATAGTAGGCACTAGTCCAGTGGACCCTCCAACTGAAGGAAACCCTGAAGATGAAACCCTGGGAGATGCCAATCAACTAGGTAATACTCCCTTTTCTAAGTCCCCTGAGGATGAGGCCTACCCAGGAGAAGACCCGGAGAACCATAATTGTTTAGGAGACACCATTGCATTGGGGTCTCCTGAAAAGGAAATACATGATAACGAAGAGCTAGAAGGTGAAGCTCCACCAGGAGACACAATTCTAATTGGAACCATCCCTGATGCTGACATAGTACCACCTATACAAGAACTAGAGGATAATGCAACAAACCCACCATCAGATGTAGGTCCTAGAGTAAAGAAGTCCTATGGATATAGGCTCAGAAAAATTCTCAAGAAGTATAGAAGACGGAAGCAAGTAATCAGGCAATTGAAACATCGGTTAAAAGAGTCAACTAGAATGAGGAAATTGAAAGTGGAAATGGAAACAGTAGGAAAACAGAAAGAACAATGTTATGGAAAAGATGTTGAGACTCAAACAGAGTTTCTTGTGGTTTATCCAAAAGAAACTCAGACTGAGCCATGTCTGGTAGAAGACACTGAAATGCAAACTGAGGACCCCTGTGTCTTTTCACAAGAGACCCAAACGGACCACCCCACTGTGGATATTGTTGTCCAAACAGATGCTGAAGAAGACATTCGAATTGATTGCATAATTCAAGAGGCAACTGAAGCTACTATGCAGACTGATCCTACGAAGACCCAGGATGGAGAAGCCCAAATAGATGAGACACCCGCTTACACTCCCTTGGTAAGAGAGGCCGTCATCAGAAGGTTGCAGAATGAGCTACTGATGGTTCAACAGGAATTGGCTCAGCACAAAGAAAAGGTGGTCCCCCTGCATGAACATCAAGGGTTGAGGAAGAAGTTTGAAGCACTTACCGTGACTGAAGATGAGACCTTTGCTCAGTATAAGGCTAAGCAAAAGAAGGTTGAAAGATTAAAGGGTAAATTGCAAAAGGCTAGAGAGCAAATGGAGACCGTCTGCTCTCTTTATTCAGACACCCTATCGTGCCGAGCCCCTGCTACAAATTATGCCTTATTCCTCATGGAAAGATTCCTCCTGCTAAAAGTCAAAGCCGCTAAGGCTGGAAAACCAGTAGAGATCAAAACCACCCCGGACTTTATCAAATGCTTCAGAGAGCACAATGAGAAGGTTCAATGCCTCCTCTGTGAACTTTATATGCACAATTTATTTTTAGAAGATGACAGGGACAACCACCCTGGCCCCTTTATAGGATATGTCCAATTTCAGGCATTCCTCTCATTTGCTACCAACCAACTCAAATGGGTTGATCCGAATTGGATCCATGAAAATTATCAAAGTGCCATGACTGTATCAAATCATGACAAACTTCGAATTTATGGACAAAGGGCTCTTAGAAAGACCTTTGGACAGTGACAGTTTGTAACCAGCAAGGAACGACAAGGACCTCGGTCAAAGTGCGTTGACCAAGGCCTATGGAGACTGCACATGAGGCAAAACTGGAAGTTACGAAGCTCAGATCAGGAAATGGAGACCATTTCTGATGCACGATTAGTGCTAATCGTGCATCGCTGGGCAAAACCCCTCGAGAAGGAAAATCCCCGAAGCGCTCAGTCGCATGAGAAGCTAGGAAACCGTATGGAAAGTGCTAAGGTGAAAGGCAGGTCCCGCGCTCCAAAAACCAGTGGTATATCGAAGGCATCCTTGGGCGGTAAGCGGATTTGGCAAAAAACAAGCTATTCCATTCAGCGCATGACGCGTGTCTGGCAGATGAGAGAGAAAACCGCCTCTCATCGTGCACTAACCGATGAGAAAGTCAACCACACGAAATGAGCGAACACCGTAGGATCTGGAGGCTCCAGATCTGATGGCGGAGATTGCGCCCGATGGAGAAACTAGATTTGACGGGGGAATTGAGCCACGGCACATGAAATATTGAAGTCCAATTTGACCACTGAGTTGGTGGATGAGTCATTCCACAGTGTAACTGAAATACCGAACCATTGAGAATGATCTGGCGTAGATCGTGAGAGGACAAGTGGCCACTCCCTATGAGACGTTGGTGATGACACAGAGGCAGGGAACTCCAAGCGAACGGCAGCAGGCGATCCGAAGGGGCAGAAGGGGAAGTGAAGAGTTAAGGATAGATTGGCTTTAAGCCATGAATAAACATAGAACATAACAGAGAAGAGAAGGAAGATAGAGAGAGCGAGAGCGAAGAAAAGGCATTGAAGAAAGAAGCAGAAAACAGAGAGTCGAGCTAACCTAGGGCAGCATCGAGCAGACAAGAAATACCTGTGAGGATCTGTCGGGAATTGAGTACCACATTGGACTCCTCCCTTCAAAGACTAGAAAGGTCAAGATTTGGTAAGGAAAGACTCTATGGACTCTAGTGGCTTGGGGAATCCAAGAACCACCCTACCAAGCGTTATCTATTTAGGAGACTCAGATTGAGCTCCTCATTGTAAATATCTGCTTTAAAGACACAATAAAATAAGGCCACTATTGAAAGCTGGACCAGAGACATAGCCCTAGAGAATAGGGTGAACTCCTTATTAATTTGTTGTGTCCTTGCTTTTTCTTACCGTGTTTCTCTTACTGTTTTCCATTTTCCAGTGTCTGTGTATTTTGCAATCTGATCAATCCATTGCCTAAGATAACATAGACACACACCAGCACATGAGTCCATAATACCTTCATTCATTAATTATTTAACTGAGATCACTCAAGAGTGATTTTTCAGATCAAGTGGTATCAGGGCTTTAGGCTGATAAGGTTAGACAAGCTTGTGTTGGTTTAATTGTTGAATGCTAACTAAATCAAAGCTCAAATTAGGAGAAGAAGAGCTGGTCGAAACTAATCCTAAAATTGGGAGAGTCTATCCTCGGAAGACAATGTCAGAGGAAGGTTCAATAGGGCCAAACCCTCAATTCATATATAGTTTCCTACCCATAAAGTCCATGGTAGAAGAAATGTATAGGGACTCTAGAAAACATAAGGATGAAGATTCATCAGGCTCTAAACAAGACAAAGGAGAAGATGAGTCTCACTTCCATGACCAATCAAAAGGCAAAGGGAAAGAAGAAAGCTTCTTACACCTCCTAACAGCCCTGAACACAAAAAGAAAACATCTTTGATCAAGCTAGATGTTAAATTTGATTTACCTATATATGATGGAGAGTTGAATGCAGAAAAGCTGGACAATTGGATTAGACAAATTGATGTTTATTGCAGAGTGTAGAATATCGATTTAGACAAGAGCAACATTCAGTTGGAAAGCCTATGCCTTGGAGGCACTGCCTTGGTTTGGTGGGAAGGCAGAACCCAAGCTGATATGAAAAGACATGGTAAGACTATCTTTGTCTGGAGTGAATTTGTTTCTGCAATCAAAAAGCAGTTCTGTCCATTGGCCTACATGTAGCAAGCCATGATGCGCTGGAAAACTCTTCGACAGTTGAAAGGGCAAAGTGTGCAAGGGTACACTCAAGAATTTAGAAAGAGAGCATTGATTCTAGGAATATCATTAGATTCACCTGAGACTCTGTTGAAGTACATTGGTGGTATACACAGCTACATGAGGTACACTATCCTCATGTTTAATCCCACTAGTATAGATGAGGTATCTATACATGCTACTCATCTAGAAGCTAGAGGAAAGAATGGAATTCCAGAAGTTGGGGGATCATCCCAACCCACTGCAAGCAAGAATAAGGAGAAAAGAAAGCATAAATGGAAAGCAAGGAAGGCTAACACTGCACATAAGAGCAAGGCTTCATGCACTCATTGTAAAAAGGATGGGCATGATGATGAGCCCTGTTGGATTCTGCATCTGGAGTTGAGACCTAAGAAGTTCGAGGGCAAGAAGAAGAAGACTGCTGCAGCTATTCAGAAAGATTTGGGGTCAGACTCAGGAGATGAAACAACCATTGCAGCCACAAGTATAAAAGGTTGTCCGCTTTAGAGAATGCTGAAATCAAGAAGCAGGTGTAGGATTTGCTCGAAAAAGGGTTCATCAGACCTAGCACATCACCATGTGGGTCACCAATCATTTTGGTGATAAAGAAAGATGGCTCGTGGAGAATGTGCATTGATTACCAAGAACTGAAAGAATGTGCATTGATTACCAAGAACTGAATAAGATAACAATAAAAAATTGTTATCCCCTTCCTCGCATAGATGATATTTTAGATCAATTGAAATAAGTTGTTTATTTCTCCAAGCTAGACTTGCATAGTGGATACCATCAGGTCAGAGTTGCAGAACAAGATGCAAGGAAGACTACTTTCAAAACAAAGCAGGGATTGTATGAGTGGCTGCTTATGCCTTTTGGCTTAACTAATGCTCCTACTACTTTCATGAGATTAATGAATGATGTACTCAAACCTTTTCTTGATGATTTTGTTATTGTGTATCTGGATGACATTCTGATATTTAGAAAAACATGGGAAGAACACTTAAAGCATGTTAAGCAGACACTAGATGTTTTGAAAAGAGAAAAACTTCATGTTAAACTCTCAAAATGTGAATTTGGCAAAACATCTATGAATTATTTGGGTCATATAGTAGGGGGTGGTGAATTGAAGATAGATCCCTCTAAGGTGGAAGTCATTGTAAACTGGCCAAAACCCAAATTTGCTACAGAAGTTAGAAGCTTCTTAGGAGCAACACAATATTGGAGAAAGTTCATTTCTAACTTTTCCTCAATTGCAGCTCCCTTACATGCTTTAACAGGATTGAACAAGGTGTTTCAGTGGGGAGGCAAACAACAAAAAGCCTTCGACACCTTGAAAGAAAAGATTAGTACAACTGATCTTCAAAGACCATTTGAGATCCAAACAGATGCGAGTGACTATGCCATGGGAGCAGTGTTGACATAGCACGGTAAACCCATATGTTATCATTCTGAGACATTTAATTCTGCAGTAGTTAACTATCCTACATATGATAAAGAATTGTATGCATTAGTACAGAGTGTGAAAAAGTGGAAACATTACTTAATGGGCAAGAGAGTAATACATACTGATCATCAACCACTTCAATATCTACACTCTCAAACTAAGTTGCAGCAATCAAGACACTATAGATGGATGGGTTTTCTACAATGGTTTCATTTAGTCATGAGATATAAAAAGGGCATACATAATAAAGTTGCATACATGTTATCTAGACTTGTTATAAATGCATCTACTATACTTAAGCATAATTCTATGTTACATGAGAGCTACATTGAAAAATATGCTCAAGATATAGACTTTAAATATGTATATGCAACTTTAAGTCAAGGCAAACGAGTAGAAGAATTTGGATTATCATGTAAAGGACCGACTCTTATACCATTGTGAGAAGTTATGCATTCCACAAACTGAAAGAGTGAAGATAATTCAAGAAGCACACACTTCTCTAATATCAAGTCACTTTGGGGTAAGTAAAACAGTTGCACAGCTGCAAAGATTTTGTTATTGACCAAAAATGAATGAGACAGTTTCTAGATATGTAAGAGGGTGTACTATGTGTGCAAAAAGCAAGCCCAGAAATAGAAAACTAGGCTTGTACACTCCATTACCAGTTCCTTCTCACCCTTGGGAAAATGTTTCCATGGATTTTGTTGGAGGACTGCCTAAATCTAGGAAAGGTCATGATTATCTGTATGTTGTTGTGGATAGGTTCAGCAAACTGTGTATTTTGATACCTTGTAATAAATAGATTACAACTGAACAAACTACAAAATTATTTTTTGAACATGTATGGGTTCATTTTGGATTACCCACTTCCATTGTATCTGATTGAGACACCCGATTTGTGGGGAAGTTTTGTTCAAGTCTGTGGGAACTGATGGACACCAAACTGAAGAAAAGCATAGCTTTTCATCCACAAACTGATGGCCAGACAGAAGTAGTTAACAGGACAGTGATCCAGTTACTCAGAGGATATATGTGCAGCGTGCTTACAACAAAGCAAAACATTATTCTACACAAAGATCTCCTTTTCAGACATGTTTTGGTTTCACACCATGGTCTCCTTTGGATTTTGTCTTTGGTAAAGACACCACAGTTGAGGGACTCGGTGATGTGGACAGGGTAACTAGGTTCATTGAACAAATCCAAGAGATCCACCTGGCAGTATAGCAACAGCTGTAAAAGAGCCAAGCCAAATATAGGGCAAGGCATGACAAGCATCAGATGGAGCATAGTTTCCAAGTTGATGACCAAGTCTGGCTGTATATCAGCAAGGAAAGGATGCAAGGTGGAGGTAAAAAGCTAAAGCCTATCAGATATGGACCTTTCAAGATACTTGAGAAGATTGGTGACAATGATTTTCCCCTTGATCTACCAGCTTACATGCACATCTACCCAGTCATAAATGCAGATTGCTTGAGGCTGTTTGAACCTTCACTAATTGAGGATCCCGAAGAGCAGAGTCAATTTCCTTCTATTGATGAACTCCTACCTGAATATCTTAATGAATTGCAGTAAGACACAATTTTGGACAGGAAGGTGAGGACGACGCGTAGAGGAGATGTTGAGTACCTCAGAATTGGGCTCAAGGGTTCAAAGCCGAGCAGTAAAAAGTGGACTGAGATTGGACAAGTGAGACAATTATAACCTCACTCAGTCGATGCTTGAAAAACAAATTTTGGTGGTCCAAAAGCTTTTTCAGTGGGAAGGCTGTGATCCAAATTGGATCCATGAAAATTATCAAAGTGCCATTATTGTATCAAATCAGGACAGACTTCGAATTTATGGACAAAGGGATATCAGAAAGACTTCTTGACAATGGCAGTTTGCAGCCAACAAGGAACGACGAGGACCTCGGTCAAAGCGCACTGACCGAGGCCCATGGAGACCGCGTAGGAGGCAAAACTGGTAGTTAGGAAGCCCGGATTGGGAAACAGAGGCCATTTCTGATGCGCGATTCGTTGGGCAAAACCCCTCAAGAAGGAAAAGCCCCGAAGCGCTTGGTCGCATGAGAAGTCGAGAAACTGTAGGGAAAGCGCTAAGGCAAAAGGTAGGTCCCACAATCCAAAAATTGACGGTATATCGGAGGAATCCTTGGGCGGTAAATGGATTTGGCAGAAAAAGAGCGATTCCATTCAGTGCACGACGCATTCCCCGTGGATGAGAGAGAAAACTACCTCTCATTGCACGCTAACAGTCGAGCAAGTCAACTGCACGAAATGAGTGAACACCATAGGATCTAGAGGCTCCAGATCTGACAACAGAGATTGCACCCGATGGAGAAACCAGATTTGACGGGGGAATTGAGCCGTGGCACATGAAAGATTGAAGTCTGATTTAACTGTTGCGTTGGCAGATGAGTCATTCCACAGTGTAACTAAAATACTGAATCGTTGAGGACGAGCTGGCGCAATTCGTAAGAGGACAAGTGGCCACTCCCTATGAGACGTTGGTGATGACGCAGAGGCAAGGAACTCCAAGTGAATAGCAGCAGGCGATCTGAAGGGGTGAAAGAGGAAGCAAACAATCAAGGATAGATTGGCTTTAAGCCATGAACAAACAGAGAACATAACAGACAAGAGAAGGAAGACAAAGAGAGCAAGAGCAAAGAAAATACAATGAAGCAAGAAGCAGAAAACAAAGAGTTGAGCTAACCTAGGGTAGCATCGAGCAGACAAGCAATCCCTGTGAGGATCTGTCGAGAATTGAGTACCACATTGGACCCACTTGTTGAACAAAGAGTCATGTAAGTCAAAAAGTCATTGAAGTCAAACGGTCATGAGGGTAGTCGAACAACCAAAAGGGTCAGTTTAACCCTTGTCTATAAATACCCCCTCATTTGTACATGCAAAGGACTTTCGCTTAATTCAGAAGCTTGCTCATAGGCCAACACGTTTACACACATGTATTGTATATGTTGTAAGACTAACCATTCCATACCGATATCATCTAGGTTGGAAAGGAATATTTCCAGGACATTAATTAAGAAGCCTTGCTTGCATCAAGATATAGGTGGGAAGTCTCCAGCAACACTGTGAGGAACCCAGAGCCATTTGGATATCAAAACTTCAAAGCCGCCTCCTCTCGTTTCTATAAATATAGTAATATGATTTTAATGATGGGGCCTGATTGGATAGGATGTCGTTATAGATCCCCAATCATATGGTGTCCTCTTGATCAATACCGCAGTGACTATAACTTGAAGGATCAAGAGGTAACCTAGGCTTTCGATGTCCTTAAGCATAAAAATGGTCTGAGGAATTACAAGGAGGAGGTATATCCTGCTTATTCCCTAACTCGGTTGCACCTAAACTACTCAATTGCATGTGGAAATGCAACAAGGTAATCTGGGAAGTACGTTGGGTTAGGAAAAACATATATTTTCTCTTCGTAAATTTCTTTATTTAACGTTCATCCTTATACGATTCTCTCTGTTTATATATTAAAAAAGGAAAATATAGGCTAAAGTTGGATGAAAGCATTTGGTGACAAAATAGGCAAATCTAGTACAAGAAACTTATTTTTTACTATCCTTGTGTGTAGAAGATGCAAACTAGGAAAAAGTCGTTCAGTTGACAGAGCAACACAAGGTTGTAAAAGGGAAACTATAGCATCTTTGGCAGACAAGGCAGCGGAAGATCAGCCTGAATGATGTTATTTTATGACACAATCGGATTATGTATTGTGAAATCCTCGGGATCCCCTAATCTTGATGATTCAATTTTATCTAGTTACTATTTTATGTTATATATAGGGCCGAAAGGCAAATGGAAAGTTCAGACTTTGATAATCTGTAATTATTCTTTTTGAAGACATATAACACTATTATCTCAGTGACGTTGTAAGTTGTTACTTGCATTAATGAAGAAAGGCTGCGTTTGATACATATTTATATTTTGAGTTCTTATTAAGCGGAGGCTTCTGGTGACTCTGGGCCCAGTCACGAGAAGTTCTACTGCTTCCTTGTGTTATAATATTTCTATTTAGTTTTTTCTACTTGATTAATGTTCAGTCATCAGTTATTCCATTTATCATAAAAATTTGTAATATTGATTCATACTGCTATTCACTTAGATTAAGAGTGAAGCCGTGTGACATAATTAAGCAATGCTTTGATCAGAATGAGTGAATTAGTGCCAATAGTAGATTGCTGTTCATTTTGAGTGATGTTATCATAGATCCTAGAGATAATTCTAATTAATTTCCACAAGTTGCAATATAGATCATTTGCTATTCAGAAATCCTTTATTGTTGTATGTGTGCTTGTTGTTCAATTACCATTTGTTGTTCAATTACTGTTTGTTGTTCAATTGAGATTGTTGTTTAATTTGGATTGCTATAGATCAACAATGTTGTTCAATAATTATAGTTCCCTTCCTTGATTGAGTGAGTTAGCCTTAAGTCTATTTGAACATTCCCAAGTGTGATTCTTATTTGCATTCAGTTTCATTTGATTTCGGAACAAGTTGAATAGAATTGTAGAGTGTGTTAAGAGTATTTCTTCCATAGTTAGTTCTTTCTAGAATTGTGTGGATTGAATTGAAGAATTAGTTATTAGTGATGGCAATGATTCATCATTATATAACCTCTAGATTCACTGCATATATTGTTTTGACACTCTTGAGATAAAAAGACTTACCTCGAGTTGACAACTAATGTAGGAATTGAGATTGCTTGTAAAAAGACATCTTAGTGCACCAACAACTAGGGTGCAAAAAGGTCTTGGATGTGCTGGACAGTGGTTGGGGGATGGATACACCAGCGGAAGGACATTCTGGATCACGGGGATGACGCCTAGATGATGAATGGACGAGGACCAAATGAAAAACCTCCGAGGAGTTGGCATCTTCAGAGGAGACTGAAGATAAAGAAAGGTTCGCAGGTTGGCAGTCCCCACCAGAAATACTGTAAACCCAAGACTGAAGGACAGACCATTGGCTAGAGGAAATCTGGCTATGTGACTTTTCCTCCAAGGATGTGAAAGGGTCGTCAAAATTAGAAGACCTTTGGGCCAACCTATGGAACTTTGAAGCCTATTTTTGCCTCCAGTGATCTTCCATCCGTATGGATTTAAGAGCTAAACATGCATCAATTCTTGCCCAAAGGGAGGTGGAAATTAAGCGAAAATTAAGGGTGGCAAATAGTTTAATCGTCTAACATTAGATCGGATGGATCATAATAAGACAAGTAAGACAAGAGGGGAGTTGATTTAAGAGGGGAATGCCTTACAACGTAAAACCCTTAGCAATTCATAAGACAAAACACTAATCGGGTCAATTCAAACTATACCTTTATAAAGTTGCAATGGAAAATTATAGGTATGTGCCATAATAGGTTTCCAAGTCATGGATAAGAATACATTTTTACTCACTCTTGAAATGGGGTTTTGAATAAATCTTACGAAGTCACCCTTGACATATGAATAAGGGCTTGGAAAATGGGCTAATTCATATTGACTAGTGTTATTATGTAGTTTTTTATGCCACTCCTCCATCGATCATGAAAGATAAAACCAATATCTTGAGGCTTGGAATTATAATGCCTTGCATTGTCAAATCCTTTGGCCCAGGGTAAATTCCCTTGTGATTCTCCATATATTGTAGCCCTAATACAAGAAACATTTGAAGGATTCTAAAGTTGGCCAACTTCAAATTCCCTTTGTATAATTGTTCCAAGGCGAGGCTCCAAAATACTAATTAGGAATTTTGGGCTAACATGCAATAGAATAGTGAATTATGTTAAGGAGATTTGGGTCAAATCTTGCCATCTTTTATTTATGTCCTTAGCTGCAAAGTATACAATTTACAATATTTCTCCCTATGGTAGCCTTATTTTAAATTATTTGGAATTTCCAAAAGAGATAAAGAAGGCCAAGTATTTGGCATTTCTAAAGATACTTGTGTATAGTTAATAATTTCAACCCTTCAAAAAATGATATGTCAAGTCATTCAAATGATCTTAGTGGGATGGGCCCATGAAAATTCACAAGAAAATCAAATTGCAAGCCATATTTTGAGGTGCCATCTTCCATTTTTCCATATATGGGTTGTATATTTGACACTTCATCTTGTATTAACAAGTCCAGAATTTCAACATCCGACTTTGTTGAAAGCCCAAAACTAAAAAAATTGAGTTTTTTGATGAAACGATAACAATGAAGGTAGAATTCAATAATTGCGTATTTTTTATCATGAGCTCAATTCAAGGGTTGTTATGTCAAACAATGTTCTGTGAAATAACCTCACAATTTCTCACAAATAATTTCCCATCAGAAGTGTTGTTGCTTGTGTTGCTTTCTATAACATCTCTATGACTGCCTTCTTCATACTCATCAAGTATCTCTTGTAGTTGTTATTGGGTGTTGGCTGGTTTACTCTACTACCTGGAGTTTGTTTAGCAGTTGACCATAATGACTGTAAAATCCTAGCAACATCATGCACAGTGGGACATTCTGATAGCTAACTCTTTGTGCAAAGTAGCTCAAGATGGAAGATCTATCTTACTGTCTCAAGATATGTGTAATTTTCTACTACTTCTAGGTGAAAAATTTCCATGACCATGTTATATATCTATTTCTATGATTTCAGTTGAACTATTCGCAGTTCAAATTCAACTTTTAATAACACTAGGAGCCACAGGAAAGCTTGTCATAGGTTGTTGTGCCAACATAAAACATAATAAAATTTTGTTTTCATTTAGAAGTATATGGAATCACATATATCTATCCCACCTCGAATGTAGGGTGCAAGCACTCTCCAACATTGGTTAGGCTCTCACTTAGCATGCATATTGAGTGAGTGAGCATGCTCTTGCATGGATGGGGTGGGCCATTCCTCTTAGTATTCTTTCCCCATGTGAATGGTGGATGGATGGGGAAGATGTTTTGCGTTATATATGATATTGTTGACCTAACAAATTAAGTCCCACACACCCAGAGTGAGTGTAGGAGGGTTAGATGAATACATTGTCATGGTGTAAAACATATTTGTTGCTGATCAAAATTGGTAAGTAATGGTTGGTGAAGGATGGGTTTGGGTTTTTAGGTGAGTGGGACACATGCTTTCTATTCTTGATACAGTCCAAATGCTTCCTAATCTA
This sequence comes from Pinus tabuliformis, assembly GCA_031772625.1. NCBI lineage: Eukaryota > Viridiplantae > Streptophyta > Pinopsida > Pinales > Pinaceae > Pinus > Pinus tabuliformis. The sequence goes on along the minus strand of CM062811.1, from coordinate 974,423,550 downwards.
GATATTTGTGCAGGACAAAACATGTTTATATAGTGAAAATACTTCTTATTCTAAACACTTGTGCAGACCAGAACATGTTAGATTGGTAATGGGAAAATGCCTCTTAAATCAAGAGAATATTAAACACAGTTGAGAATCTTGAACCAAGATAGAATTTTATGGTTCAATTGTTTGTTGTGAGGAATTTTGACAATGAAATATAATTTCAATCCATAGTCAAGCATTCAAGAATAAAAATTAAATATTTTATCATCTAGTGAAAATTGTCAAATTAAAAAAAAAGAGGCAGAGTATCCACTACTAAACAACAATTAGAGAACCACAAATATAATTTGATGGTTGAGCAATTTGTCATGAGGCATTCTACTGATTAAATATAGCCTCGATTCATTGTCAAACATAGAAGAATAAAATATAAATATTCTTATGATTGAGTGAAAATCACGAAATTCAAAAAAAGAGAGGTAGTGTATCTATTGCTAAACAAAAATTTGAGGACTCATAGCTGAGCAATGATGGAAAAGGAGGAAAACTCTCAATTATTTATGTTGTCATGATTTGATGTAAAGAGTTTTATTATCTAAAATATGAGACTGTGCTAGAGGAAATTTTGTTGTTTTTTCTTTATTGTCTTTTGTTTAATTTTTGCACATATTGAAGCATAGTGGATGTAGTATCTTAGAGAAAGAAATACAATGGCAATATTGTAGCACATTTTATTTATGTAACCTCATTAGCTAAAGCACAAGTTCTTGGAAGCTTATAGGGACCACATCCTAGCCTCAACCATGGTCTAAGCAAAGTATTAAGAAATAAATGGCAATGGAAGTGCTACACAGTTTAAAAGAATTTGTCTGGTAAGCAATATCCCTTTCTTGTCACTCTTGTTGCATCCTTCACAATAATTTTCCAAGAAAATTTGGCCATGGATCACTAGGTGTAGAGGTGTTCATGTGTGATGTCTTGGTAGCTCTAGTGAAAAAAAAAAAACTCAACATGAATGAAATTATGTTTTTTCCAAATGATTTTCAGTGGAGTTTCTTGCAACTATTCAACATATACTTCCATGATTCAGTGTTTCTTCTTGAAACAAAATCTTGAGGATGCCATGAAATTGTTAGCTAGTGTGATATAGAATAATGTTACTCCAAATGTGGTGACTTATACTATTGTGACTTTTTCATTTTGCAAGAGGAGGATGGAACAAGCTTATGAAGTATTGCCCAAAAAAAAACATGAGAATGGATGTGATACTAACTTATATATTTATAAGTATCATATCAAGGGTCATTTTCCTACTGGAAGTACCAATGATTCCTTGAAATTAGTTACTATGGTGGAGTAGGGAGGCGCAACACCAAATGTTTATACATAAATTATTCTAATACATGATCTATGTTGAGTATGCATATTGGATCAAATAAAAAAGATGTTAAATGAAGCAAGTGACAAGGGTGCATGTTCTCAATATGTGAAAGTCATTGTGCACATCAGGCCTCTCTTAAACTTTGAGCACCTTCAAGGATGCAAGAATTGTATAATTGTTGTTCTAGGAAACCCAACATACATGACAAGTCACATAGAAAAGGCACACTCTTACATCCTCTTTTTTATGATATCAAGTGGCACAAATATTCACAATCAAGTTGTATAGTTCAACCACAACCTTTATTAATTTATGCAAATCCCTACCCAGTACTATGGAAAAAAAATATTCTACACTAACCTCTAATGGAAAGTTCGAGGTGGCTCTAGGTTTCTCCAAATCGTGGATCTCGTCTAAAATGTTAGGATAAATACGTATTATAATTTATTTATCTACAACTATGTTCTCAAATAATATTTAAAATAGTTTGGTTGGAAAATTGCTAATAATCGAGTCTAGTTTCCTAGGAAACATGGAAAAAAAGCATAATTCGTGTAGTATCAAATCTAAGAAAATTCCTCCTACTCAATGTTCTATTTGGAGATGGTTGGTGCACTAATTTATTCATTTCACCTAAACCATTTCCAAACACACGAGGACTTGCATGAATTGACTTCTCTACTGGAAATTCTTGACCATGAGTTGATCTCTTTTGTATCCAACCTTTTAAAGTAAGTAACTTCAACGAAAACTTCATAGATACAAAATCTTGATCAAATTACAATAACATGAATATTATTTCTATCATTGATTCAAAGCTTATTGCTTAGCATAATGTATTAGTTGGAACTAAACCACAAAGTCCAGTTAACAATTTAAGTTTCCAAAAATAATATGGCTTAGAAACATGTAACATTTGAAAATTTCAACTTGGATATTTACACAATTATTATGTTAACCTAAATTGACAAAGGAATGCTTTGGTATACTCTTCTTAAAATTAGTAACTTACTAAATCTCTAGTTCATTGATGATGTAGACAAAACACAATAACTATGCTTCTGAAAATTAATATGGGTTAATACAATAAGTAACAAAACTATATTCTTGCAAGAATGGAAATAGAACCGACATATAATTACACTTTAGACTCCTATAGTGCAAACAAAACTGGGGAGTAAGTCAAAGAGAGTCTCCCTTTGAGTTGCATGAAGGAAATTTGTAGCCTATTAGAGAGGTGCATCCTTTTGAAAGTATAATGACACATGAGGCATGCACAACATCTGAAAAACATCCCTCCATGATTAACATTCTGTTTTACTAATAAATTATTAAAAATTTGTAGAATAAGCGACGGTAAAGTTCAAGGTAAAACATATGTAAGCTTTCAAGACGAGTGACAAAATCACTTGTGTTGTGCAATATTTGCAATCATAAACTACATTTTGGAATAAATGTGCAACTTGTATCAGCTATCCACTCCACATAAGTCCTTACCTGTAACCCACCATCATACCAAAAGAACATGCCACCACCCATTATACTTTAGAGCGTCCCTGGAAGAAGCCTAAAGGAACCTATTGGACATAAAGTCGAAACTGAATGAAAAAAATTATTGAACATTTCAAACAAAACTTATTTTGGTCTAAGTTAATGTAACTTTGGTAATAGGGAAGGAACCATGCACATATATCCCCTATTTTTATTTATTTTTATATAATAGGCATGTCTTTCATAATAGCCCTTAAAATTATGAATCAATGGACTCTTAAATACTAAGTGCACTAACTATCACCCTCTTAGAGAAAACAATATCACTTGAGTAAAATCTATTGTACCTCATAAGTCCTATGTTCAGGAAGGAAAATACAATCTATGTAGACTAGAGGTTTATGCATACAAAAATATAGTTATGTTTCCTACAAAAATAATTCAAATTATGTTTGGTAAAAATCATGACATGTCACAGATTTAAGGCACAAAATATTCTTGCCATAATAAATTTTATATTGCCTTCCTCCATTACAACCCTAATTTTACTGCTAAACAATTCAATAATTTGGCCCAATTCCATTATTACACGGTTGAGAAAATACAGTAAAAATTTGAAAAGCAAACTTGCATTTCATGATATTCATTTATCGACCTTATGGCATCTATTGACTACCATGGTTAATTCTTTAGGACCTCAAATTTAATCTTTTCCTTCACCAAATAACAAATCGAGAGCATAGAATGAATATTATATTTCTTATCTTAGAAAACTTGAGCTATAAATTGTTGCAAAAGAGAAAATGCAACTACTAAAAAGTAGATCTTTCTAGTAAATTCTACATAGGCATGTGGAAAAAAAATCTAGATTTTGTAAGGAACAACAAAATTTCCAAATTCTCATGGCTAGGAATCATGAGGGAAAGAAGAGATGTTGTAACTATAAATACATGATGAATGGGCCCAAGATTTGGACTATTAGTTGGTAATGGCATAAAACATTATTGCTAATGTGGACATCAAAACCTAAGACTAGTATGTCTAACCATTCCTCCAAATCACTCCAATTTACGTATTTTTCTTACCATAAGAGAATGGGGATCTTACCTAGTGTTACCCCTCCTTTTACCTAGTGAATTTCTTCACTACACTTGTGATTCTTATCACAAAGGCAAGTTTATAGGTAGATAGAGTTTTGGATGGCCTAGGCATTGTGCTTACACTTGATGAAATTATTGGTGATGTGGTAATGGATAGTTTGATTATGTTGATGCTTTAGTTGTCTTGGTGATTTATTTCCTTTCATGTAGGTAACATTGGTTGTGTTGCCCCTATGATTATGTGGATGGTTGATGATACATGTTGATACATGAATCCCTTGACAAAATTCCCTAGTACTTTGGGGATTAGGAAACATAAATATGAGAGTAAAAAAGTATCAAATACAATAAATGCTACTAAAAAACTAGAATAAGTATGCTTAACAATATAATTTTTATTATACGGTGAAAACAAACAACATTTTAAATATGAAAGCTTCCCAAAATTTTTAAGTGCAAATTCAAAAAGTATACAACATACCAATAAATAATTAGGGCGCCACATTTATAGCAATTGACTCCGGTTTATAAGGGAATATATAATTTTGATCAAAGTAAAGTTGGTTCAAACTCATTTCTTCTTTGTAGCACAAAACCCCAAGCATATTGACCACCAACAAAAATAAAGTAACCACCTGTAAATCAAGTTTGTAAGATTCCTTGAAGCAAATTATACCCTTTGGATTTAAAAACTAAAATGTTTCTCCCAAATTATTCTATTCGTTGTAAGATTCCTTGGAGCAAATTATACTCTTTGGACTTAAAAACTAAAATGTTTCTCCCAAAATATCCTATTCGTAATATTCCACAACTTGACGATAACAAGATCCATAGAAATACTTTGGAATCATTTCTTTTCTACAAAAAATAAAAAGCACATTTTCCCCCACACTGGTCACATTCTCTTCCTAGATTTCATAATAGGGGTTTGGACTTTGTAACCACATAAGTTTAAAAAAAATCAATTTTGCACATCATCTAACATATGAAATTTGGAAACTTCATAATGGTAAAATTGCATAGGTAACTTCTTCATTATTATTTCTTGCAATAGAATATTCAAAAAACATTGATGTTGACATTAATTTTAAATTTATCAAAAATTAAATGATCTTATCTAATGTTTACCTTTGAAAAAAATTTAATTTATTTTTTTTATTTTTTTTAAATCTAATTTTTCTACATTCTGATTGGTTAGAGTCTTATTCTTTAATGATAATATGTACTTGGATAGATTAATAACAATATGTTCACCTCTTATTTTACAATAATTACATATGTATTTTGGTTGTACAATCAAATCTTCAATACTATCTCCTCACTAATTATTTCTATACAACTCTCTTCTGCGACCATAAGAATATGTGCTTGACATTTAATAATATGGTGAAAGTGATGGATTGCATTTAAGGCGCGAGCATTGGTATCTACAACATTATCTATACATTAGTATCCACCTATGGCAGAAGGATTATTGCAAGGTAATAGAAAATGCATGTTGTTGTGTGTAGTAGAGCTCCACATATTCTGGTGAACATGTAATTGATGTGGGTGTATTTTTCCAATTTCTTGAAAAATTGTGTGATCTTCCATGTACGAGTCAGTCGAAGCCATAGCAGATATCTCATTGTTTCTATTTTCCCCGTTGCCTAATTGACACGTCAAATATACAGCTTTCACTAGATATACGTGTGGCAAAAAGATGGAAATATCATGAAAACCGGGTACGAGCTTCCTTGTGAGAGGTGACAATTATTATGAAAAACATGTACGAACTTCCTTCAAATTGTTAAAGAAGAATAAGTGTTGTCACGTTTGGGTGTCATGGCAATGGTAGATAATTGATGCAATATTTCAAAATGAGTCAATCACATTTAATGATTGGTTGAGTATGTTTTATATCAATATTTTTTAATTTTGTTTAAATAAAATTATGGATTACTATTAATAATCAAATATAATTAAATAAAATAATTGTTCAAATTTGTTTTATGGATTAATATTAATAATCAAATATAGTTAAATAAAATTATTATTTATAATCAATATTTAAATAATTGAAATATTTAATCATAATTTTATAATATGATTGTAAAAATGAATTATTGATTTAGTCAATTTTAGAAGTTTGATTAGTCAAAACTTTATATTTATCTAATTATTTAGTTAGTCCTAGTTTATTTATTGTTTAGTTATAAATTAAAATTTAAATATGGTTTATTTATCTAGTCAAAATAAGTTATATAATTATTTATTATTCCCTGCCACAGCAAGGTAATAACGTATTAAAAAAACATTGATGTTGACATTAATTTTAAAGTGACCAAAAATTAAAAATGATTTCACAAAGTTTACATTATAATATTTAAATTTATTTTTATTTATTATTAATTTAATTTATTTATCTGAATATCTATTGGTTAGAGCCTTATTGTGCCATCATTGTACTTGGCACTATAGCAATAAGTTGTCAGCCCGTTAGGGCATTTAATGGAAACGGTACGATATCTCATTTCATGCTATTTTCAATTAGATTAATTATTGAACGTCCAGAAAATCCTCTTCCTATCTCATTACCGGGTTAGCAAATAAATATTTCATATCACACGAACCTTCGACACTTCCTTGTTTTGTTTGGGCCTACTTTCATTAAAAAAATCTTATATTTATTTCTTAGATGTATCGAATATGCTGCCACCATCATGCCAATATAGAAAACAATGCCGTAAATTATTATTGGGATTATTTGGATGAATATATATATTCCAAGGTGATCTCGGTAGTTTTAATAATTATTTTAAAAGTTTGTTTCTAAACATGTACATGTGCAGCAATAAATTGAAAATAATTCTTATAAAATATTATGATATTTTCTTCCTAATTCACCAACAATTATAAGTAATGTCAAGTTAATGTCATAAAATAATGTGACAGTAATTTCTGTAAAATATTATGATAAATGTAAATTAATTATATTTAATGTAACATTAACAATATGTTTGAGTTGGAGAATACAATTTTTATATGATATAATTGCTTTTGAGTTAGTATTTTTACTTTAATTTAACTATATTTAAACTAAGCGGCAGGAACGCTAGCTACACGGCCTTGTTATTATTAAGATAAGTTATATTGTTTTTTTGTTTTTGTTTTGGGTCAATTACTTTTAATACAATACTTAGTTCATACATTTCAAAATTCAATAATTGGACCAAGTGGCAGGGAAATGCTAGCTATGCGGCCTTGTTTAAAAAGAAGTACTCAAAAAACTCCCATCCAATTATTGAACAAATGAATAAGCGAAAGATATGCAAGGGCCAAAAAGTAAATTCACTTCACACATCATCCACCACATATTCTTTAACGACTACATAATAATAAAATTGCACAGGTACTTTCTTCATCATTTAATCTGATATACTCAAAATTGTTCTATCCATTTAAGACATATATGCATAAGTGAAATATGGTATAGTAGCTAAGAAAACAAAAATAAACAAACAAAACTGAAACAATTGCATGTAGATAAATATGAGAGTAGAAATGGTATCAAATATAATAAATTCTACTGAAAACTCTAGCATGTGCATGCCTCGCAATATAATTTCTATTATACAGTGAAAATAAACAATGGGAGTTTCTCCATGAAGGAAAAACATGTGGGGTTCACTGTAGAGGTCCTCCATGATCAAGGAATGGGGAGTACAGGGACAGTAACAAAATGTTGTGTAACAATTAGAGTTGGTGTTGAGAAGCCAACCTGTGTTGTCATTTATGATGAGTATGTGTTGGAATATGAAGAAGAAACCACGATGAAATATGACCTTCTTCTATCCGCACCTCATTTGCTATTTCCTGACATTTTTTTTATTATGCCATTTCTGATTTATCTTGTGAAAATTCATTTCTGGATGTTTCTACTTCCGACCATTCACAAAATACAACAAATGTTAGTTTGTCATTTGATTTCCTAGAGGACACATATTTCTTTCCAAATCCTCCTAATCTATCATCTTTTCATTCTAGAAACTTAGAGGGTGAACTTTCTTGTTTTTTATCAACCCCTCTGTATGATTCATTAGATCATGAGGATGAAGATGAACATTTCAAATTTTTTTATCATGGTTGTCATGATCTCTTTACTCCTTCATTCGATCACAATGCTGATCCACTTGTTGTTGATATTTCTAAGCCACCAGTCTTTGACGATCTACCTAACGATGAAGTGGAAAACCCTCAAGTTGTTACGGCACTTCAACCCGAGCTGATGGTTATGTTAGGTCCTCGTTGTCTTGACGCCAGTTTCACTTCCAATCATAAATTTGTTGATACACCCTAGGCTCCTCATCATTCTCTTGTTTGCATTGAAGATCAATTTGATCTACAGATTTTACATCCTCGCTCATGCATTGGAGGAATCATACACAACAAGCACTCTTTCTAAGCAAATTTTTTCTTCCTTTTTGATGTTTTCTCATTTTTCATGGTCAAAAGAGTGAACATGCTCATCATCTGCACACAGTGTGCTGCAGCATAATGGTTTGTACACATAATGTTTGTCTTGTCGTTTACTCTTTTTTTTTCTATGTACGCTTTTGAACTTCGAGCTTTTGGTCTTCACTATCTTATCTTTTTTGTGCTCTGGTTTAGTTGAATATCTTTCGGGTTGACTATGCCTTTACCAACATGGATCAACCAATGCGTCGGTGGCTGCATTAGAAATATCACTTTACGTGAGTAGGCTCATGCACTGTTTAGCATAGGAGTAGTAGTGTTTGCTTGTTGTTTGCTTTGCTTTCTTGATTTCTTTTCTTGCATGTTTTTATTTGCTTACCTGTTTTTCTTTCACTTAATTCTATCATTTTCTTGTTTGTTTCATTTTCTTATTATGCACCCATAGGTTTAGCTTCGCATGAAACCGTGTTTGGCTCTTGAGACAAGCAAGGTGAAGTACAAGAGGACTTGTACAACTATCAACAATTTGTTATATGTTGTCCTCTCTCTTTATGAAGAGGTTGTTGTCTTTATTTGATGATACCCTGATGGAAAATATGTTATGTTCAGAGTGAGTCTCAATTAAAACACAAGACTTGCACTTTTAACTAGTACCACCTACTCTAATCAGTTTTTCTATATTTGGTTAACCCTTGTCAGCTCAGTCAAAGTAGAGTAAGGTGTGGGGAAAGACCTTAACAAGTATGTTAGAGGTATATATAACATACTTCTCTGAAGGAACAACCTCTTCTACTCTCAGTAAGTTGGGATCCCTCTTCCACCTCATGAAAAATAAATAAGTGCCTATGAACAGTTCTTTGAAAAATGAGAAATAAAATGAAGGCAAAATAAGAGAAAGGCTTCATGCGTAGAGAGGTGATACAAGTAACTTCGTTGGAGTACTACATAGGCTCGCTAACAGCGAAGCAATGCTTGTGTTCCTGCGTGACTCTGTCGAGTACTTTCCAGGCCTGCTGGCAGCGGAGAAACACCAGAGATGAAACTAAAACTTTGACAGTCATATTACTTTGCATCAATATACCCCTCATCCCCAATCGAAACAACTTAGTTTACTTCACTTGGTATGTGTGTTGACTGATCAAGAGAATGGAAGGGACTATATCTTTAACACAAGCTAGTGTAGAAGCCAAAAGAATCAAAGAATCGAACAATACTTCTAGAGGAGTTAAACTCGCTTTTAACGAAACAAGGTCCATACACTGAGCTAGAGTTCTGCAAGTGTGTCGCCAATGTTGTAGCGGCTAGAACAACCCCCCAAATTTTTTCCTTTGCTTAGTTTTGGAGCCTCCCTCCTAAAAATATTAGTAGAATGTCTTGCACTACTCAATTACTTATGTTTTATTGAAGTTATCTTCCACTTTGCAGCTTGTGTTCGCTAACTTGTTTTTCCAACCAACCACAAGTTAACCTAGTGGATTTGTTCACATCCTGTTCTTGCGCTGTCTTGGAAAATTGCACAGTCCTAGAGGTCAACTTGCCTTCCTCTCAAGAATTACGCAGAGCATCCCAACAGTTTTACTTGACCTTAGAAACTACACAGAGAAGGCAGTCAGACTTGCTCTCAGAAACTACGCAGAGTAGGCAGTCATCCTTGCTCTTAGAATTGCGCATATCATCCTGATAGTGAGTTGAGGTTGAAAATTATGCAGTCCTAGCTGATAGCCTTGGCTTCAACTGGGAAACTACGTAGAGCATGAGAGGCAGGCAGATCCACTCAGCCGAGGAATTGCACAGAAGCTTTCCTTCAGTTATTGCCCGCTACATGTGTCGGTAGGTTTCCTGGTTCCCTCCATAACTGCATAATTCTTCCTTGAATGCATGGAAACCTTTCTCAAAAAAGAAAAAAGAGAAAAAAGCGAAAAAACATCCCAAGAAAATAGGGATCTATTTTTAGCAGGCTGGAGTTACACTCGAGTTGATTTTAGAAACTTCCCGCCAAGTGTCTCTTTTTCCTAGATTTGTGGCATGCGCATCATAAACCATAAATCTACCAAATCTATTCAATGGATGCCTCAGAGCTCATTCTTAACATTCGATCTTGGAGCTCTAGCATTCCTAAGGAATATAGGAATATTTAGCACGATCTTTACGGTTTTTCCGGATAATTTTTGCTTTTCATGTCTTTTGCTTCTTTTTCTATTGCTTTTCTTTCATTGGCTTGTGTGAGTGTTTTTTCCTTGTTTTATTGAATGACCCCTCGCGTTTTAATGTATTTTAACTTGTAGAAATTATGTTTCAAGTTTTTCATTACATTTCCTTAATGTCACATGCATGGCCCTGTTTCTACACTAACAGGCGTCGTTGCGGAAACTCGCTTCATGAGCTCTGTTGTTCTTTTGTTTGACTGATTCTTGCAATTTCCTGATTACATGCATGTCCATTCACTCATATTTGCACCATATTTTCACATGCATTCAGTCCTACCTGTTTGCAAGTCGCCCTTAGGCAGATCCAGGTTGCCTTGGCCCAGATCTTATCTTGTCTCATATACATTGCGCATTCCTCGGACTCAAGGCTCTGCCTTGGCTCTAGGAATTGTGCAGAGGCTACCTATAATTGTCTTCCCAGCTTTGCTCTGCACAGTTATGGGAGTGTTGGCTTAGTGGGGCCTGACCTAGGTTCGGAAGTGATTTAGCCAAGCAAATCCCGGTACTTCTGGCCCTTTCGGCAACAATCCATGGAGCGTGAACTGAGGTCTCACCCTAAGTAGTATGGGAGGGTGTTAGAACCAGGTTTCTGCACCCTGTGGATGTCTGATATGTGGTGATTGGTACGTGTTCTAACCTTCGCACTTGTTGCGCTACAGACACCTGCGAGCTCCATGCACCCTGTGATACTGTCTTCACGTAGTTCTAGTCGTAGCGTGACTCATGTTATTTACCCAAGCCTTCCTTAATTAGTCTCAGATTCAAGAATAGATGCATAGAATAAAATTCCCTTTATTATCTTTCAAATCCAAGTACAATCCCACTTACAAACTCGACTCAGCCCTACGCACTCAGCTGCAGGGGTCCACGCACTCAACTGCGGACTCTACTAGGCCTCTGCACACTCAGCTACAGAGCCTTCCTACTACTACGACCCAATACACTTCAACTTTCACTCTCTGCTCTGACCATGCCTTCGCATCTATCTATTACTTGCTTTTCCCAAAAACTATCTTTACACTTAGAGCCTCGCTTTATTTATACAATCCCATGGTCCACGGACCATGGGTAGGCCGACAGAACTTTACATTATTTTACAATTTTTAGGGCGAACAACCCTATGACTCATCCTAGACTTTCGCGCTTCGCGCCCGTACTTCGCAGAGTATTACAATACAATTGACCAAACTCAGGTTTTAAGCCCCAAAACCTGCTGTGGGGGATCGCATGCCCAGCAGGCCCCCAATGCAATCATTGTGACTCGTCCCGAGTCACTATGTTGGTGCAATGATCATGGCACGGAGCCCCTACAATTGTGCTTGTGCTATGCGCAGCGCACTACTCTTCCGTCTATTGAATCTACTCCAGTCCTGCTTCTGAATCATCTGCATCTGACTCGTGTCTCTTCTTTGGTATCAGCTTCTAGTGCTTGTGTTTATAGTGTCGCGCCCCTGTCCAGCTCCTCGGTTCGCAAAGACTATGCTTCGGTCGGTTAGTCAAATAGCCGGCCCACCCGTGTAGGGCTTCGGGCGACTGCCATTTACTTTTCATGGGAAGGGTTCTCCATTAAGTTTGACTAGCTAAACCGCGCCTCTGTCTGTGACCTCTTTTACCACATATGGTCCCAACCAGTGCATTCTGAATTTTCCGGGAAATTTTTCGAACTTGTTGTCATATAACAACACTAAGTTGTTTACCTTGAAGGTGCACAACTTGATATGGTAGTCGTGCCAGGCTTTCTCACGCTACTTTTGTACCTGCTGGTGAAATCCGGCCAGAAATCATTCTTCCTTGAGTTCTTCTAATTGCATGAGCCTTTCTTCCAGAGCTTCATGGTCCGACATGCCTGTGAGCACTGCTATTCACAGACTAGGTACGATGTATTCCATCGGCATGACTACTTCCGTACCATAGACCAACCGGAATGGTGTCTGTCCCATCAATTTCTTGCACGTTTTCCTATATGCCCATAACACAGTGGGTACACGCAGGTCCCAGTCGTTCCACTGTGCATTACATATTTTGGTCAACGTAGTCTCCAGTATTTTATTGAATGCTTGTACTGTTCCATTAGCCTGTGGGTGGTATGGTGTACTTCTTTGGTGATAAACCTGGGACTCTTCCGTGAGCAGGCTGATGCTTTCATTCAAGAAATGTGTTCCGTGATCACTCATTAAGATTTTTGGGCAGCCAAATCGTGTCAACACGTTTTCAAACAAAAACTTTTCAATCATGTCAGTCGTGTAGTCCTTGACCGGTTGAGCTTCCGCCCATCGCGTTAGGTACTCCATTGTAGGTTTTAACCCTGTATAGAAATTACCTGCATATGAATTCTAAAACACAAAAAATAAACAATGCGGGAGCATAACACATAAAACACATATACACAGAGATTTTCCCTTGGATCCCAAAACCGGGACTACCAGCTTGATTTTTCATTATTTTCCTTTCAATGTTACAATACATATTTATACATGCCAAAGCATCCAATACCATGGACCGAAAAACATCACGTCCAATACCATGGACCAAAAAACCATCGTGTCCAAAAAACATGTGCGAAAATCATGCACAAAACCATAGGTGGGTCCGCCCAACCTAACATAGGGTCCAAAACCAAAATTTTCCAGGGCGTTGCCGTGGACCCCATAAAGTGGGGTTACGGGTGCCCTTCAAACCCCCTGTTAACTACGTGGAAAGAATATAACACAACCCAACATCCGTTGTGGTGATGATGTAGAGCGCATCCGTCTTTCCCTACAAAGTCGATTGCCCATTTCTCAAATGGTTGCAGTGTCATTTGGGGATTTAACAGCATCTCGTCCCTTCGTGATGGTTTTCACATCCTTTGGAATATATCGCAGGCCTTACAATGTGCTTTTGAATCTTGGTGTAAGGTCGGCCGCCATAACCCTGCGCGAAGAATCTTTTGTGCGGTTGCGCGTCCTGCATAATGTCCTCCTGCAGCACCCCCATGTGCTTCTGCGAGGATCTAACCTCGCTCAAATTCATGTATGTATCTTTGCAATATCTCATCATTTCCCATCTTGTAGAGGTGCCCTGCAATGACAAAAAAGTTCATCGCGCGCACCACCAATTCCTTCTTTTGTGGGATTGAGTACTCCTTCAGTGTAGTCCCTGTTGTTAGAAAATGGATTATATCTTCAAAGTGTCTGTTCATGACGCGTACTGCAAAGAGTTGTGCATCGGGTAGTCCCTCCTCCAAATTTGTTGGTTCCTCACCTGTCTCAATTCGTGACAAGTGGTCTGGTCCTGCGTTTAAGCATCCTGGCTTGACTATGACCTCAAAATCATATTCTTAAAACAGTAAGAGCCATTTGCATATGCGCCCCCCCAACACAGGCTTATTCACCAAGTATTTCAATGCGGAATGGTCGGTATACATCTTAAAATGTCCTCCAAGTAAATAGTGTTAGTATTTCTAGAGCACGTACACCATTGCCACCCCCTCGCGTTCGGTGCTAGAGTAGTTATTTTCTGTTTTGGACAATCTTCAACTCGCAAATGCGATCGGGTGATCCACACCCTCCACGCCCTCTTGAGTGAGTACGACTCCCAACGCAATACACAACGCATCAACGTGTACATGAAATTCCAAGTCCCATTTTGGGAAGACCAAGATTGGCGCGGAAGCCAGTTTCCCCTTTAGGACATCCAAACTCTTCATGCAGTCATCATTTCAGCAATATGTCACATCTTTTTTCAATAGCTTTTTGATCGGCGTGGTTATTTGGGCATAACCCTTAATAAACTTCCTATAGTAGCCAGTGTGCCCCAAAGTAGTGCCTAACTGTTTGACACTGCGCGGTGCTTCTGGATTCAAAATAACAACAATTTTCACAAGGTCCACCATCAAGCCTTGTTTGCAGACCACATGGCCTAGCAGGTTGCCAAAGGGAACGAGGAAGGTACACTTTTTAAGGTTCAACGCAATCTGGTGCTGGCGACAAGTATCCAGCATCAACCATAAGCTCACTACATGGTGCTTAACTAATCCAAAGACAATCCAATCATCCAGATAGACCTCCAAGAACTTGTGGATGTATTCTTTGAATGCCGCCACCACTATGCACGAGAATATCGTTGGCGTGTTCTTCAGTCCAAAGGGCATAACAGTGTATTGAAAGCATCCCCATTCTGTTGCGAAGGTTGTTTTGCTCCTATCTTCCAATGCGATCTTGATCTGACGGTACCTTGAGAAGCCATCTGTGAATGAGTAAGCTTCCTGACTGCCAACATTCTCCAATACTTCATCTGTGAATGGTTTCAGGAATGGATCGTGAACACAGGTGTCATTAAGCTTCCTGAGGTCCACGCATATTCTTATTTTGCCTTTCTTTTTTTTCTCCTGCACTACCATCGAACTCACCCAATCGAATTCTTCCATTGGTTCGATAATTTTTGCTGCGAGCATTTTATCTAATTCATCGTGGACCTTTTCTTTATACTTTGGGTTCAAGCGGTAAGGTTGCTGCTTAATTGGCTTCGCATCCGATTTCAAGGTGATCTTCATCATCCCTAAGTCACCAATGATCCCTTTTAAGTCCGTGATTTTGTTCAGGAACAAGTCCTCGTATTCGCGGAGTAACTCAGTGACCTTATCTACTGTAGCATCGTCCCAATAGTCTCCCAGCATCGCATACTTTTGGCTCCACTTCTGTTCCAATGTTTACTTGCTTTGTTTTTAGCGGCACGATGATGTCGGGATCCTCAATTGATGGTCCTCGAACTTCACGATAGCCTTCGGTTTCTGGAATATCAATATTTCGAGGGTCGTCATCATCCTCCTCCACCTACACATTATAACATTCTAAGGCACTACTTAACTAGGTTGCCCATACTGGTTGCAACATTTCTAGTGGCTCCTGTGGTATTTTGAAGATGGCGACTTTTAGTGCTTGCAGTGCATCTTCAATAGTATCCAACCACCGGTCCTCAAATGTGAATGTTAACAAGAATCCCTCGTGCAAGGCATCCCATTCACCCGTACCATGTCGGAGTTCAGTCTCAATATACCAGTTCATGGGTATTACATCCAAGGTATGGTAGAATAAGTGTACCCATTCGGGTTGTGGTTCTTCCCCATAGACCTTGGTCCATTTCGCGAGGTGTGTATGTGGGTCATCTCGTCCATCATATTTGTCTTCTAACCATAGTTGTGGCTTCCCAAACTGTAGGCGCATCATCCTTCTGCAACCGCGCTAGTCCTCAAAATTTCCTTGATGTGTACCCCACCATCGTGTGGGTTTTGCGTTTAGTGCCCATTTCAATGCATCGAACCGTTGTTGTTCCGGTACTGCACTTTCAAATTTGCTTAAGAATTCATCCACTATTGCCAATCCATCATATGTTGGCAGCTCTCATGCCTCGGTTGTCAACCAATGCAGTGATCTAATCATCATGTTGTAGTTCAGCGTTGTCACTTCGTGCGACCGATTCTTCCAGTGCTCTACTTCTTCTTCTGAATCCAAAGTGCAGGAGATTTCGCGCTCCCACAAGATCCTCCCATCTGCAATCAGATTCACCCAATCCTAGTCTCGCGCAATTATCTTGTAAATACAATCAAGATCATCGTCGCGCATTGGTTCAGTGTAGTGCACTCCTTCGGCTAGGTCTAGTGGGACTACTACACGTAGCGACTTTCTTGAAGATCATTTTGCGCTTCTTCAGATTAATGACTCCATTCATATCGGTGGCCCAGTCTATTCCTAACAATGTTGGGTAGGGATTGTTGTCATTGACAATCTCTATCACTTCAAAATCCGTCTGTGTGTTCGTGCCTTCAATATCAACTATTACCCCTTGCAACCTTCCCATGGGAAAAATCTTCTGTTGGTTCGCCATTCGTAATTGAATAAGGGACCACTGTAACGCGGGCCTGCCCATACGTTCCCATGTTTGCTTCAGTAATACATTCACATCCGAACGTAGATCTAGGATTACCTTATCCATTTCATACTCACCGATCTGTGCAATCAACCTCATTTCTCTTCCAGCGCGTAATGCATGCTTTCCCAATTTCTGGACGACGCGCGGTTCCCCTGACCCCGTGCACCCGGTGATCAGTTCATGGAGTCCTTTAACCACCTTTTTGTCATGCAACAGTTTCACGCATGTCTCCAGAAAGGTAGTAAGCACTGAAGGATCCATTCTTGGCTCTGGTTGATCCTTACTACCTGAAGTGGAGGCCTCTGCGAAGCTCTTTTTAGCTTCCATGAATGTCTCCTTTGTGTGTTCTAAGTAAAATTCGGGTTCCTTTGCAGGAGCCTTGTGAACCCATGTATTTTCCTCTGGCTACTTCCCCTTATCCTCTCCTGTGGTCGCGCCACTTTTGAACATATGTTTACATTCGAGTCCTCTTCGCACAGCTCAGACCTCATCATTTATATATTCTGAGTAAGGGGAGGCTGGAATACCCCTTTTTCACACATCTTTGTGATCAACGTAGGACAATCTATTGTTTCATGATCAAAATGAGCACAATACATACAAGATATCCTCGTCGGGATGGTACAGTCGTGGGCATAGTGCCCTAGTCCTCTACAATTGTAACAAATTAACTATCTGTGGCCCCTTCCTGGTCCCATTCCTCCTCATCCTCGTCCTCGCCCCTGAAATCCAATGCGTGTCATCCCTGCATCTGGGTCGAGCACTCATGTTTCGGTCTGCATTCTATAGGCTGGAGTCCAATCCATCATTAGCTTGTAATTGCGGCAAGTGCGCTCATCGTGGCATACCGACCTGAAGAAATTACAAAACAATTGCTAGGGTGTCTGTGTATATTTCTGCAGCAAATGAAAATTGTCCATCGTATGTTTCCCTCCTATCTGACAGATCGCACACCATAAAGTGGGTGCCGCACTCAGCCCTGCCTGCACCTCCGGTCTCAATGGAATTGGCCCTCCTCCTGCCAAGTAGTTTGCAAACACTGGACAGTGATCCTTGTCATGACCCTGGCCTTTGCTTTTTATGCACCATACTTCCTCGCGGTCCTTTGGCCGCGATGCCCTATCCTGCTTCAAGCTTTGCATTTCCAAACATAGATTCTGTAGTTGTGCATGGATTTGCTGAACTCCCAACCCAAGGTCCTGTATCGAGGTTTCATGTAATCTTATCGCCATCTCCAACGCTTCGACCTAGGTAGAAAGTTTCTGCTGTGACAGTGTCATCCTCAAGTTTGGTGTCAGAGATGCTACAAACCATGTGTGATGATGTGCATCCATTAGAATCATATTGACCTCATGGATCGTACTCTTCAGCCTTTGGTCCAGATCCCAGGGAGTCTCGCCTGGAAGCATCACGATCTCTTTAAACCCGATGATTGACTGCATCTCTAATTTTGGCCTGCTAAATTCTCTGTTCAACGCATTCTAGATCTTTGCTATCCTTGCATTTGGGTGGTCGTTAGAGTGCTTGATGTACCACATTAATGCACGATCCTGTAGCACGCTCACCAAATTATCCTTCTTAATGTTGTCGTATGTGACACCTTGTGCTTCCCATACTGCTCTTACCACGAACCAGAATTGGTCCGGATCCTCATTCCCTACTCCTCTAAATGCTAGTAGTTTGATCACGCTCATCATATTGAACCATGGAGGTGGTGGAGGTGGAGTGGGTGGAGATGGAGGTGAGGGAGGTGAAGTGGGTAGTGGTGTGGGCGGTAACCGTAGAATTCGTTGCCTTATCAACAGACCGCAATTCTCAGAGAAACTTTTGCGAGCTCGTCCTCGCTCTCCCACAAGGGTGAAATTAAGGGACTGTTTTCTAATTCATCACTACTTCCGCTTCTGTAGATTCTTCTGCTCTGCGTAGTCCCAAACATTAATTTATTCACATAACTCGCTTTTCACATAACAACATCTTAATCTAGGTTTTCAAAGATTTAATATACTTACCTCGCGGTCCCTTGAGAAACCGTCGCTCTGCCTCATTGTAACTAACGGTCATGTCCACCACGAACTCAATGATAAATCCTCCAATTATTCGGTCGAGCCAATGGTCCACAGCTCGCGCTATCTTGTCCTCTAAGGCTTCTAGTCTGTGCACTAGCTCTGGAGTCCACACTATCAGTTGGTCGAGCCTATACCTTCCCTGGCTATTGGTTAACCTCGTGATCCACTCATACAGCTCAGACAAAAAGGATGCAAAGAAAATCTCGTGGATTTCTGTATACACTTAGAGATCCAACCACCTTTTCTTAGATACTTGCGGAGTTCTGCTTTTTTGTGTCATGAACTCATGAATATTCTTATCCAACCACTCTTCAATTTCCTTCTTTGTTGAGTTCCAATGGCACGACATCAGACATCCCTTATGCAGATCCTGGTCCCGGAAACAGAACCATTTGTTGGCTTAGTGGGGCCTGACCTAGGTTCAGAAGTGATTTAGCCAAACAAATCCCAGTACTACTGGCCCTTTCAGCAACAGTCCGCGAAGCGCGGACTAAGGTCTCACCCGAAGTCGTATGGGAGGGTGCTAGAACCAGGTTTCTGCACTCTGGGGATGTCTAATATGTGGTGATTGGTACGCGGTCCAACCTTCGCATTTACTGCACTACGCGCACCTACGGGCACCATGCACCCTATGATAATGTCTTTGCATAGTTCTAGTCACAGTGTGACTCATGTTATTTACCCAAGACTTCCTTAATTAGTTCTCAGATTCAAGAATAGATGCATAGAATAAACTTCTCTTTATTAGCTTTCAAATCCAAGTACAATCCCACTTACAAAACCGACTTCGCCGTACACACTCAGCTGCAAGGGTCCACGCACTCAGTTGTGGACTCTATTAGGCCTTTGTGTACTCAGCTACAGAGTCTCTTCCTACTACTACGACCCAATACACTTCAACTTTCACTCTCTGCTCTGACCATGCCTTCGCATCTATCTATTACTTGCTTTCTTTCCCAAAAACTATCTTTACACTTAGAGCCTTGCTCTATTTATACAATCCCATGGTCCGCGGACCATGGGTAGGCCAACACCACTTTACATTATTTTACAATTCTTAGGGCGGACAACCCTATGACTCATCCTAGACTTTCGCGCTCCGGGCCCGTACTTCGCGGAGTCTTACAATACAATAGACCAAACTCGAGTTTTAAGCCCCAAAACCTGTTGCAGGGGATCCCATGCCCAACAGGGAGATAATGCCTGGTCTTGCCCCTAGGATTGCGTAATGCATAGTCCCAGCCATCAATCAAGCCAGACTGAACTACGCATTATGCAGTACATGTCCTCAGCAAGCCAAGCTAGATTATGCTCTCTACAATTTCAACCAGTAGCCCACTCACTTGTAGTCGAGACTTCACAATGCGCAGTTCCAACTGACAGTCTCCTCGCCTCTTAGAGTCATAATTGCACAATCTTTCCCAATAGTCACCCGGTTTGTTGCATGACCGATCCTTGAGTTGCTTTATGTTTTTCAATAGACATTTTCTTTCCATGAGTGTCTCTTTGTCTCTAAGCACCAAAGGGAATAGCAAAAACAACAACAACAACAGTTAGCAACAAACCTATGCAACACAAAGGCAAGAGGAAGATTGTCGAGAGTGCATAGGTAGAGCAAAGCTACGAGTTTAAGGAAGATCCATTTATGGAGAAAGTAGCTTTGGAGATTGAGGCAAAGAGGTGACAGCGTGAAAGGAGAGTAACGCAAAGAAAGAGGGAGAAGCAAAGACTAGAAGAAGTAGAGAGAAAGTTGAGGGAAGCAGAGAGAAGGCTCAAAGAAAAATAGGAGTTGCGCAGAAGAGAGAATGAATCGCAGAAGGAATAGGAACAGGAATGGGAGGAATTGCAACGCGCACAAACAAAGAAAACTGCTCTGATCCAGGTTGAAGACTCAGATCCACCACCAGCAGATGATGAACAAGGTGAATGCCACAGGACCAAGAACTTGCTCAACAGGATGAAGAGATGGTTGAATAGATGGACATGGAGATGGTACAACCAAAACAAGATCAAGACACAAACTTCATGCCAAAAGAAACTGAGATCACTCCACAGGCTTCACGAGCTCTGACACCAGAGCAAGTCCCAAATGAAAAAGGAGAGATTGTTCTCCTTAAGGATGATCTAGTAACAGATGTGTACAACATAGCCTTTGATTAGTCACGACATAGGGTTGTACATGCACGTAGAGCACACACCCTGGATGATAATACATCTCCTGCACACTTTGAAGAATGGTTGATTATGTTTGATGTGTGAAGACATCGAGATTCCATGGCCGATGCTATGAAGGCTTATGTGGAAGCCACAAGCTCAAGTGGGAAGTTCTTGATAGCAGAAAATGAGCGCATGGCTAAGGACTTGCAAGGGGCCAAGCAGAGGGAAGAAAAATCAACATGATCCACTAGAGAAGAAATGAAGAAAGTGATACTTTCTAAAGTATCGACTCTTGATACATTCATGCAGAGATTGTATGGCAGGCTTGTCACTGTGCATAAGGTAGTTGTCCATTTACATGGCTTTCAGTAGCACTGCATCAAGATTACGTGCATGCTCAGAGACATACATGTTGTTGTTGATCATGTACAAACATGGAAAATGAGGTACAACAGAACCCCACTTTAATTACACAAGATGATGAGGCCGCATGCAGAGTTGGACAAAGAACACATCTAGATTCAGATCCGAAACTATGAGGAACTCTCGCTGCTCATCACCAGTGTTGAGGCTTCATATGCATGGTTGTTCAGGAGCTTGGATGTCATCATGTGGACACATAGGATCCCATCCATAGGAACACTCATCGAGGCCAGAGAGAAGAACTAAGTCCGACTCAAGATTGACATGTACGAGTAGTTGATGCGCACGGCCACCAACACAGACTTGAAGATTAACACAGAGAACATGCAAAGGTATGTCTTCAGTCCGGCCACACTTAGGACTATGCTACGCATGTTACAGGGCAAGTTAGATGGAGGTTCCAAATCAATATACCTGGAAGAGATGGGGGAAAGAGTTTGTTTCCAGAAAGACATCACCAAATAGTACGCAGACACCATTGCATACTACCAAGCTTGGCATCAGTTCATCACCAAGGATCACCAGGAGGATGTTGTCGAGTTGGTCTTTCCACAGCTATCCAAGTCTTAGTGTTGCCTTGTTTAGCTGACTCGAGCATGTTTTTGTCCCACATGGGTATAGGTGAAAATGTATCATTATTGTAAATATGTTGTAAAGTGAAATTCCAAGTGTTATTAGTGGAATGCAAACAATCATATGTAATGTAAAGAGTTATATCTAATGAAGTTGAAGCGTCATGAGGATAGTCCAAGAGTCAAAGGGGAATGTCAAGAGTCACCCCACCCTTTTCTATATATAGAACCTCATAACTCATAGAACAAGATTTTTGGGAGCCAAGATTTTGGCTAGGTATTGCTTAGAGAATGCTTGGAGAGTATTGTGATGAGCCTTGGCTTCTCCACAATGTAGAGTGAGTAATCTCTTTGGAGGAGTAGGTGGTTTTCACTGTAATCTTCCACTACTAGGGCTAGTGGCTATCAATGGTGTATGTATGGATGTAACTTTCACTATATATATATATAATAGAGCCAACACATCTTCATGCATATGTTGTTATTGTAGTTCGACTATTATGGTTACTTTAGCAATGTATGTTGTTTAACTTACGCATTTGTGTATGAACTATTTTGTATACGATTGTATGAATATTGTTGAAGTCATGTTGTTGGTTTAACCCATCATTTTGTATTGTCAACTATTCGACTTTCCATCTTGTTATGTCATTTAGCTTGTGTGTTCCTTTCAGGCTATGTACTATTATAGGCTTCTAAGGGACACACTTCATTTTCTCGCTCCGTGTTAGAACCCCCATGCATCTCACTTGACTCACCGCAAGGTCACACACTTGCTTCTAACAAATATATCACACACCTCTGCGCGCTATAGCAGTCAAGGAATATCTTTACAACCCACTGTTAGGACTCCTACTCTAAACGATCTGAGATCTAGTTGGGATGTCTTACCAGGGAGATCCCCTGACATGTTGTCAGGTCCAGCACCGTCAAAATTTCTAGCACTAGAAGTAGGGCCAGATGACAAGATGAGTCCTCAAAGTCTATTTTGAATCCTTGCACATCTTTCATGACTTGAAATACTATTCAACCTCTCAGATGTCTATCTCACATATGTGATTTTGAAGTGTCAAAGGATCTCTACAATGAATTGTCACATAACACAAATGATGGTGAAGGCGGAGAAGTCTTGCTTATACACGGTGTTGCCTTCATGGGTTTCTGTGAATGAAATAAAATACATGAGGATCACATTGCCTACTCATTGTTCACATTCACGTTTTGAGCGCGCACTACAATGATATGTCACATTGCCTGCAACATCTATTCACTCTTATGAACAAATTGATCGGAGAGTTTCCATTTGATTTCAATCAATACAATCGTAGAGCACTCAATAAAAAAAATTTGAAATTACAGAAAGCACCTGATGAATATGTTGAGAAAATTCACAAACGCTTTCGTAATATTGCATTTCAAATTGCTAAAGATGAAATTGATTGGAAATTTATCAATGAAATATTTCAATATCTTCTTCACATATCTGCAAATCCACATGTGTTAGAATCATTCAAACCCCGCCCAGCATACCTCAGTGTTAGAGCTACCAAACCCCAGACGGAAAAGGTTGTTGTCACAAGTGACCCTCTGTCTACTTATCATCAAACAGCTCTAGCTCTGCATTGCAAGGTGGGAGAATTTACGAACCCATCTGTTGAAATGTCACATCCTCCCACCCCACCTGCTATGGGTATCTGCACAAATTTGGCTTGCAAGCCTGTAGGTTGTCACGTGATCTTGTTCTCTCAACCTCCGTCCTCTCATTATGTTGATCCTCCAGATTGTATTGTGTTGTGTTCTTCCGTTCCAGACTCCACACTTGTTTTTCACGAGGATGAAATTGTCGATGAAGTTGGTGTTGAGAAGACAACCTGTGATGTCATTTATGATGAGTATGTGTGGGAATCTGAAGAAGAACACGCGGCAAAGGATGACCTCCTTCTGTCCACACCTCATCCATTATTTCTTGACATCTTTTGTGATTCTACCATTTCTGATTCATTCATGTATGTTTCTACTTCCGACCATTCATAGAACACAATGGATGTTAGCTTTTCCTTTGATTGTGGAGAGGAAACATATTTATTTCAAAATCCTCCCAATCTATCATCTTTTCTTTCTAGAAACGCGAAGGGTGAACATTCTTGTTTTTTATCAACCCCTCTGTATGACTCGTTAGATCATGAGGATGTCGATGAACATCTCAAATTTTCTGATTGTGGTTGTCGTGATCTCTTTACTCCCTCATTCGATCATGATGTTGATCCACTTGTTGTTGATATTTCTAGGCCACCAGTCTTTGATGATCTACCTGATGATGAAGTGGAAACCCCTTAAACTATCGAGGCACTTCAGCCCAAGCTTATGGTTATGGCAGGTCCTCATTGTCTTGAGTTCGGTTCCACTTTTGATCAGAAACCTGTTGAAACACCCCAGGCTCCTCATCACTCTCGTGTTTTCATTGAATATCGGTTTGATCTATAGATTTTACATCCTCCACCACAATCACATTATCCCATCGCTCATGCATTGGAGGAATCATACACAACGAGCACTCTTTCTAAGTGAAATTTGTCTTCCTTTTTCATGTTTTATCATTTTTCACGGTTAAAAGAGTGTACATGCTCATTGTCTACACACAGTGTGTTGCAGCACCATGGTATGTCCACAGAACGTTTGTCTTATGCATTTACTATTTTCTTTTATGTGGACGCTTTTAAACTTCAAGTGTATTGGTCTTAACTGTCTTATCTTTTTTGTGTGTTGGTTTACTTGAATATCATTTTGGTTGACTATTCCTTCATTAACATACGTCAACCAATGTGTCGGTGGATGCATTGGAAATATCACTTTATGCGAGTAGGCCCATGTACTATTTAGCGTAGGAGTAGGAGTTATGTTTTCTTCTTATTTGCTTTGCTTTCTTGATTTCTTTGCTTGCATGTTTTTCTTTTCTTACACTTTTTACTTTCACCTACTTCTATCCTTTGCTTGTTTGTTTCGTTTTCTTGTTATGCACCCATAGGTTTAGCTTCGCATGAAACCGTGTTTTGATCTTGAGACAAGTAAGGTGAAGTACAAGAGGACTTGTAAAACTATCGGCAATTGGTTATTTGTTGTCCTCTCTCTTTATGAAGAGCTTGTTGTCTTTTTTCGATGATACCCTGATGGAAAATACATTATGTTTAGAGTGAGTCTTGGTGAAAACACAACGCTTGCACTATTAACTAGTACCACCTACTCTAATCAGTTTTTCTATATTCGGTTAACCCTTGTCAGCTCAATCAAAGTAGAGTAAGGTGAGGGGGAAAATATTAACACTTATGTCAGAGGTATATATAACAAAATTCTCTGAAGGAACAACCTCTTGTGCTCCCAATGCATCGGGATCCCTCTTCTACCTCATGAAAAATAAATAAGTGCCTATGCACAGTTCTTTGAAAAATGAAAAATAAAATAAAGGCAAAGAAGGGAAAGGATTCCTACGCAGAGAGGTGATGTAAGTAACTCCGCCGGGGTACTGACCAGGCTCACTGGCAGTGAAGCGATGCTTGTATTCCTGTGTGACTCTGCTGGGGTACTGTCCAAGCCTCCTGGCAGCGGAGCAACACCGTAGATGAAATTAAAACTCTGACAGCCATATTACTTGTGCATCAATATACCCCTCATCCCTAATCGAAACAAATCAATTGACTTCACTTGGTATGTTTGTTGATCGATCAAGAGAATGGAAGGGACTATATCTTTAACAAAAGCTAGTGTAGAAGCCATAAGAATCAAAGAATCGGACAATACTTCTGGAGGAGTTAGAATCACTTTTAATGAAACAAAGTCCATACAAAGAGCTGGAGTTCTACTAGTGCGTCGCCAATGTTGTAGCAGCTAGAACAACCCTCCAAAAAATTTCCTTTGCTTAGTTTTGGAACCTCCCTCCTCAAAATCTTAGTAGCATGTCTTTCAGTTCTCAGGTACTTATGTTTTATTTGAAGT
The DNA here is from genome assembly GCA_031772625.1 of Pinus tabuliformis. Taxonomy (NCBI): domain Eukaryota; kingdom Viridiplantae; phylum Streptophyta; class Pinopsida; order Pinales; family Pinaceae; genus Pinus; species Pinus tabuliformis. The sequence continues at coordinate 974,397,813 of CM062811.1, read as the reverse complement.
TATCTTTCACTTTACACCTTATGTTCGCTAACTTGTTTTTCCAACCAACCACAAGCTGACCTAGTGACTTGGTTCACATCTGGTTCTTGTGTAGAGTAGCCCAACTGTATGCCTTGCCCTTGGAAAGTGCGTAGAGTAGGCATTCAGACTTGGTCTCATAAAATGCACAGAGCAGGCAGTCAGCCTTGCTCTCAAAAATTGCGCAGAGCAGGTAGTCAGCCTTGCTCTCAGAAACTGTGCAGAGTAGGCAGTCAACCTTGCTCTCAGAAATTGCGCAAAGTAGGTAGTCAACCTTACTCTCTAGAATTGTGCAAATTATCATGTTATTGAGATGAGGCTCAAAATTATGCAATCCTAGTTGGCAATCTTGGCTTCAGCTGGAAAATTTCGCAGAGCATGAGAGGTAGCCAGATCCACTTAGCCCAGGAATTGTGTAGAAGCATTCCTTCAGTTGTTGCTCGCTGCATGTGTTGGTAGGTTGCCCAGTTCCCTCCAGAACTGCACAATTCTTCCTTGCATGCATGGCAACCTTTCCCGAAAAAGAAAAAAAAAAAGGAAAAAAGAGAAAAAGCATCCCTAGAAAATAGGGATCTATTTTTAGCAAGCAAGAGTTACAGTCAAGTTGATTTTAGAAACATCCTGCCAAGTGTTGTTTTTTCCTAAATTTGTGGCATGCACATCATAAACCCTATGTTAGAAAATTATATATTACGGAGCAATGGAACACATAAAATATTGTAGAAATATAAACACAGAAAACGCATAAAACAAGAGAGACACAGATATATGTGGTTCACCCAGTTTGGGCTACGTCCACGGAGAAACAACCAGTCCTTCCTTTTATATTATTCAGCAAACTGAAGAGATACAACCTACAGCGGATCCGCTATAACACCCTCTTCGCTCTCAATCTCCTCTCTCTTTCTTGCTCAGAATACAGATCTACATAGACATAATACAATTCCCTCATATATAGTGAGGGGTTGCCTTCTAGGGCAAAAAACCCTAAATTAAACATAACTTCTACCATCAGATCATCCGCCTAATGAATGGCCCAGATTGACTAGAAATTACTATACTTTTAAAAGGCAATTTTACATATGTTTTTAGCTTCAAGGGCGCTGCCCCTGAAACCCCCCGCCAGTGGGGGGGCTCCCCAAAGGTCGCAGCCGCCCCCCCGGACCCCCCCTGCAACGAATATTTTACGGGCGGCGTTGCCTCCCCGTTTCGAACTAGGGTCCAATGCGGCGATACCTTTGAATACAGAAGATAATCAGGCTCCACACCCAACAATCTCCCACTTGGAGACTGATTATAGCAACTCCACTGCTGCTTCATTTGTTGGACAATGACTCCTCTTTGAACCTAGTTGTTTCTCATCTTCTTCATCATACTTGAAGACCAATTGAAACTAAGCATATTCTTAGTTTCTCCCTAGTTACAACTTTTGTTAGCATATATGCAGCATTCTGGGTAGTGTGTATCTTTTCCAGCTTCAACTCTCCATCTTCCAACACTGATCGTATGAAATGGTACTTGGGTTATATGTGTTTAGTCCTAGAATGAAATGTTGAGTTCTTTGCAAGATGAATGGCATTTTGACTATCACTGTATAATGTGCCCATGTCATGCTCCTTACCCAATTCACCCATAAACCTTTGTAACCAAATCATTTCTTTACTAGCCTCTATAGCAACAACATACTCTGCTTCTGTTGTTGAAAGTGCAACAACACTTTGGATTTTTGAAACCCAACTGACAGTTGTTCCACCTACAGTAAATACATATCCTGCAGTGCTCCTCCTGTTATCTTTGTCACCTACCATATCTGCATCAACATATCCCTGTAGAGAAATGTTTGAAACACCAAATCATAATGCTTGATTTGTGGTACCTTTCAAATATCTGAGAACCCATTTCACTGCCATCCAATGTTCCTTTCCTGGATTGTTCATGTACCTGTTTACAACTCCCACTGCATGTGCAATATCAAGCCTTGTGCAGACCATTGCATACATTAAGCTTCCAACTGTTGATGCATATGGAACTTTAGACATATAATCCATGTCTTCTTGGGTCTTTGGGCACATTTTCTTACTAAGTTTGAAATGGCTAGCAAAAGGTGTACTAAATGGTTTTGCATTGTGCATATTAAATCTTTTCAACACCTTTTGTATGTACTCATTCTGAGACAATGTTAATTTGTGATTTTTCCTGTCTCTAGTTATTCTCATACCAAGGATTTGTTTTGCAGCTCCCAAATCCTTCATTGCAAATGAATTTTCCAATTTTCGTTTGAGCAAATTTATTTCCTGCATGTTAGATCCTGCAACATGCATGTCATCTACATACAATAACAATATAATATAGCTGCCATAATTTTTCTTTTTTAGATAAACACAATGATCAGAGTGACATCTAGTATAACCTTGTTCAGACATAAACTTGTGAAATTTTAGATACCACTACCTTGGAGCATGTTTTAAGCCATACGAGCTCTTCTTCAACCTGCACACTAGTTTCTCCTTCCCTTTTACCTCATATCCTTGTGGCTGCTGCATATATATCTCTTCCTCCAAATCCCCATGGAGAAAGGTTGTCTTTACATCTAACTGCTCAAGATGTAAATCTTCAACTGCTACTAGACTTAAAATAGTTCTGATTGAAGTCATTTTAACAACAGGAGAAAATATTTCATCAAAATCAATACCTTTCTTCTATGCAAACCCCTTCACCACAAGTCTAGCTTTGTACCTTTGTTTTCCTCCATCTTCTTCCTTCAGCCTGTAAACCCATTTATTCTTCAATGTAGTTTTTCATGCAGGCAACCTGACTAAGTCCCAAGTCTAGTTATGCATTAAGGAGTCCATCTCTTCTTCCATGGCTAGCTCCCACTTCTTCCTGCTTGCAACCTGCATTGCTTCTTCATAACATTCGGGTTCACCAGAATCAATCAACAATAAATAATATAATGAAGAAGAGTATCATTCAGGGAGTCTACTTATCCTGGTAGATCTTCTAACACCACTTTCAGGTGTTTGGGGTGCCTGTTGCTATTGTGGTGGTTGCTGTTGTTGTGGTTGTTGATTATTATTATTTTCAGGCACCTTTACTTTTTCAGTGATCTCATCAAGAACTGTGTATTCCTTGTTTTCTTTTTCCTGTTTCTTTTCCTACAACTGATTCTTGTACAAGACCTTGTCATTGAATATTACATCTCTACTCCTAATAATTTTGTGATTTTCATAATCATATAAGCGATAAGCAAAATCATTAACACCATATCCAATAAAGGTACATTTCTTTGATTTTGCCTCAAGCTTTGTTCTATTTTCTTTATTAATATGGACAAAGGCCTCACAACCAAAAGGCTTTAAAAAAGAATAGTTTACCTTTTTACTTGTCCATGCTTCCTCTGGAACACCACCATCCAAGGAACTTGAAGGCCCTCTGTTTATTAGATAAACACCAGTATCTACAGCATCTATCCAAAACTGTAAAGGCAATCTTGCATGCAATCTCATGCACCTTGCACACTCCATGATTGTTCTGTTCATCCTTTCTGACACACCATTTTCTTGTGGTGTTCTTGGAACTGTCTTCTCTCTGTGAATTCCATGCTCTGAATAGTACCTATCAAACTCGTTGCTGCAATATTCACCTCCATTGTCTGATCTGAGACACTTCAATTTCTATCCTGTCTCAATCTCAACCAAAGCTTTCCATTTCTTGAAAGTATCAAATACATCAAATTTATTCTTAATACAATAAATCCAAGTTTTTCTAGTTGCATCATCAATGAAAGTAACACAATAACGAGAGCCGCCGAGAGATGATACCTGAGTAGGTCCCCATACCTCTGTATGCACAAGCTCTAATTTTTCGCTCTTCTTTTCTTTCCCAACTCTTATAAATCTGACTCTCTTCTGTTTTCCATAAATGCAATTCTCACAGAAGTCCAAATCAACATTCTTCAAACCCAGCAACAAATTCCTTGAGTGAAGAATCTTCATCCCCTTCTCACTCATGTGTCTGAGCCTATGATGCCATAATGTTGCATCTGCTCCTTTGGAAGTTAAAGCATTAACAGAGTTAGAAATACCATTGCATAAATACAATGTACCAACCTTTTCACCTTTGATATTACCAGGGCTCCTTTGGTGACCTTCCAAGCTTTATCTATGAAAGTTGTCACACAACTTTCACCGCCTAACTGCCTTATTGAAATTAGATTTTTCTTCAGATCTAGAACATGCCTTACCTCCTTTAGCAGCCATTGGTTTCCATTCTGATGTTTTACAAGAACCTTACCCATTCCAACAATTTTGCAGGGTTAATCATCACCTAAACGGACTTGTCCAAAATCTTCTTGAACATAGTCATGAAAATATTTCTTATCAGGTGTGGCATGGAATGAGGCCCATGAATCTACCACCCAGGAATCAGTAATATTTTCGAAAGAAAGAATCAAAGCATCTTGTAACACCTCACCTGTCACATTTGCTTCATGATTTTTTTCTTGATGTGCATCTCCTTCTTTTCGCTTCCGAGATCTACAGTCTTTCTTTAGGTGTCCTTTCTTTCCACATTTCCAGCACACTATCCCCGATCTAGACTTGGATCTACCTTTCTTTGATTTACTACGATATCCTGAGCTCTTTCCTCTTTCCAATTTTCTTCCCTGGACTCTGCACTCAAAGCATTACCCGATGTCTCAACGGAGCTTTTCTGTCGCATTTCCTCACTAAGGATAGCACTGACAACATCATCAAACTTTAAAGTACTAGATCTAGAAACAGAGTTACTAATGGCCATTACTAAACCATTCCAACTTTCTGGAAATGAGCACAAGAATAACAGAGCTCTAACTCATCATCAAAGTTTACCCCTACAAAACTTAACTGACTTGTAACAGTATTAAAATCATTTAAATGGTCTGCAACAAATCTACCTTCTAACATATTCATATTAAATAAACGCTTCATAAGAAATACCTTATTTGAGGCCGCGGATTTTTCATATAGTTTCACCAACGCCTTAATCAAACCCTTCGTCGTTGTTTCCTTCGAAATGTTGAAGGCAACTGATGCTGTGAGGCACAACCATACTGTTCCAAGTGCCTTTCTATCGATAAGGTTCCATTCTTCATCTGTCATACCCATTGGCATCTTTGTTTTTCTGCCCAATGGTAGGTATAGATCTTTCTGATATAGATAATCTTCCATCTGCATCTTCCACAGTGAGAAGTTTTGGCCGTTAAATTTCTCGACCCTAAACTTACCATCTTCCGCCATTGCTCCCACTCGAACTAGGAACCCTTCTTTCCCGCGAGTTTATTAGCCAAATAGACCTTCAGCTCTAATACCAGTTGTTAGAAACTTATATATTACGGAGCAATGGAACACATAAAATATTACAGAAATATAAACATAGAAAACGCATAAAACAAGAGAGACACAGATATACATGGTTCACCCAGTTTGGGCTACATCCACGGAGAAACAACTAGTCCTTCCTTTTATATTATCTAGCAAACTAAAGAGATACAACCTACAACGATCCATTGTAACACCCTCTTCGCTCCTAATCTCCTCTCTCTTTCTCACTCAGAATACAGATCTACATAGACACAATAAAATTCCCTCATATATAGTGAGGGGTTGCCTTCTAGGGCAAAAAACCCTAAATTAAACATAACTTCTACCGTCAAATCATCTGCCTAATGAATGGCCCAAATTGACTAGAAATTACTATACTTTTATAAGGCAATTTTACATCTATTTTTAGCTTCGGGGGCACTGCCCCCAAAACCCCCCACCAGGGGGGGCTCCGCAAAGGTTGCAGCCGCCCCCCCTGGACCCCCCATGTAGCGAATATTTTACGAGTAGCGTTGCCACCCCATTGCGAAATGGGGTCCAATGCGGCAATACCTTTGAATACAGAAGATAATCAAGCTCCATAGCCAACAATCTCCCACTTGGAGACTGATTATAGCAACTCCACTGCTACTTCATTTGCTGGACAATGACTCCTCTTTGAACCTAGTTGTTTCTCATATTTCTTCCTTAGTGTCACATGCATGACTCTGTTTCTGCACTAGCAGTCGTCGTTGCGACGACTCGCTTCACGAGCTTCATTATTCTTTTGTTTTACTGATTCTTGTGATTTCTCTAATTGCATGCATGTCCATTCACTCATATATGCACCATCTTTGTACATGCATTCAATCCTACTTGTTTTCAAGTCACCCTTGGGCATATCTAGGTTGCCTTGGCCCAGATCTTGCCTTGCCCAACATACACTACGCATTCCTGCAACTCAAGGTTGTTCCTTAGCTCTAGGAATTATGTAAAGGCTGCCTATGATTGGCTTCTCGGTTGTACTCTAAGAATTTCTAGGAGACAGTGCCCAGTCTTGCCCCTGGGATTGTGTAATGCACAATCCCATCCAACAATCAAGTTGGACTGAATTGTGCATTGCCCAGTTCCATTCCTCAACAAGCCAAGATGGACTGTGCTCTACGCAGTTTCAACAAGCAATCCGCTCACTGGAATTCGGGACTACGCAATGTGCAGTTCCAATTAACAGTCTCCCCCCCTCTCAGAGTCATTACTACGCAATCTTGCCTAGCAGTCACCCAGATTGTTGCATGATTGATCCTTGAGTTTCTTTATGTTTTTAAGCTGAAATTTTATTTCCATGAGTGTCTCTCTGTCTCCAAGCACCATAGGAACAACAACAACATCAACAATGAGCAACAAACATGCGCAAGACAAAGGCAAGAGGAAGATTGCCGAGAGTGCACAGGTAGAGCAAAGCTGCAAGTTTAAGGAAGATCCACTTATGGAGAAAGTAGCTTTGGAGATTGAAGCAAAGAGGTTACAACGCAAAAGGAGAGTAGCGCAAAGAAAGAGGGAGAATAAAAGACTGGAAGAAGCTGAGAGAAAGTTGCAAGAAGTAGAGCAAAGGCTCAAAGAAGAACAGGAGCCACGCAGAAGGGAGAAGGAAGGGTAGCAGAAACAGGAACAGGAACATGAATAGGAGGAAGTGCAAGGCACACATACAAAGAAAACTGCAACGATATAGGTTGAAGACTCAGATCCACCTGTTAGTTCTAGTCTTCGCAACCTATCTCCAGGGATCAACATGAGCTCTTACTATGTCTGGTTTTGTTAGATGTTTTGCACATGATGTTCAGCACAAAAAATGTCACAAGTGTGTCCATCAGAAGAATCTCAGAAAAATATATCCAACGGTATATCACACTCCTATAACCAGCTCCCGGATTAGAAGATATTATCGAAATGGATGAGTGATTCTTGGTTATGCATGTTTTGAGGTCAGTTGCTGCACACAATGACATGTTTACTGCAAAATAAGTTTCTGAAATAATGGTAAGTAATATTTCAAAAGTGAAAGAGGTTTTTGTTCATCACATACCAAATAAAAAAAACCTCCTTCATTTTATGCACAGGTGCTACTATGTGGGAGATATATAGTGATATTTGGAGCCTACATTAAAACAAAGCAAAATTTTCATATTTTTTTACTGTTTTAGTCATTTTAGTGCAGGGCCATTTTACAACAGATGGAAAGTATTTTTTCAAAACAAAAGGACCGTTTTGTTAAAAATGAGCCATATAACAAAAACCTCTTTTAGTTTATTCACAGGTGTCACGAATTGGGATATGTGACTAGATCTTTATAGCTCATTTTCACAGATTTAAATTTTTAATGATTTTCTGTTTTAGAGATGATTTTGTGGAACATATTGCGAGCAACGGAAAACGAATTTCCCAATTTTGAGAGAGGTTTTTGTCCAAAATGACCTTATCTACAAATACCTCTTTCATTTTTGTAACAGGTGCTATGGTTTAGGAGATACGAGTTCATCTTCAACACCTATTTTCATAAATTCGGCCCAAGTTTAATGTAACTGATTCTATTTTGAAGAAAATGGTTGAGCTCAATTCCCTTAGTACACGTATTAGAAAATGTATATATTTTATGAATTTCATAGTGTAGGGGTTGGAATTTGGCAGAAGTTTGGACTTTTGAGAAAGCTTGGAGCTTCATTGTATACTCATCTCAGCAGTTTTGGCTAAGGAATAGACCAGGGTTTGCAGCACTTTATGGGATTCATGTGGCATCTTGCTTTGGTATTGTGTTTCCTTCTGTAAACTATAATTTTATATGTTTTTTATGTATGCCAATATCTCTCTTGCTTCTTATTAACTGAAACAAACAAGGATAAAGGTAGAATCCATTGATATTGCAGTGCTCTACCTAGGGTTTGCTTAGTTATTGATGTTTTCAGCTGTTTGAAGAGGATCTCTGAGGTTTTCTTGCCCTCTTCAACTCCTCACCTGTCTAAATCTCTCCATTTCATTCAATTTGAAGTGACAAATCAGTTGCCTACCTTGCCCCATAGAAATCTCTGCAAAACTGAGCCTCATTCCCCAGACCCAAATCTGCCTTTCCATTTGAGCCAACAAAACATCATTATATTCAATCAAGCTCTTTTGCACACATACCTAGCCTAAGATCAGTATTCACATCAGTCATATCAAGCCCTCATTGATCATATTTTGCTGAGATTGACAAGGAGAGAGCCCTCTCCTGACCTGGCAGGGCTAGCTACCAGGTTAAGCGTGGTTTGATGTTATCCTAGATCCTACCTTTCTCATCCCTAGGTAGATTTAGGCACTAACAAAGATTTAGGAAGATTGCCGAGAGTGCAGAGGCAAAGCAAAGCTAAAATTTTAAGGAAGATCCACTTGTGGAGAAAGTAGCTTTGGATATTGAGGCGAAGAGGTTACAATGCAAAAGGAGAGTAGCGCAAAGAAAGAGGGAGAATAAAAGACTGGAAGAAGCTGAGAGAAAGTTGTAAGAAGTAGAGCAAAGGCTCAAAGAAGAACAGGAGCCACGCAAAAGGGAGAAGGAAGTGTAGCAGGAACAAGAACAGGAACATGAATAGGAGGAAGTGCAAGGCACACATACAAAGAAAACTGCGACGATATAGGTTGAAGACTCAGATCCACCAGCAGCAGATGTTAAACAGGGTGAGTGGCCGCAGGAGCAGGAACTTGCTCAACAAGATGAATAGATGGTTGACTAGATGGACACGGAGATGGTACAACCAGAACAAGATCAGGACTCAAACCTCATGCCAAAATCAACCAAGGTCAGTCCATAGGCTTTTCCGACTCTGGCGGTAAAGCAAGTCCCAAGTGAACAAGGAGAGACTCTTCTCCTTGAGGATGATCCGGGAACATATGTGTATAACATAGCCTTTGACGGGTCACAACACAGGGTTGTACAGATGCGCAGAGCGCACACCTCAAATGATCATACATCTCATGTGCAATTTGAAGAATGGGTGATTGTGACTAATGTGTGAAGGCATCTAGCTACCTTGACCAATACTACAAAGGCTTATGACGAAGCCACAAGCTCAAGTGTGAATTTCTTGATAGCTGAAAATGAGTGCATGGCTAAGGACTTGCAAGCGGCTAAGCAGAGGGAAGAGAAATTAATAGGATATGCCAGATAAGAAATGAAGAAAGTGATACTTGTTGAAGTATCGACCCTTGAGATATTCATGCAAAGACTATATGATAGGATCATCACCATGCATAAAGTAGTTGTCCATTTACATGGCTTTCAACAGCACTGCATCAATATTTCGCGAACGCTCACAAACATGCATGTCATTGTTAATCACATAAAAACATGGACAATGAGGTACAAAGGAGCCCCACTTTACTTTCACAAGATGATGAAGCCGTAGGTAGAGTTGAACAAAGCACACATCCAGAATCAAATCCGGAACTATGAGGAACTCCCGTTGCTCATCACTAGTGTTGAGGCTTCATATGAATGATTGTTCAGGAGCTTTGATGTAATCATGTGGATGCACAAGATCTCATCTATCAGAATACTCACTGAGGCCAGAGAGAAGAACCAAGTCCGACTGGAGATTGACATGTACTTCGAGCAATTTATTCACATGGGCGCCCCAGCACAGACTTTCAAATCAAGGCAGAGAAAATGCAGAGGTATGTCAGCGGTCTATATGCACTTAGGACTATGCTACGCATGTTACAAGACAATTTGGATGGATGTTCCATATCAGTATACCCGGAAGCGATGGAGGCAAGAGTTTATTTCCACAAAGACATCACCAAATAATACACTGACACCATTGCACACTACCAAGCTTGGCATTAGTTCGTCACCAAAGATCAGTAGGAGGATGTTGCTGAGTTGGTCTTTCCACAACTGTCTAAGTCTTAGTGTTGTCTTGTCTGGTTGACTCAAGCATATTTTTGTCCCACATGGGTATAGGTGGAAATTGTATCATTATTGTAAATATGTTGTAAAGTGAAATTCCAAGTGTCATTAGAGGAATGAAAACAATCATATGTAATGTAAAGAGTTATATCTAATGAATTTGAAGAGTCATGAGGGTAGTCTAGGAGTCAAAGAGGAATGTCAAGGGTCACCCCACCATTTGCTATATATAGAACCTCATAACTCATAGAACGGGCTTTTTGGGAGCCAAGATTTTGGCTAGGCATTGCTTAGAGAAGGCTTGGAGAGTATTTTGACGAGCCTTGACTTCTCCACAGTATAGAGCGAGTACATCTCTTTGGAGGAGTAGGTGGTGTTGACTGTAATGTTCCACTATTGGGGCTAGTGGATTTCAATGGTGTATGTATGGATGGAACTTTCACTTTATATGTATATGTATATGTATATGTATATGTATATGTATATGTATATGTATATGTATATGTATATGTATATATATATATATATATATATATATATATAATATATATATATATATATATATATATATATATATATATATATATATATATATATATATATATATATATATATATATATATATATATATATATATATATATATATATAATATAGAAAAAGGGAAAAAATCGAATGGCTCTGCAACCCTAGCTATGCAACCCTAGCTATGGAACCCTACTGACAGGGGTTTGCAGGCCGTCCTACGGCCCTGTAAACCCCACCTACTCCCGTACTACCCACTCCATTTTTCACTTTGGCTTCCGTGCTGGCTTCTTTTTTCTCCCCCGCCCCCTGTGACTCCCTTTACTTTTTTTACCTCGCCCTCAGTTTTTACTCCCATTTACATTGGTTTTTCGCTCTTCCTGGCTACCTGACCTTCCCTGCATCGGAACGGCGCCCACCCTCTGGATCGGCCGACAGCTCTACGAAGGCATCGTCTACACTGCTAGCGGGGAAAGCAACCTGCCGTTTTTCGATTTTTCACCTGCTCGGGCCCAACTGTTTTCTCCCTTTGCTGCCGGTGCAAACCCTAACCGTTTCCCAGGATTCGAGAAGAGCACATTCGGGCGGTTACCTGTTTTTCGAGGAAGGAATATTGCAGCTGTCGACATGGACTCAGAGGATGTGGATTACTCGGAGTCTCCGCTGGCGGAAAGCTCCATCTGGCGTTCCACGTTTTCTACATCTGGGGGTCTACACAGTGGTAATCTGTCTGCTAGCTTCGAAACCCTCTCCCCCCCCATTGACCCATCCCTCCCCTCCACCATCTTTCCTGGCGAGCCCTCCTCCTGGAACTCTTTCTCGGTCCCCTCTCCGGCCACGTTGGGTTTCCTGGCGAACTATTTAAAACCCTCCCCTAGCGGCGAGCCCCCCCATCAAGCGGATTTACCCTCCCTTACCACTCCTCCCGTTATCCCTTCAGAGACCCCCCTTATCCCCGTGGCAAACCCTCCCCTCTTGGTAACGAACCCTCCTTCGATTCCTTCCGCCCCCTCTCGCAGCTACCACGAGGTCCCTCCCCTCCCTGAAGCCATCCCCCCTCCCGGATCTAACCCTCTCCCCCCCCCTCCTATTCACCCCTCAGTGGACTCTCAGGCAACTGTCAACTCGGGTCGTATGTCTTCCCGCCCCGCCAAGAAGCAGCGCTGTTTTAAATCCACTGCGGAGGACACCTTTCTGAGACTGGAAGAGGATATTCGCTGGGGGGAAGCTATGGACCTGGCGGATTGCGTCCTTGTGGGTCGGATTAAGGGTAGACACGCATCGGCTGCAAAATTAAAGCAATGGGCGACTGAGATTTGGGGTCAATACCTCGCAGAGATTCCATCAGTCCAGACTTTCGTGCGAGGGTGGTTCGCACTCAAATTTGCACGGGCGGATCACACGAGCTGGGTCCTTTCATCGTTCTGGCATTTTGAGAAAGCCCCGGTCCTCCTCAAACGATGGATGCCGCTCTTCGACCCGGAGACGGAGCTATTAGGCATCGGTCCAGTCTGGGTCAGATTACCAGGGCTGCCCCTGCAGTACTGGTCTGAAGATATTTTCAAGAGAATTGGGAATGCACTAGGCACCTTCATGGAATCAGACAAAACATACATAGCCACGGGCGCGATGGCATACGCAAGAATACTAGTGCATATGGATACCAGAGGGGGGGTGCCGGAAAACATCACCATACAATGGAAGTCTACTTCAAGAAAGCAAAAGCTCGATTATGAAGGCATCCCCTATAGATGCAGAAGATGCCACTAGGTGGGTCATCTATACAAGGATTGCCCCCTCCTCCAGAAGACCCAGCAGACTACATCAGACCAGGACTTGCACACCACGGAAGGACAGCCAAACCCCCCTGTGGCAGCGGCACCGAGAACGGACCACAACATTACATCGGACACGGTGGAAGCGCCTCCTGCACCATGCCGCAAGAAGCAAGTCTCAAACTCGACTCGGCCACCATCTCCTCCTCTGATGCGATCCAGAGCTGCAAAGGGTGCGGTCTTCTCCTCGGGTACGTCCTCTTTTTCGACTGCTTCTGTTTCTCATTTTGCAACTATGAGTTTGTTGTCCTCGGGCATGCCCCCCCCCCATCAGAATCCCCTCTCCCTCATCCCCATCTGCCCTTGACCTTGTAATGGATACATACCCTTCCCAATCCCCTTCGATATATGTATCCTGCCCTATCTCGAGGCCATCTGGTCTCCCCAACTCCTCCTCTCAACCCTCTTTCCCCCTCCCTTCCTTTCCTTCGCCCTCCCCTTCTGTAAACTCTTCTCCAAGGTACCCCACCTGCTCGACCACCAAGCTGAAAGTCTCGGACTCCATTGGGCTGTCGGTGGAGTCCCTTATCCTCTCGCCTAAACAGGGACGGGGTTGACCGTCGGCGATGTCCATAGCACGAAAGCAAATGGAGGATGAGGTCCTCCTTGGCAGACATCAAACACTTCTCAGGGCCCTTAGAGCGCAGGACACCCTCCCCCACCCCCCTCCATGAAAATCTTGTCCTTCAATTGTAGAGGGCTGGCCAGCCCCGATAAAAAATCGGCCCTGAAGCGTCTTCTTCTCACAAACCCTGTGGACATCATCTTCCTTCAAGAAACATTATGTAAAGCAGACTCTGCAACCTCCATACTTGGTGTATGGCTGCCTGGGTGGTCTTTTACAGCCATCGATGTATCAGGCCGATCAGGAGGCATCGCTATCGGCTTCAAGAACAACACCATACATCTAAAGAATATCTGGGGTGGAGGGGGTTTTCTGGGGGCTGATATATATTCAAAAGACATGGAGGAAAATCTTAAAATTATAAATGTATATGGCCCCTGCCTAAACAGAGAACCTTTCTGGCAAAAGCTTCTCGGTTCCCCGCTCCTACAAGCTGAGAACATTATACTGGGGGGAGATCTAAATTTCTCAATAGGCTTCTCTGAATCATGGGGTCATCAGGCTCAAATCGACCCCCTCTCTGATTTTTTTGGACAAATGCTTGAGGATCATCAGTGGATTGACCTCCCTACTGCAAAAATCCAATATACATGGAAAAACAACAGAACAGGGGATCAAAGCCTAGCTAGGAGGCTGGATCGTTTCATCATGAAAGAAGGACTATGCAACCAACACCCTAGAGCCAGGCAATGGGTGGGCAGCGGTGGGATCTCGGACCACAGACCAATATATTTGGAATTGAGCGCAAGACATCAGTCCCAAAAGGCCCCGTTCAAATTTAATGCAACTTGGCTACGGGATCCCACCTACATCAAACAGATTACTGACTTTTGGAAGGCACATCCGATCCCGGAAGAAGTAGACCCAGCCACTGGTTTTGTCAGAAACCTCTCTGAGATCAAAGTGCTTACAAGAGAATGGGCTAAATTGAAGAGACAATAGGATGATCAAACTATCTTTCAGGTGGAACAAGCTATAGAAGCCCTTGAATCCCTCTCAGATGGTACTTACTTAACCCCAGAGCAGAAATCCATGTATGAAGACCTCATCAAAAAGAGGACTCAGATTCTCAGAGATAGGGAGGACTCCTCGCGCCTCAGAAGCAGAGCCATATGGCTCAAGGAGGGGGATGAGAACACAAAATTTTACCATCGGTTTGCAAATGGGCGGAAGGCAATCAATACTATTTGGGAGCTACAGGATGATCATGGATATTCGGTTAGTAGCCCTGGAGAACTTGCTTATCTAGCCTCTTCTCACTTCAAAAAAATATACAAGGCCCCAGAACAAGCAAGTCTACTTGAAATTATGAGAGTGGCAGAACTCTTTCCTAGATTCGTGGATGAGGAGGATGCAGAAGAGCTCACAAAAGATATTACTTTGGAGGAACTGGAATCCACCATCAAAGGCTTCCAGAAGGACAAGAGCCCGGGACCAGATGGCTGGACCATTGAATTCTACTCAGCCTTCTTCGAGCTGTTGGGGCAGGACATCCTCAATGCTATAAATCACTGCAGCCAAAATGGATCTATCCCCTCAAGTATCAAAGCCACCTTCATAGCCCTCATTCCCAAATCAGACAAGCCTGTGTCTTTTGATGAATTTAGGCCTATCTCGCTCTGCAACTGTCTCTACAAGATATTGGCCAAAATCCTAGCAAACCGGATCAAGCCCATTCTCTCGGCCAACATATCCTCTGAACAATTTGCTTTCCTCCATCGGCGACAGATCCATGAAGCTATTGGTACTGCACAAGAGCTTCTACACTCTATGCAAAGCAAAAATCTGAAAGGCATGATCCTCAAGGTAGACCTCTCAAAAGCTTTCGATAGGGTAAATCTGCTATACATCAGAATGCTCCTTACCCATCTGGGTTTCCCCTTCCCTTTTATTAAAAGAATAATGAGTTGCATCTCTGATGTCCCGTTCAGCGTTCTCCTCAATGGCTCCCCAACCCCCTTCTTCACTGCAGAAAGGGGCCTCAGACAAGGCTGCCCACTTTCCCCCCTCCTTTTTCTGCTTATTATGGAAGGGTTAAGCAGACTAATTGCATCTGAACACAGAAGAGGAAGATTAAAAGGGATTAAAATCTCGGACAACTGTTCCCTTACACATCTACTATTTGTGGATGATATATTGATCTTCTTAAATGGCAGTATGGCTGACACAATGGCGCTAAAATATGTTTTTGATCTCTTCCAGAAAGCAACAGGGATGGTCATAAATGTACAAAAATCTACCATAACAGAGATTGGTTGCACTCCTCAAGAAGTCATCTACACAAAAAACCGCTTCCCTTTTCATATCCACCCTATAGAGGAAGGGCTGAAGTATCTGGGTTTCAGGGTGAAACATGGAGGATACAAAATAGCTGATTGGATATGGCTTATCACTAAAGTGGAGAAAAGGATCAATGTCTGGTATAATAGATATCTCTCGAGAGCAGGAAGACTCACTCTTATAAAAGCAGTGCTGGAAGCAACGCCGGTGTACTAGATGTCACTGGCCTGGATACCAAGAGGGATTTTAACCAGGCTTCAAAAAATATGTTGCAGATTCCTATGGAAGGGGAATAAACAAGGAAATCTCTTTGCCTGGGTAAAATGGGATACCATAGCTAGACCAAAAATATGGGGAGGCTGGGGAATAAAGAGACTAGACTTATTTGCAAATGCTCTGGCAGCTAAGTTGGGATGGCAACTCCTTACATCACATAGTCTCTGGAAGAAGGTAGTCATGGATAAATACATCGCCCCGGAAAGTATATATAGCTGGGTATGCAAAGAACATAGAGGAAGTGGAAGGCATTCTATCATATGGAAAGCAGTTCTCAACTCTCTTCCCCTAATTCGAGAAGGCCTCACTTGGAGAATAAAACAAGGAAACTCTGTCCGTGTTGGTATTGATCCCTGGATCGGGTGTGGAAACATGTACAGTCTACCTGAACAGCTTCTATTTCATCTCAGGGAACAGGGAGCCACGCATATTGCCCACATTGCAGACCAGGAAAATTCCAGTTTTCTCCATCAGGCTTGGAGGACATCACAAGACCTTCATATTCCGGATCAATGGAGACAAGTATGGGAGTCATACACGGAGGCGCTCACTCAAGCACATATCAGAATATCGGAGGAGGAGGACGAGATTGTCTGGGCACAAGCTAAGAATGGTTCATACACCCCAAAGGAGGGATATCTGCAGCTCATGCATCCATCTCAGCCAGACAATACACAGCAATGGTGGAGATCAATCTGGCATCTTAAAGCAGCCCCCAGAACGCGCCTTCTCATGTGGGCTATTCTCTTCAACAAAATACCCACTGGAGCAAACTTAAAAAAGCGATCCTTCTATGGACCATTCTGGTGCCATTTATGCAAAAGAAATGATGAAGATACTGAACACCTCTTCCTCTCCTGTCCGGTCATCAAAGAACAATGGTCTTTTCTCTCTTCACGCTCCCCCTCTCTCCAACAATGGCATGGGCTATCCATAAGCGAAGCCTGGGAAAATTGGCAGCTACAACACTCTGGAAAAGACAAGAATATCCCTCTCCTTATGTGCTGGTCCATCTGGACAGCAAGGAATCATGCAATCTTTGACCAAAAACCTCCTCATTGGCCTGTTCTTATTGCACATCTACTTGCGGACTTTGCTCTCATTCCTGATGATCCTCCATCTGCTCCCCCTAGGACCATTACCCCTGAGCTCATAGATAAATCTTTCCCCTGGGCCTATTTTGATGGCTCAGCCCAAGAGGAAGGATGTGGGGGGGGAGCCCTCCTCTACCTGAGAGAAAACCACTATTACATGCTGCAAATACACCTGGGAAGAGGCATAAACAACTATGCTGAGCTCACCACTGCAAAACATCTCATTTTTTTTGCACATGAGAAAGGTTGCACAAAACTACAATTGTTTGGAGATTCAAAGATTGTCTGCAATTGGCTCACCAGAAAATCATCATGCACTGCTTTCTCTTTGAGACACATTTTGGATGAGGCACTCAGACTAACAGATGCTTTTGAAAAATTTGAATGTCGACATATCTACAGGGAGCGCAACACTCGGGCGGACTACCTATCCAAGCAAGCAGCGCAGAGGCAAGAAGCGGACTGGCTAATACAAGAAGACCTGGATGGAACCTTCTTTCAGCACTATCACAGACCCTTTGATGACTATCAGGCTCAAAGGGACACTCAGAACTGAAAGGGGTCCCAACATGCACAAAGTGTTGTTTTTGTTCTTTATTTTTCATGCTTATTATATATAACTGTTATAATGGACAACATCGACTATGGCAATCGTAGTCATCTCTCTTATTTTGTATTTTTGAGGGCAGCACCTACAGCTGCACAGCAAACACCAGTTAAACACAGTTTATACATGTTTCTTTCTCTATTTCACAGATAGTCTCTTGGATCGATACCTCTCCGAACTCCCTGCGTGGACAAACAGTTCGGGGAGAGGATGGTTATTTTTATGATCATATATCTGTTTCAGTTTTTTTGGAACTTTGGACAGTCTCCTTTAGAAGTTTTTTGAGAGGCATCCTGCCTCAGTATGCATATGCTCAGCATCTACAAAATGTAATTTCTTTTGACTTAATAGAAATTACGACTTTTTCCAGGGGAAAAAATATATAATATACATATATATATATATATATAGATAGATATATATATATATATAGATATAGATATAGATATATATATATATATATATATATATATATATATATATATATATATATATATATATATATATATATATATATATATATATATATATCTATATACATACATACATATATATATATATACATACATATATATATATACATATATATATACATACATATATATATACATATATATATACATATATATATATATATATACACACACACACACACACACACATATATATATAACAGAGCCAAGACGTCTTCATGCATATGTTGTTATTGTAGTTCGAATATTCTGGTTACATTAGCAATGTATGTTGTTTAACTTACACATTTGTGTATGAACTATTTTGTATAGATTGTATGAATCTTGTTGAAGTCATGTTGTTGGTTTAACCCATCACTTTGGATTGTCGAATATTTTGTTTTCTAGCTTGTGATTTCATTCAGCTTGTGTGTTCCTTTCACGTTGCGTACTATTACTGAATTCTAAGGGACACACTTCCTTTCCCCCATCTGTGTGTTAGAACCCCCATGCATCTCACTTCACTCACTGCAAGGTCACACACTTTCTTCCAACAAGATATCACACTTACCTCTGTGTGTTATCGCAATCAAAGCATAACTTTACTACCCACTTCTAGGACTCCTACTCCAAATAGACTAAGGTCTAGTTGGGACTACTTACTGGGGAGATCCCCTGACATGTTGGCGGGTCTAGCACAGTCAACAACTTCCTATAGCATCTATCTCAAAGAGGATGATCAGATATCTTATAGTCCTAAAGTATTTTACATTTGAGGTATATAAAATTCTTTGCCAAGATTTATATTATATGTCTATTAGTAATACATTAAACATTGAAAAGATGTATTTGTATGCTTGAGGGTCAAGAAATCAAGTTATTTTCTCATGGCATGCCCCCTTTTTATCTTTGAATATAATAGTATACTAACTTGACATGACATGTTGTTTCTCCTTTGATGGACAAGTCTTCTGGTTTTCAATTTTGATATTATTACATTTAACACAAGGAAGTCATCAAGTGTTGTTTGATGCATAAAAAATGGCACATGTTCCTTGGTTGAATTATAAAACAAAATAAAAATGTATTTTCCAAGGTTTAAAATAGTGTGGGTCTGCAACATAAAGTGTTGACTCTGCATTTTATACTATATAACATACTTTGAAAGTTAATAACGCTATTTTTATTGTTACAATGATCTCACTCCTTATTGTACACTAGACTTATAATAGAACAATGCAGTTATGAAATGTATAACCACAAATTGGAAAATTATTTTATTTTTGGCGATTGCTCATGAAGATGTAAATTTTATTCTAAGTTTTAGCAATCATACTTTTATCTTCTAAAGGATATAATAGAGTTAGGGAGAATGACATAATTTTTTCGAATCTTGCTTTTCTCATGTTAGAGATATGTTGTAGTAGAGCAAGATGGCATATAATTGAGTGGATGAAAATGACATTTCCAATTTCACTTTATTATGTAAAAGATATAATGCTGTATTAGGGATGCCATATAATTAAGTGGGTTAAAATGACATTTGCAGTCATACTTTGTTATGTAGAAGATATAATGTTGTACTAAGGGAGAAAGCCAATTTTTTCTATTTTTATTTTTTTCACATGTAGGAGATATAACGTAGTAGAGAAGAATGACAACATTGTGTAAATTCTACTTGTCTAACTATTATCGGAAAGATAAGTTATTTTTTCTTCTTCTTATCTTTTTTTCAGGTCTATATTTTAGGGTAAATTTCATATGAGCTATGAGCATGTAATGCCCCAAGCCACTTGTTGGGGCATATAACGACCCCTATAAACTGATTTGTCTAACATTTTCCCTTCAATTAATTTCCAATAAAATATGTTATGCATGTCTAATGCATTCTACCATGCAATTCCTACATATACATGCATATAATTCCATAAATGACATCATTAAATTGTTATGTCTATGTAACACATGAAAATACGTAATTAATTATAGTGGAATTCAAATAAACATTAATGATAAGAACTTATCTAATAAAAACACTAACGAGTTGTAGACCTCAGATTTTCCACCCAACCATAAACCACACTGCTCATTTTCCTTCAGCAATGAGTCACCCCCAAGTTGGGGCTTCAACTCCACATGGACAACAAATTGCCTAAGCCAGGTAAACATTTAGTACCATCCTAACTAGGTCAAGGTACCAAACCCAACAACATCCTACCAACAGTCTCAAATCCCTCATCAACCCCACAACCTAGGTAGTGCACCCCCTTCTCTACATTCATAGTTCATTGTGTTGTGCCACCACCCTTGTAGGGTGTCGAACTCATTCGGTCAAGAATTTCCATAGCCCTCTAGTTTCCAGGAGTTGCTACTTCCTCATGGGTATCTAGGTACACCTTTGACCTCACACCAGGGTACCTTGCTCCTTTGCCTTAAATCCTCCTCAGACTCTACTTGGGGTCCATCATGTCTTAGGAGATTTCCTTGTTTCTCCTCTAGGAAGTCCAGCCACCTTTCCCTAAAATCATGTTGTAATGTTTGACCAGTAACACCAACACCATCACTTTTATGTGTATGTCACTCTCTTGGCACATGGTATCCTTTAAAGTCATTTTATGGACCTTGGATAAAAACATGTGCACTTTTGAAATAAGATTATTTTAATAATGTCTTGGCCACCTAGGCTTAAGCCTTCATCACTTACCCTTTAACCTTCCTTCCACATTTGTGGAATTTTAGCCCCCCATACTCTTTTGTCTAACTTATAGTCTACAAGTGTATTTTACTAATATGCATGTGATTTCATATTTACAAAATTAGGCGCTCTAGCCCTAAAACATAAGCAAATTCACTCTTAGGCTAAAACACATATGTACATGGGCACACTACCCTCAAAGTAGTCCTCAGATCACTATCATAAACATGATATGTACATTGCATATAGGGGTCTTCCTAGGGGTGTCACAGATCATATCAGTACCCTATAAACATGCTACAAAACTTGCTCAAATATTTGAGGTTTGGGTTTACAATGGTGTCATTAATAGCATTACCACATAACATATCCTTATTACTCAATAGAATAAAAGCAGTGAATGAATACACTATTTTTCCCAATGAAATATATTGATCTATGTTAGAGAGACATTGAATTTATTTGGGACTGGTACGTGTGGCCTTTCATATTTAAAATGGAAATATTTATGTTGAGTGACATAATATGTTAGATATATTGATATTTCTAGGATTCTGACCCATCCTTGTCCTTGTGTATTTGATCTGAAATAACTATGATTTCTAATAATTAGGGTGTTTTCTGATATACCACCTTATATCTTTTGATAATATTAGTTTATGATGAATAGGTCCAAAGAGTATTCAATATAGTTGTGTAATCTTATTTTGTTGATGAAGAAACTATTGTTCAATTTGCAAAATTTATTTGGTTAGCTAAAGGTGACTTACTTGCTACAAAGAAATCATATTTAGATGCCATAAACATGGAACCTTGGAATCCTTTCCTTGCTACTACATATGGCAACACATTTCTTGTGGCATGCTCAAGGGGCATAATCATCTTCTTCAGATTTAATTACATTGTTGAACATTAATTACTACACCATTCCTTCTCAGCGAGGACATCCACCACTACCACAATACTTGTTTGATTATATGCATAGTTCAATATGAATTGTGAATTTATTTTTGCAATATCTTTTAATGATGTTTTGAATGAGATCTTAATATTTTAAGGTATTAAAATCCCAAAGTTTCTAAAGGTCCTCTACACTACCATTATTGTTTACCATTTAATAGAACTCATTGTCATTGCTCTTGTCAACTCACTTTTAGATATTTGTCCTTGTACTATATCCTTTTGAGTTGGTGAAACATGATAATTTAATTCTTGGAATGATTTTACCATTACTTTAACATCAATAGAAAGTTTATCTTTATAAGATGTCTATAAATAATAGTGAAACCTTAGAATTTTGGGTTTTATTCTAAAATAACCTCTACACATACATATGTATTGTTTTCTTTGACATATTTGTATTTTGAATGTTAAAGTTGATTTTGTAATAATTATTGACGTTATTTTTCTATAATCAACATTGATATTATTAGCATTAGGGTGGTCTCAGAGTGTTTACACGATGTTAAGGGTGACTTCATGTAATGTGAGGTGCATGGTGAAACATTAGCCCCTCGGTTGTGTTTTATACCTTTTGGTTAATGACATTTGGAGAGAATTTTATGGATGATTACTTAAACTTAGAATTTGTGCTAGATGTGGTGCACTTCTTGAGGAGGTTGTTATCCTTTATGGCATTGTTATCTCCTACATGGCGCATGTGTTGAGGAGGATGATTTATTTCATAGGTGTTGGATCTGCCTTGGAGGGGAGGCATTGGGCACTAGGAGGTAGGGTGCTTAGCCCTCATAGCATTGGGCCCACTTAGCATGTCTTAGGAGGATAATATCCTGACTTGAGGACTTGTGAGTTAATGGCACATTACTTTAAGTTTTATGTTGATTTGAGACACATATGTCGAGGAGGAGCATTGAAGCATTGAATTCTTATCTTGGATAGTTAAATGATAAAAAGGTTGAATGAAGTGTTGCACTAATAACTATAATTCAAGGATATGACCATACACTAACACATTTATAATTTGTGTATGTGTTGGAGGTATTTCTTCTTAAGTTTGAAGTAGATAGATTTGGGTTTTCTCAAAGGCGCAAGAGGACTTCTTAAATGGGCCTTGACAAACATTGATATATGAGATCCTATTGTAGGGAAATGTAGCTATTAGTATAAAAATGGTTGTTTCCATTTCACACAACTAAATGGTGTATTAAATCATTGTTCTAAGATGACATTAGTTGTTGTTAGGTAGAGTCAATGATTTTAAGTGA
The DNA here is from genome assembly GCA_031772625.1 of Pinus tabuliformis. Taxonomy (NCBI): domain Eukaryota; kingdom Viridiplantae; phylum Streptophyta; class Pinopsida; order Pinales; family Pinaceae; genus Pinus; species Pinus tabuliformis. The sequence goes on along the minus strand of CM062811.1, from coordinate 974,374,907 downwards.
AGGAGATCTAAGTGAGTATTAAAATTGTTGAAACAAGTAGTAGTGAGAGTGAATGTGAATAAAATTCTTAGTGATGAGAAAATATAAATGAGAAGTGGGGGAAGAAACCTAGGTTCTCACACACTATAGAAAAGTAGTAATTGATAAATTTATTGCTTTGGTAACCCTTGACTAAGGAAATGGGCAAGCTCATAATTACACCTCCTTCTCATTATCTTAAAAAAATCATAATACAAGATTTATGTATTTTTTAGTACTATTCAATCCAAATCTACTAACCAATATTAGAATATCATTGGTACAAAATCATAGGGCAAAGCCACAAATAAAAGACCTAAAAAAGTTGTTTTAAGGGCTCCATCCTTGGATATTTACTATCCCCCTAGTCAAGCACACAATCAATTTTCATGCAGAGGATACAACACATATTCAATGCATAAAATGAATCCCACATGGGTAGTATGATACTAACGTTTAAGTAGAGGGGGGTGATTAAGAGAGATAACAAAATTGACAGAAAGAGGGGATGAAGCTAGTTGAGGATTCATTTAGAGAGATTATATTTTGGAAAAATTGGATTGGAATAACTTGGGGATGTTTCATCTAAGCAAAATTGTAAAATTCAATGTCAATGAATAAAAGCAAGTACTTAAACTAACACTTAAGTGCCTCCAATGAGTGTTGTGTATAATGCATAAGATAAAGTGGAAAATGTAAGGGAGAATGTGCTTGAGCTCTATTTTAAATTTGCAAGGTGAATGAATGTGATAATGTTACACGATTGTTTTTATTTGTTAGAATACTCAACATATTAGATTCAAGCGATTTCGTTATGGGGTGGGCGGATGGTGCAGAGGGAAAAAACCAGGGTTTCAACTATGCTCAGAGGTTGTCTTCCATGAAAGGACACTCAGGAGGGAGCTCCACTCCCTCCTTCAAGTAGGCAATGGTTAGCAGGGGAAAAAAACCAATGGAAAATGACAGAGAGCCTTTAGCAGGAAAAGATAGAAGTAATGAAGAAGAGCAAGAGGGAACCAAGTCAAGGGAGCACAATGATGCATTGGAAACTGTGGAAGAAACCAAGGAGCAGAGCACTAAAGACAAAGCGCACATGGGACCATGCAAACCCAAAGTAGCGATAAGTCCCAAGGTCATTTTAAATGATCCAACACTGCAAGCGCACAGGGATCACATGAAAACATATGCAATCATTTGTAAATTCATGGGACTGTGGCCCACTGAAAAAGCTTTACAAACGTGGATTAAATACCACTGGAAACCAAAAGGCATCATTGACCTACATCTTGGGTCCAAGGGATTTTTCACGGTAGTTTTTGCAAATATTGAAGACAAAGATAGAGTGTTTGAAGGAGGACCTTACCTTTTTGCTGCTACAGGCCTCTATATGCGACCTTGGATCATGAACTTTGTTCCAGAACGTGAAACTTTCACCTCAGTCACAGTCTAGGTAAGACTCTACTCTCTACCTCTCGATTACTAGAAAACGAAATCTCTATCACCCATTGGACATAAGTTAGGGCATTTTGTCAAAGTTTCTGAGGCTACTAGAAGGGGAAAGTATACTTCCTTTTCCAGAATATGTGTGGAGATGGATCTCTCTTGAGCATTGACGGATGAGGTTATCCTGGAAGTGTTTGATGAGGAATGGATACAAACAGTAGATTATGAACATATTCCATTTAGATGTTGCAAATGTCATGAGCATGGACATCTGGTCAGAGACTACCTTCTCATTAAGACAGAGGACAAAAGCAAAGCTGATATAATGAAGGATCCCGAAAGCGTCTTCAAGGTGGTACACAAAGGAAAAGGGAGCAAAAGAGGACTAAGAACAAGCAAAGCTGCAGGGCGGCATGTTAACCAAAACAGGTTCCAAACCCTCGAAGAAGATGAAGGTCCTAATACTGACAAAGCAAAAGAAGGAAACCCAGTGGAGAAGGAGAAAGAAGAAGAAAATGAGCAAACATAAGAAAATGACAGAAGGAAAGTATTCAATACAAGCAATGCTGAACAGGTGATGGATCTTGACATGACCCAAAGTGAGACGGATATGGAGGACCATGAACTCTAGGAAATTCTTGAGAAAGAAAACCTAGATTTAGAAGGTTTCTTGAATCAAGGAACCAAAGAAGGGCTAGACTCACTACCTACAGAGGAGTTCAACAGGGTTCAGCAACTGTTTTTATGGAGAACCCAAACTAAAGGGTTAGACAGAATAAATCACAAAGATAGACAAGGCAACGAAGGAGTGAAGACGATGAAAAATATGGCAGGATTAGCACCCAAAATCCTAGGAAAGAAGAGGGGCAGAAAAAGGTAGAATGAGCTGTTGATGGAATGCGGGAAGCTAATGATAGATTTAGGTAAGATGAAAGACTTGTCCAGTTATTCCTTTACTAATCTTTAATTATGAAGTTCACTTCTTGGAATATCAGAGGTCTAGGTAGTAAGAGAAAACAAATGTTACTAAGTAATAGAATGAAACAAGCATCTCCGGATGTGATTTTCATACAGGTGACCAAGTGTTCCATTTAGAAGATAAGAGAAATCCATAGTAAATGGCTCAATAGATTTGAGTTTCTGGAAGTAAAGGCAGAGAATACAGCAGAAGGTATTCTCACTCTGTGGAATCCACATAAGATTGACTTAATTGATGCAGAGGCATCTAGGGATTATTTATCTATAGTAATCCAACCAGTAGGAGATAAGGAAACCTATCTAGTTACAAATGTATATGGCCCACAGAGAATGGATGCCAAAATGAGGCTTCTAAACTCTATGGAGACTCTTAGAAACAAACATGCAGGAAAACCCTGGATCTTAGGGGGGATTTCAACATGATCAAATCACTCACGGGAAAAAAGGGGGAACTAGAGTACTAGGCAAAGACTCTATGGCATTTCAAACCTTTATTGATGAAATGAAGCTGGTGGATATTGAAATGCATAACGACATCTTCACCTAGAACAATAAAAGAGGAGGAGAATCTCAAGTAGCTTCCAAATTAGACAGATTCATAATCTCAGAGGATCTTATGCTCAATGACAAGGAAATGGTAGCAGGAGTACTACCCTTTGGGGGATCAGATCACTGGCCCATACAACTGGAGGTACAGGGCATTAGTAACCCCAGGAACAGACCTTTTAGATTTGAAAATATCTGGCTTTCCCACCCAAATTTCATCAGCAATGTAACCAAGTGGTGGGCAAAGGATTTAAACATCTAGGGCTCCAAAATTTTTATCCTTCAGAAAAGATTAAAACATATCAAGTTACAGCTTAAGGACTGGAACAAAACTGAATTTGGCAATATCTTTGAAGAAAAAAATGATCGAAGGCAAACTACGGGAGCTTAACCAAGGCCTTATTAAAGAAGGCCATGACAAAGAATGGCAGGATCAAGCTACCATATATTAGCAGCAATGGGAGAATATATGCAGTCAAGAGGAAATATTTTGGAGACAAAAATCCAGAATCCAATGGCTAAAAGAAGGTGAACGTAACACCAGATTTTTTCACAAACCCATCATGGCAAATAGAGCACATAATAGAATTTCTCTGATTAAGGATGAAAGAGGAAATAATCTCAATTCTCATGAAGAAATAGAGGCAGTGCTAGTCCAGCACTTTAGAAACATAGATCAGGAACCCTATTATGACATAGAACTCTACATCCAGGAATTCACTAAGAACATACCCAGGATAGTAACCAGAGAGGATAATGTTAACATTTACAGACCTGTGACAGAAGAGGAGGTAAGTGGGGTTCTCAAAGAAATGCAGAATGGCAAAGCACCAGGCCCGGATGGTTTTAATGTTGATTTCTTCAAAGCTTACTGGAATATTGTCAAACAGGACATTCTGCAGGTAGTGGAAGATTCCAGGAAACAGAGAACCAATTTGAAAGCATTGAATTCCTCCTTCATAGCCCTGATCCCTAAACAGGAGCAGGCTCAAACCCCTGACAGATTCATACCTATAGTTATATGCAATGTTGTTTACAAGATAATATCAAAGGTGGTTGCAAACAGACTCAAACCCCTCTTACCTTCATAGTTTCGGGGGAACAATATGGATATGTGGAAGGAAGGCAAATTCTTAATAGCATCATCCAAGATCATGAAGTGGTGCACTCTCTTACTAGTAAGAGAAAAGCTGGGATGATCATGCAACTTGATATAGCCAAAGCTTATGATAAACTAAATTGGAACTATATCAGGAAGGTTCTTATTGCTTTCGGGTTTGATCACAATTGGGTTAGATGGATCCTGGCTTTGATCACCTCCTCTAATTTCTCTATTCTTGTCAATGGCTCACCTTCAAAGACTTTTACCCCCTCCAGGGGCCTCAGGCAGGGTGACCCTCTTTCTCCCTTTCTCTTCATTCTCATGATGGAAGGTCTTGGTAGAACCATCAAGTATACAAAAGAAATTGGTAATATCAGGGGTATACAACTCTCTGACAATAGACAGGCTTTAACCCATCAACAATTTGTTGATGATACCATGTTGCAAGGAATACCAATAGTCAAAGAAGCTCTTGCCTACAAAAAAATCCTTAAGGACTTTGCCATGGCCTCTGGCTTGGAAGTTAATCTTTCCAAATCTAAAATCATTTTCTTCAATACTCATATTGCTATTCAGAGGAACATATCTAGAATTCTGGGATTCCAAAGAGACTCTCTACCCTCGAAATACCTGGGGGTTCCTTTAACTGCAAATCCGCTTCACAAAAGTATTTGGGAGCCGATTATTAGTAAGCTGCAAGACAAAACTAGGAAATGGACTATGAGATCTTTAATTTTGGCTGGTAGGTTGGTCCTCACAAAGGCTATGCTTCAATCTATCCCAATATTTATGCTTTCTGCCATCCCTGCCCCTAAAGGAATTCTGCATCAAGTGAGAAGCATACAAAGAGATTTTCTTTGGGGAAGGGGGAAGAAAAGAAGAAATGGGCCTTAGTTGCCTGAGATAAAATTTGCAAACCCAGAAACTATGGGGGTCTAGGATTGGATGATCCTGGGATTCTTTATAAGGCTCTAGGGGCAAAACTATGGTGGAGATGGATAAAAGAACCAGAAGCACAATGGGCTATCACTTGGAAAGAAAAATATGCAAGTGCTTGGCCTGATAATGAACGCATAAGGATGGATGGGAATATAAGAGGTTCTCATATTTGGAACAAAGCCTGGGATAATAGAAGAGTAATCCAAGACCAAAACTTCTAGGAAATTAGAGAGGGAGACTTAGCCTTATTCTGGGAGGATATATGGAAACAAGAACCTATCCTTTTTCAGGAGGACTGGGAGGACCTCAAAGCAGAAACTGATTCTAAGGAGCTCACCCAAGTTATGGATTTCTGGGATCAAACCAATAGTGCAGGGAAATGGAGAAAATGGATAAAATTAGACGTTCGAGATGACAATCATCTTAAAACCAAGGCCAAAAGACTAATGAAAATGTTGGAGGATAGAAAAATTCTTGTTTCTAGAGGGCATGACCAGCTGAGATGGGGCAGCAACAATGAGGGGAACTTCAATCTTAGAGAGGCTAAACTCATACTGCTTGAACTTGATCCCCATGCTCCCAAAAGGATTTGGCAAAATATTTGGAAACATCAGGGTTGGATGAAAATTAAACTCTTTCTGTGGTTGGTTCTGCAAAGGAAAATCCTGACCTGGGAAAATATCAACAAAAGGGGATTCCTAGGGCCCTCTAGATGCCTACTCTGTGAAACCCAAGAGGAGACCATGGAGCACCTTCTCAACAACTACATTTTCACCCCCAGATTATGGGATTCTTTCGCAGCTATCTTCAAGCAATCAGTAAGAGATAGGGGATGTATTTTCAATACTCTAACCAAATGGAGAAAGAACTTCTCAGATAATGAAATTCTTGGTTCCACATGGGCTCTTACACCAAGCTTCATAATTTGGAATGTTTGGAAAGAAAGGAACAAAAGGATATTTAAGAATGTTAAGAATTCTTCCGAGAACATCTTTGATCTAATCCTAAAACAAATTAAGGAAACGGTTAGCACTACCATTAGAAATCTTCCCTTGAACCCCCCTTCGACTACAGACTGAAGGATTCTTTGCCAGCTAGATTTGCAGGGTCTGGTTCCTCAGGGCTTAGTAAGGAAAGATCTATGGAGGACCCTGAGCTAGACTTCTGGCATCCTCCCCTTAAGGGCTTTCTCAAATTCAACATCGATGGGGCTTCCAAAGGTAATATGGGAAAGGCAGGCCACTGAGGGGTGTTACGAGATGACAAGGGAGATATTCTTCTCATCTTTTATGGCCACTTAGGAAAAACCACCACCAACATGGCAAAGTTAATGGCCATGGAACAATGTCTTGAGTTCCTGGTTCAGGAAAATCGTTATAACACAATCATTGAAGCTGACTCCGAGCTCGTCATCAATTCTATCAAAAGAATAAGCTGGGGAACAAGACCGGAAAAAGCCTCTTCAAATTGGAGGCTAATTCAAGTCTTCCAACGAATTCATAGTCATTTACAGTGCTTGAGAATAGTCAGATTTGCTCATGTGCGTAGAAAGGCCAACAAGCTAGCGGATTTGCTAGCCAATCAAGGAGTGGTATGCAATGATTATAAGGCAGTAATGAATTGGCGTGAATCCCCTAAAAACAGGCTAAAAACAGATTGTCAAAATCAAGCTAATGAAGACAATACAACATTCCTTAAGAGAGCAATGGAGACGAGCACTGTTATTTAGCAGGGGTTTGCTCAAAAGCATGCTCACAATGGGGTTTTCTGATAATGGTTCGGCAAAGATTACCAGAGATCCCCAGATTAATGGATGCACGAAAAGTTACAGTTGCACTAACAAGGATAAAAGAGTTGCAGGGATGGCTGATAGGAAAGCGATGAAAGCTTCGCACATCGGGTCAAGGAGGGTCGAAGATGCGAACATTCGGAAGAAGAGGAAACCTGATTACCGTGAAACTAGGGAGTATCTTTCCCAACCATTCTTACCATGACCTAGGTGGTTTTCTGTTGATTGCGGCCTGCACAAGTGGTAAGCGGTTTTAGGTTTTTGAGAGCGATCCCACTCTGGTAGCTCCACAAGGCAGTGGGGTCAGAAGAATTACCACCTTTATCGCAAGCTATTTTCCACGTAAGTTAGTGGGTGCGATTTCCTTCTCCACCGTCGAATCCCTTATGGCATTTCATCGGTTCTGATTGATCAGGCTGGTTTGTTGTTTCTTGTGGTTTTTGGTGAGCAGATTTTTCCTGCGGGATGGGTCTACAACCGTCCAATCTCTTGGATAAGTCCAACGGTCGAGATTCTTTTCGGAAGGCCAGGTCCGGCGCTGATGAGGTTCTTCGGAGGATAAGAGGTTCTTCGCACGGGCAAAAGAACCCTAATCCAAGTTTTCGAGTGGGAATAAGGTCTTTTTTGGTATTTAATTATATGTCATTTACTCTACTTTGGAGGATTGTAAAGTTTTGATTTTTCCCTTCTTGCTCTGAGCTTGGGAATTTTGATGTACTCTATGTACTTTATTTTGTGAGTAATGAATAGAAGGTCCGACTCTTGCATTAGCAAAAAAAAGAATGTGATAATGTTACAACAAATGATGGTGCTGATATGATAAGTCAAAGAGAAGTTGAAGTCTATTTAATTAGAAAACTACACATTATGATTATGATGATGGTGATGATGGTGATGATGGTGATGATGGTGATGATGGTGATGAGGGTGATGATGATGATGATGATGATGATGATGATGATTAATTGTGACTCTTTAATATTTTATTTCTATGATAAAATGAAAGGGAATGAAGCATTCCTAGGTCACTATAGTTTTGCTGACTTAACAAGTCAAGAAGGTTGGTATTGTGGCAAATGTTTTTAAATGAGAATAATTGTAACAATTGTGGATAAGAGTTAGGAAATCCAAGAGAAAAAAAATTCATCTTCAACCATCTTAGTAGCGTAAAGGTGACCGATTCTTTCCTCCAAGGTGTTTTAGGAATATATAAACACTCGGTTTCACTTCGAAGCTCATGAGAATTAGTTCTTATCTTCTCAATGTTCATTTTATTGAGTTAGCATTGGTCAAGAAAAAAAGATAATTCTAGTTAGAAAGAATGGGGTTGATCACCTCCTTATAATACCTTATCTTCCCTTTTCCCTCTAGCTCTTTATCATCCCACAACTTATCCTTAAATTTGGAAGTAATAGTATTTTTAATATTATCCTTAATCTCTAAGATGATCTCCTCTTTTATCCCCCAATGGTTGAGCCAAGATAGGATATCCTTATGCCAACCTCACTTATGATGAAGGTGGGGGTTTAAATTGGCTAGAGTTAGAAGCAATTTTGGGGAACCTCTTGGCTTCCATGTTGTAAATTTTCTTCTTATACATAAGATACCTAAACATAGCCATGCTTTATATGGGGGAAAGGCTAGCTTCAATCAAGAGGATAGGATAGGGAGTATTTCCTTTAATCTTATCATTTTAGGTTATAAATTGCTTTTGGAATAGCTCGATCTTCCTCCACGATTCTCTAGATATACTGCAAACCCAAACCTCACATCCATATAAAATGACAGGGATGACGAGAGCCTCAAAGAGGAATTTTTTTTACTCAAAATCCAAAGACCAATCAACTTATAATTGTTTTCAAGCTCATAATAAGATTCCCAACCTCCAATAATCCTTTTCTCGATGTTATAATTCTAGTTTAGCTGATGACGAATGTCAATACCTAAATATCTGTATGAAGAAACCTGCTCCAAGTAATTGTTATCATAGATGAAATTGTCATGATTGTTCTTTTTGGATTTACTTATCGTGACTTTAGTCTTGTTAGTATTAACAGTCATACCCATATTGGAGTAGCAATTATGGAGGGTTTTAAGCTGCTTGTCGAGATCATCATGGCTTCTAGCTAGAAGAACAATATTATCAGCATAAAGGAGAAGAGTAATGACCATAGCAATGAGTTTGGGGCCATCACATCCCACAACTTCCAAACACTTATAGCTTATCAATATAAATGTCAAAAAGGGTAGGGGATAAGGGAAACCCTTTCTTAACTTTGATATTGCATTTAATTTCTTTAGACCGACTTGCAGTGGTCTTAAGCTTGGAAAAAACATTCTCGTATAGTTGAATCACAACAACTCTCAACTTAGGAGGAACCATTATCTCTTCAAGACTTTTCCATAGCTTATCCCAAGGAACTGTGTCGAAAGCTTTTCTAAAGTCAACAAAACAAAAAAAAAGATTAGTTTCACTATTGCGACATTCCTCGACAAAAATCTTAAGAATAACAAGATGGTCAATAGTTTACTGGTGTCTCCTAAAATTAACTTGCCCTTTAGCTCTTTTACCATGGCTTTCAAGCAAGAGGCTAACCTTCTTTCAAAAATGGGCCCATACAGTTTAGCTAAGAAGTGGCTAATCATAATGGTCTTATAGTTAGAGGGAACATTTTTATCCCCACTTTTAAAGATAGGCATAATAAGGCTTTATGCCCAAGGCTCAGGGAAGTTGTGTTTTATCGCCAAATTGAGAAGTTTGTGGATATGAGGGAGGAGGATAGACCTTCCCATTTTGAAAGATTCAACTTGGTACCCTTCCCTAGCTTTAGAGATGTGAAGAAGATGCTCTTGCCTCTTATTAATATAACACATTTTCTTCCTTTTGATAAAAGTTTTGTATACACACTTATTTTTTCATGCTTTACAGTTTTTCTAGGAGCATCTCTAACCGCTTTCTTGACAATTTTACACTCATTATCATACCAAGGGTTGAAAGTTCTATTATTCTTTTTATACAAAACCTCGATAGAGAATTTGTTAATGGTAGTGGAAAGGGTTGTAGTAAAATTATAGTAGAAGTGATCAATGTTACCATTGTACGTTAAGAAACCTAAATCCCTCTTTAAATCATTTAAGAAGAGATCCATTTTACTTTTGTCCAAAGGAAAGTACCTTTGATTCTCACAATTAATCTTATGCAAGTGGCTGGTGTGTATGTCAAGATTAAGAGTTAAGGATAAAGGTTTGTGGTCATTTAGGAGGTCAAATTTTACAATATGGTTGAGAATATGGGTGTCAAATATCGCATAATCCACATCACTACAGGTCATCTAGTGAGAGATTGACCACTTATTAATTCCATTACAAATTATCAAGTATTGGCTGCTACAAAGCTTGATAAGTTCAGTATAAATGTCTTTAGAATTTCTTTTGAATCTATTAGCTAGGTCATAGTCCACATCTAGCCATAGGGGGTTAGGGTTAGAGATATTACTTAAGAAAGTAGCTTGGTTAGTAGCAATTCTAGCGTTAAAGTCCCCAAACAAAAGGATATTACCTTTATTACTTAAACTATGAATATCATGTTTTAAAGTATTGAAAGAGTCTTATCCATGTTGTTTTTCTTATAAAATGCATAATGATGACATAGAAAAAATTAAAAATAATATTAATAAGACTCTAGTTTTGTTTGAAACAAGTGGAAAAAATAAAAATAACATGTAAAAAAAATGTTTTTCATAAAAATATACAATTAAAAAAAGTTTGAATTTAACCAAATTTTTATAAAATTAATTATATATTCATGCTTATGTGATTCAAAATTAATTATAAATAATTAAGATAGAATTAAACTAAATATAATAGATTAGTTTGAAAAAAATATATATATTACAAAATTAAAGTCCTTCTATTTAACTCAACCCACAACACAAAGATACTTGGGGCCCACCACTACCTACCACAAAGAATGACGGTGATGCATCGACGTCACCATCATGCATCCTCCGTCAACCGTTTCTAAATGTCATAGTCCTCGACAGCGAGGCTTATCCACGATGTGACCAAGGGAACACGTGTAACGGGAGAAGCAGCGCAATTACGGCACCCCGACTCTTGGTTGAGTCAGCAGTGGCGAGTGCGCTTGAGTGGCTCCAAGACCGCCACGTTGACAGTGACTGCTTCATCAGTTATTATTTGTAATGATTTTTATTACAAATTAAAAATGGTTTGGAATGGTAAATTTGAATGCGTCAATCTTTAGAAACCGGGTAAATTTGAAAGATTCCCTGGATTCTGGACGCCTGGATTCATAACGAGTGGTATAGAGAAATTAGGAGACATGATGTGAGGTATGGTACAGTGTGCAGGCCCCACCCAGCACAAGGTTCATTAAAATAATAATATCTCAACTCATGGCCAACATTCCAGACAGATCGAACTGAATGAGACAGCCACGCGCAGGTCTTTGTTTGGATTTTTCAAAGCTACATCTCCTACCAACCCTCATCCACCAGAGCGCTCTTCCATGAAGGAGAAGTGTAGGATTTGGAAGCCATACCAAACGTTCTTATCCATTCATGATGTTTACATTTCAAAGTGAAGCGAGGATGATTATGAGTTCAGTAATCTGGTTTGAAAGGTTGGTGAAAGTTATGTTTTTAAAAGTTGATTTTTTGTGGGGGTTAAGTTGTCAATAATTTTCAATTTTCAAGGCTTGTTGTGTGGTCCTAGGAATTTCGATTTAGGGGTATTTGCATTTAAGTTGTTAAAGTGCATTTGTATTTAAGTTTGAAGGCTTGCTCTGTGGTTTGAGGAATTTCGATCTAGGGGCATTTGCATGTAAGTTGTTAAAATCACTCGAGGATCGCACCCAACCTGGGCCACACCAGTGCTTAACTAATTAGATTTTTTTAGCATGTCTCCTCCCCTAGCACAGGGCACAACCACCCCTGTGAGATTTGAACCCGGGTGGCCTTGTTGACCTCAATTAGTGGTACTAGTAAAACTTAACTTGATTATTATTATATTATTATTTAATAATAATATAATAATAATCAAATCAAATTTTACTAGCACAATAATAATTATTAAAAAAAATCAAAATTAAATTATAATTATTTTTTTATCCAAAAAAACACATACTTTCTTTAATAATAAAAAGAGTTACATTTACATAATACTATTATTCTCAATGTCCATATCACAACAAACCAGATATTTGACATAATACTATTATCCTCAATGTCCATATCACAACAAACCAGATATTTGAGATAAGTTGTAGATAAAAAAATCTTTTAAATTAAATTTTATCATTTATTATTATTTGTAAATTATTATTATTATTATTATTTATAAATTATAAAAAAGTTATTGAATTAATTTCCTTCATCATACTCCCTTAATAACTCTTAGAATTTTTTTTAACTTAATTTAAAATCATTTATGTTCGGAGTCTTTTTATCACCCCTCCAACCTCATTCATCGACTTCCCATGATTCATAGATCATTAGGAATATATGCTTCCTAACACCAAGGTAAAAACTTGACCTTTTCTTTTGTGTTACATAATGAATCTTTCTTTTATCTTAGTGACTAGGCAAATTGAGTTGGAAATCTTTTGGAACTAGTACTAATAGTGGCTCACTTCAACCTAAGTGTAAAAATATTAACTTTTTGCACGTGTTAGTTTTTTAGTTAGTAAATTTAATTATATTGTTGATTTTTTTAGTGCTAATTAGACAAGTACAATTTTCTTTAATTGATAATTACTTCTAATGATATATGATATTATTTTAATATATTCTAGAACATCATTAAGTAATTACACTAAAAAAATTAACTCTTCAAACATTGATTGTCTCGGAAATTTGATTACTTAGAAACTTCAACCTTTTCCTCAGATTGCTTCCCAACTGTGTGAGAGAGAAAAAATGAGAGTGATGAGTGTGTGTGAGTAAATGAGAAATTCAAGTGTCTTTAGGGCACCTCTCTATGCAAATTAAATTAAATATTCTTTCTTTTAATTTAAAATTTGATTTTTCTTTCTTTTAACTTGTGTAGGGAAATACCTCCGGCAACTACCCAAAAATTAGCACTCCCTCTTAGCTAGGAAGGTATTCACCTTGACTTCCTCAAGATGTCCACTTAGCTGAAAAATTTCTCCATCCCAAGAAAAGAGTGAATGAACCCACTATACTATGTTAATGTATTCATCCACTTCATGTTCCATTCTAGAACCACATGGAAAGCATCATGCAAAGGATCTATTCACCCACTAACCAAATGCCCTTTGGCGATGTGGTCAAGTACCCTTGACCAAGTTAAAAAAATAAAATTAGCCCTGGGTCACCAACTAACCAAGTCATCACTTGGAACCAAGTCAATTTTCCCTAACCAATGGTGAAACCTGAGCCCATTTACCATTCCCCCATGTCATCACATAGGACTTGAATGGTAAAAATACTTGTCTGATTCTTTGAGGCGCTCACTCTACCTACTAGTCAAGTAACCCTTGCCAATATGGTCAAAACCTTCTGACTAGGGGAGCACTCCAAACCTTAATGCTATCTGGGTCATTCTCTTTAGCACATTACACAACACCTGATCAATACCCTTGACCTAGGGAGAATGTCTGCCCTAATGCTACAACATCAACACTCACTCTCAACTAGGAAGGCATTCTCAACCACTCCAAACTCGTCCTTGAAGTATACAAAATTCATCTAAGACAAAGCCTTTGTGAGAATGTCAGCAAACTACTCATCCATACAAATGTATTAGAGACTCACTGCTCCCTTGTCTACCATATCTCAGATGTAGTGGTACTTAATATCAATGTGCTTCGACTTGCCATCATGATAGTCGTCTCCAACACCTAATCAAACAATCCGACAAGTAGCTTCTGAAGCCACATAGCTTCACAACTCGTCAAACTAGTTGCAATATACTTAGCCTCTATAGTGTTGAGTGTGACAAATGCCTACTTCTTGCTCATCCAAGATATCGTAGTAGAACCCAAACTGAAGCAACATCCCGATGTGCTCTTCTTGTCTGTGGCACTATTCTAGATGTATGTACAATTTCTCCCTCTCAAACTCAAATCACTCTTGTTAAATTTATGCTCAATCCTTTGAGATGCCCTTTACATCTCCTAGGTTAATTTCTTATGAACGCTAGTGGATCTATGTGGCTATTCACTGCACACATATTCTCTAACCATTTACTCATTGATGCTATGAGGTTAAATCTCTCCCCATATTAAAATTAATATTTTATTGCATTGGAATTAGGCTATAATCCAACCACATAGTGTTTGACTTTGTTAAATTGTTCCTCCATAATTTATGTGATTCTTTGCATAAATTTAGGTAGAAGTAAAAAGTAAATATGCAGTACATTCTTCAAATTTCAGTGATTAAATATTTACCACGACTTACTTCCCACCATAATTTATGTAATTCTTTGCATAAATTTAGGTAGGAGTAAAAGTAAATATGTTGTACATAAAGATTGTAACAATCCCAAAAATTTAACATTAATCACCATAATTTATGCTTTGATACCATGTTGATTTTCTAGTGCTAATGAGACAATGATATATGATATTATTTTAACACTCTCCACAACATCATTAAGTAATTACACTAAGAAAATTCAAGAGGTCAAACATTGACTACCTTAGAAATTCGACTCCTTAGAAACATAGGCCACTTCCTCATAGATTCCCACATGTGAGAGAGAGAGAAAAATGTAAGTGATGAGTAATTGATGTGTGTGTGTGAGTAACTGATGAGAAGTTAGTGTCTTTTTATCTTTAGTGAGACTTTTTGGAAGCTTTTCTGGTGGTTTTTTCTGGTCTAATTTCTCTAAAATCTCGTAATTTATTGAAATCACAAGCTTGATGGGTAACCCCTGCACAATCGAAGTGCCCTAGGGGTTTTTCAGGGTGTTGAATCTATACATAATGATATTAGGGTGCACTAAAGACAACTCATTTTTATACTAATATTAGGGTGCCCAAAGAGGCACATCTCTTTGCAAATTATTATTATTATTATTATTAATTTTCTTTCTTTTAATTTAAAATTTATTTTTTCTTTATTTTAACTTGTGTAGCTGGGAAATACCTCCCGCATCTACCCAAAATCAACATACAATTATGAGTAGAGTTGGAAACATCTTAGAGTTCCGTTATGAGAAAGCACACACTAGAAGTACAAGGAAGAGAGCATAGATATGAAACATGAGGGTGAACATATTGAGCAACAAAGTGATAATGTATTGAAGGGAAACAAAATTAGGATGGAAGTTTATCTTAAGTTTAAAAACTTTAGTAAATCTTACTATTTCCTAATATGAAAATTGTAAAATGTTTGACAATATTTTTGTAAATATATTTAGATTTATAATTATTTTACATTAGTCTATATAAAATTTTGGCGATTTTTGATGGAAAATAATTTTATATTACAACATTTGGGTGAATAATTTTTAGAAAAAATGGAAATTTGTGTTTATTTTATGAAAAAACATGGAAAATTAGCTTACTTGTGAATATTAACCCCTAAAATTTTCCCTAAAAAATTCACATTAAGTGTATAATTGAAAGACGAAGCAACATAAACATTTGAATATCTTGATTGGAAGTAGAAATGATATAAGAAAAAGTTGAAAGTTCAAGAGGGCACTAAATAGGCATAGAGGGAGCAAAATAATTATCCAATGGAGAATGAATATGAGTATAATAGTTAGAATTGATTAGCTAATACTAGTTTGAAATAATTGATCAAATAATAAGGACAATTATAGTATTGGAATTGGTAGGAAGTCGTTAAAGGAGTTGATTAGGAGCCAAATAAAAGTTCTTAAGAGAAAAAACCAAATTTTATGTATGCCTTAGTGTGCATTAGTAGAACCTTGTCCATGTGATGTTTATTCTATGATTCTTAATCTGAATGAGTACACCCTTGTAAATGTGATGTGTATTCTATGATTCTTAATTTGAATGAGTAGAACCATATCCATGTGATGCACATTCTAATTCTAAATTATCATGTGAGTTACATAATACATGTTGGTTTTATATCATATTCGTGTTCTAACATGAATTTTTAGGTTGTTTCATAGTGAATATTACTTAATTAGGCACACTAAACCCATAACTACACCATTTGGTATCAATGTAAAGCCGAAAGCTCTTAGAGAGAACACTAAGATAGAGAAAGGCTCAAAGAAGATGGCGAGAGATCACAAGTGAGAAGAAATGGCAAGAACTTGCAATGGAATGACAACAAACAAAGAACTACATTTGTTTAGGGTAAGACATAAGAAGTTTTAAAGAGTCAAACAAGCTAGAGAAGTCTAATAGAGTGGATCCAAACCAAAAAATAGAAAGAGGGAGATGCCATAATGTAACTTGCAAGATCACTTAAAAATATGAGGGAAATAGATATTGGAGTTTCCTATTATTGAGGGAACTTGAAATAGAGAAATATTTGATAGATATGATGAATTAAATGGAGAGATATTCCAGTTATAAAAAATGGAAGAATTTAAGAAAATACAATTTGATAGTACAAAGTTGAAAGGATAAGATGCAAGTTGACATGATTTTGTGTATTTTTGAGGGTTACTTCAATTGGCCGAATCCCCATCATTAAAGCACTTTTGTTATTGAGAGGTCACAAGTTTAATTCTCTCGACACTCTCGGGGTTAGCCTTTGTGGTTGAGCCGACGATAAGTGATACCTTCGAGTGAATCTTTCTGGTACAAATATTACATGGATGTAGCGGTCACTGATCTCCAAGGTCCATAAATAACATAGAAAAAAAAACGTTAACATGATTTCGTGCAACTTGAGAAATTTTGAAGAACGAGGAGAAGATTTAAGTTTAAAATAAGATAATACAATGTTGCGATAAAAGTTATTTCCCAAAAAATATAAAGAAACATGTTTCACATAGTGGAGAGATAACACAACTAGAGAGTACATGACACATAAAGAAGCTCTATAAGATCTCAATTTAAATTTTACACAAAAGTGATAAAGGTCAATGGTTGTTAATTTATGTAAGTTGTTTGAAATTTGTAATTTAAAATCACATTATTTTATACAAAATATGTTTAGTAGGGTATCCTTATTAATGGTAAGGTTGAAAAAAAATTAGGACAAAAATGCTACTAAGGGAATTTTTGGTTTTGAGAAAATTGGTTGTGAAGATAAAGATAGTAATTACACACAAAGGGTGGAAGATATGAATGATGAGAAAATTGAAGGGTTATAAAAGGCTAGCGTGACCAACATAAGAAAATATCGAGGTCATAGATACTTTAAGGGATAACGAGGAAATGATGGTTATTTGGATATTTTTTAAGGATTCAAATACTATACCTTAGTATAATATTTAGGTGATTATTTTATGAAAAAGTCATACATATAATTATGTAGATGAATCTTCCATGGAAAAATAAAATTAATATCAAAATTTGTAAATTTTTCCAAACATTATCGATATAAGCATATTTTTGTGTTTAAAATAAATGAAAATTTAAAGTGAAATGAACCAATTTGTGAATTTATTTTTTGAGAAAAATACAAAGAAATATTTAATTGATGAAAAACCACCTCTAAAAAATGCACTAGTGGTTATTGATGACAAACATTTTATTACATGTATGGAAAAAGGCACCAATCATTTAGGCATCCATGTTGAGATATTGCACACAATTATATTATGTAGAGGACCTAATTATCACATGAAGAAACTTTAGAAGATATTGTGATAGCCACAACATCACTAGAACTAGGATAACATTCAATGATGCATAAAGGTATGATAACATTGCAAAAGAATTAAGAAGTTCTGGAGGGAGATTTATTGTTGAGGTAAAAAAATGTATTCATGATCGAATGCAAACATGCATATATGTGTCATAAGATTATTATAGATATTAGTTTCAATCGATGAAGTAGAGATGAGAGAGAAGTTGAGTTTACCACAATAGAAGCATAACTATATTGTCATGGTTTGATCATGCATATGAATTTATAGTGATAAACCAATGTAGTGTAGCATTCCACACAAGAGGTCATCCAAATGAAGTACTACCCAAATTTATACCTTTGGATGTTTTCCACTTAGGTTGTTGGGAAGGCCATCATATTATGATAAGAACTTCATGCATGATAGAAGGTACACTTTTCCTCCGGGAAACGAGATGGACGCAGCAGCAGCGACGCAGGGTTTGAGTTCTTCGTTTTTGCCTTCGGCCGCTCAGGTTAGGGCCCCTCCCGGTGCTCAAGATGGCCATGAAGGACAAAGAGCCCTTGTGTTGTCCCGTAATATACTCTGTAATCAAACTGAATCAAAGCGGGATCTTGCAGAAAGCCGTCAAGAAACGTTCCGATCCAGCTTTTGGGGCAGACGCGGCAAGCTCAACGCGGGTTCAGTATGCCCTCATAGCAGATCTGCAATCGCCACTATGGCATTGACCGGTCAGTTAACCATGCGATGTGGCCACAAACCAGAGCAGGAGATTTCAAAGTCAGCTTGGTCGGTGTTTAGATCTGGGGAAAACTCGCGCCCTCCGAAGCACAGTCTGGGCTTCAGATCTAACAAAGATCAGCCAGATCCGGTCACCCAGAAGGAGGAACGGCCCCCGCCCAGGCCAGATCCAAAGTTCTGTTCACCTCATGGCCAAGATCTTGCAGATCTGCTCCCCTGGACGGGAAATGGCCATGGCAGATCTGCTCAAGGAAGCTCAAAGCCATCACCTGACACTTTTCAGATCCAGATCTCACAGCCTTCAGGCAGCACTATCATGCAATGGGTTAGCCCATCAGATCTGGTGCTGGATCTTAAACTGAAACTGGAGAGCAGAACGGGGATCCCCGCAGGCATTCAACGACTCCTCTTTCAAGGTAAACAACTTGAAGACCCTGTTTCTCTCTCTGCCTACAGCATTTTAAGGAACAGTTCTGTAGTGGTAACCCTTCGTTTGAGAGGAGGGGCAGCGGGACAGCCTTCCTCCTCTCGGCCTTTTTCATACAAAGATGTTGTTCACTCTGAGCTCCCCAATCCCCCGGAAGCCCTTAAATCTAAGGCCTTCTTGGTTGACAAGGCTGAAGATATTCCCTTTATTGAACTCAAGCATGATGAACTGGCTTCCCAGCTTCAAGATTTTGCAGAAAGAGCCATCATCTGCAGATTCAATGGACTGTGGCCGCGATCTCAGGATCTTTATGCATGGATCCATGCAAACTGGACACATCATTGTAAGATCTTTTTTTGCTCCAAAGGTTATTTCATTGTTTTATTTGACAATAGTAAGCACTATGAAAAGGCCTTAGAAGAAGGCCCTTGGTTCATGGGAACTGCAGGACTCTTCTTGACTCCTTGGTTCCCAGAGTTTGATCCAGCTACCGCAGTCATTACTAAGACGCCTGTATGGATCCGGCTTCCAAACTTCCCTGCCCACCTGTGGAGTACTCGCGTCTTCAGAGCCATAGGAGACTCATTAGGTAGATTCATTCATGGTGATCTTTGGAGGGAATCCAAAGGTCTCTACTCTTTTGCAAGAATATGTGCAGAATTAGATCTGAGCAAAGGACTTCCAGAACAGATCAATCTCAAGATCAACGACTTCGTATGGACCCAGATACTGGACTACGAGAATACTGCTTTCCGATGCCGACATTGCCACCAGTCTGGGCATTTGCAAGATACATGCCCATCTCGCCCAGCAAGAAAGAACAAGGCCAATGTCTCCAAGCCCAAGGCAAAGCGATGGGCTCCTTGTTCTCCTCCTCCTATCGAGAACTCTGATTCCTCCAGCTCTGAAGATGAAGATGAAAACAGTGATGAAGAGTTGCTTCAATCGCCGCATTTCGAGGCCCCTCCCACAGATGGACTGGCGCCTTCCACTGACTCAGCCATTGCTCAGAAACGTGTCCATTTGTCCTCCTCCTCTGATTCAGAAAAGGAAGGTTCTCCTGGGGAGGTACCCAATCTTCAAGTTATTGTTGCTCATCCACCCCAAAATGGGTGGGTTGAAGTCAAAAAAAGGAAGGGTAAAAAGATTCGTGTTGATCCCTCTACCCTTTCTTGGTAGGAATCACTGCTCCTTCAGATCACCAGTGACTTGTTGTAGCTCCTTGCTTGCTATTTTCTTTCTCCGGAACCGAGGTTGATAGTCCTATCATTTCCGGTGGCCGGTTTTTTGCATCTCTGGAATGTATCCTCTTGTACAATATTGTTTCCTTAATAGAATTAGTCTTAATTATAAAAGATAGAAGGTACACTTTTTACACAATTGTCATGGGAGGAAATTCTAGTTATTGTCAATGAAGGAATGAGAACCCAAAATAAATGTAATTCTTTTCCAGGAAATTAATTGGTGCATTATACGATACAATGGAGTGTTATGTTTAAGTGTAACCAAGAAAAGTGGTTGAGTGCAACAAGGAGGAGATATTTGAAAAAATGAAGAAGTTATTAGATGAGCAAAATGATATAATTCATGTAAATGTTTTAGAAGGATTACCATCGAAGAGGAAGATATGAAGCAAGACCGACTTGATTCTAGGTGTGACATTATTGAATCAAGCAACACATAGGATGAGTCTAATGAAAAACATGGATGTGATGAAAATGACATATTTTAATTGACATATCAATTAGCTATCATTAAAAGGATCAATCAAGAATAATGTGATCCTAAACATCGTTATAAAATTAATTACACCAAAGAAAGATTGATCAAGGATAACATAACATAAAAGATGAGATATGTAATCCCATAACATAAAAGATAAGATATGTGATCCCATTCATAAATACACCATATCAAGAACTATTTGTTGTGTCTCAAGTTTGTTGCGTCTAAGGACAAGTTGCACATAGATCTAGAAAGGGTTATGGAAACTTTAGATTGATCCATTTGTGAAATGTCACCAAAAGTGAGAAATTTTCATAGCATTTCAATTTTTAATAGGAAACTCATTAGAGGATTCAACATGATATATGTGCATTGATAATAGTGTATTAAAGCATGAATATTTTAATGGAATGTTGTTGATCCATAATGAATGTTCAAGCTAAAATCCCCTTGCACTCTTAGATCATGTGTTTTTAAATGTATTTTAACTTTGTTTTATTATGAACGCGTGCATTTATGTACTAATGTATTGTGATTAGTTGTACCTACACATATTTGGGGTTGAAGTATGGACCCAAATATTGCATTCATGAGTGATTGATCTTTTGTAAAAGAAAAGACCATCATGGGAGAGATTTGTTTTATATGTAATATAATCATACTTGATGCAGGGGCATAAACCCCCTCCCTAAATCAGAGTTGATTTCAGAAGCCTCTAGAAAGCACATCGTGGCACTCAAGTAAGAGGACACAATTTCCTCTAATTCTATGTAAAATGTAAAAATATTTGAACCCATAACGTGGAAAGAGGACATGATTATTCATTAGGGTTTGTTTTCTTATTATATAGAAAGCCTGGGAGCATGTCAGGCAAGGAAAAAAGTATAATGTAAATCAAGTCTATATAGGTTGTTGGCCCTGAATATATATATGTAATCAATCCTAATTTTGAATATATATATCTCGTGTTTTTGAAGTTTTTGTGTGTTTTATTTTATACAAACCCTATTCAAATAGTTGTGTTTTCCATGTCTTGGTTATGCTATTTCGATTGAGATCCATGAGGGTTATTAGAAATCAGAGGTGGTTGCAGTAACAGCTTAAAGGGGAGTACCCAAGCGAGGCGCCAGACTAATAACCAAAAGTGATGAATTGACAAAGGGTCGAGGAAAATCGCTGAGAATGCACAACGATATTCTATTATGAAATCAAGGAGTATTGGCAAGAGAAGTGACAAACTCACGCAGTGGTTCATCGCAGATGATGAAAGGGTGTTTGCAAATATGAAGGGGCAGATGAAACCATACCAAAGGAGGTAGATCTCACCCATGGTAATTGATTTTTCAAGATTTGATCGAGGTCGTCGATTTCTTAACCAATAACCTTCCATTAGGTCTATGCGAGTGTTGAATATTTGGGTCGCAAGTTAAACCTAATGCCCTCACTCTATTAGCCATTGGGTGGAAGGAAAACCCCAGAATAGTTCTCCCTCTAACACCCAATGATATCTCCAGCATCAATTCCTTTAATTCATGGTCATTGGTTGAACATTGTGTGTATCGAGTCGTGGGATGAGAGGAAGAACGAGCCATAGATTTGAGCTTTAAAACCATGACTTCCAGTTTAGAGGCCCACCTCGAGTGAGCATGCTTGGTCGATAGGAATTATGTGAGCACGAACCAAAGGAGGTATGCGAGTTCATTGTTGCATAGAGGCCAAGAAAGTTGAGTTTCGTGGGCCCATAACCCACATGTTTAGGAGATTGAACCTTAGGGCTCTGGTTTGAGGGACCCCCATAATCAGTTTTCTCAAGTGGTATAAGAGTAGGGAAAGATTTCCTACTTGGTGGAGAATGGAGAAAAACTTCCATCTGTGATTGGGTAGAAGTTTTTTTTTATGAAATTCCATAATTGTGATTGTGGGTAGAATTTTCAAGAAAAGTGGGCATAATGCAATAGCCAAAGGATTAGAGGAAGCTCAAGAGGTTTGAAAGGAGGTGAAACTGCGATACCAAAAGGTCAAGCTAGAGGAGAGAGCTTGGTGAGGTGTCTGTGGACGCTTTGTTGCAACTCATTACTTAGTATGAGTAGAAGTTCAACGATACATGAGGAAAAAGAAGACCAATATTGGATATGAACAAGATGTAGCAATGACAACACATGATCAGGAGATCATGAATATTTTCTACCATGGGAGTATGATGCAGGGGCATAACCCCCTCCCCAAATCATGTAGAAATTATGGTGTAGATTTGCAACTACTCATGAAGATTTAATCAAAATCACAAGACACAAACCTACTCTACTACTTTGCGGAATTCAATTCGCAATTTAGAAAACCAATCACAAACATGCAATGATAAATAACACACATGCACACAATAATTTTTCTTGGGGAAAGCAATATTCTAAAAACCCCAATGCATGCTTGCATTAATATGATGAATAAATATGTATTACAATTTCTTTTATCAACTGAGCACAACCTACAAGTGAATAACCTATCTCTCTTCTCACTGGGAAGCTCTGACTCAAACTTAGCCAATTTCTACCTCTACTTGAGCCCCTATTTCCTTAAGAAATTAGGCCCCTATTGTTTATGAATTTATCCAAAATGGATTGTGCAATTCCCAAGGTTGATCATCTGACTGCATGCAACAATTGTACACTCAAGACTAGTCTATAACTGATGTTACATTACCTTGGAATCTCCACCACAACTGGGGAACTCAAATTCTCTATATGCACTAGTTATTTTGGGTTGATTGATCAGTTAACTGGATGTTCAATAAGTTAGACTAAAGTCACACTACATAATTAACCTTCGACTAGTTCCTCCAATAGTTGGAACTAGTTTAACTGAAAACAACTTGAAATAACCAATTTTGTTTACTACAAATTAGCAATCACACATGCTTAATTGAACTCTAACTCCTATAACTCGAATTTATTGAGTAAACTGAGTGACACAAGCCATGTCACACAAATTAATTGCATTCAAGTTGTCTCCTTTTCTCAATTTAACTAAGGAAAAATCAAATTGAGGCTTTCTTGCTGCATTTTTCAACACTCCCTCTTAACAAGAAAGGGATTATCAACCACCCCTATCTTGCACCTGTGAAACTCGAACTTCCCTCTTGACAAGGCCTTTATCAAAATTTCAGCATCTTCTTCCTCTATTGGAAAGCATTGTAGCAATATTATCCACCTCTGCACACAGTCCCGTAAATGGTGATACTAGATATCCACATGCTTGGATCGATTGTGAAATATATGATTATCATAGAGATTAATGAAACTATTATTATCACAATAGATCACAGTTGGATCCATCATCTGACCAAATAGTCCCACAAGTATGTTTCTTGTCTAGATCACCTCACATGTTGCTTGACTTGAAACCACGTGTTCTTCTTTTTCCTAGTTGAGCACCACAGATCTTTGCTTCCTTTTGTACTAGGAAACCATTGTGGACCCAACACTTAAAATTCCACCTGATGTACTCTTTCAGTCTAATGGACTCCTCGCCCAATCTGCATCTGTGAAACCACACAACTTCACTCCCTCTATCTATTTGTACCATAGTCCAAATTGGGTAGTTCCTTTGAGGTACTGCAAAACATTCTTAGCTACCTTCCAAACCAATTTTGTCGGCCTAACCATGGCTCAGTTGGTTGACTACATAGCACATATCTGGTTGTGTGTTCACAAGATACATTAGTGAACTCACTAACTATCAATAAATGGTAGCATCCACTTCCTCAGCTGAAGTGGCATCCTATTTCCTCCTGTTGGTTAATAGAGATGTCTCCATTGTTTTACAACTCTTCATGCAAAATCTTTGCAGTATCTCATTTGTATACTTTCCTTGAGAGACAAATAGTTCCCCATCGCCCTGCCATACTTCCAACCCAAGGAAGCAGTGGATGAGACCCATGTCCTTCATTTCAAATTTCCTTGTAAGGTCCTCCTTGAAAGATCTTATCAGCTGCTAATCACCAGTTAAAATCAAACCATCAAAATATAAGAAAATAATAAGAAATTTACCTTCTACCAAGATGTGATAGAGGTTTTCATCTACTTCACTTTTGGTGAAGCCCAAACCAGTGAGATAGTTATCGATCCTCGTGTACCAAGCACAGGGTACTTGTTTGAGAACGTATAACACTCGATTTAGTTTGCATAGATGAGACTCTCAATCAAATGTCTCAAAGCCTTCTGGTCATTTGATGTACACCTCCTCCTTAATAACTCCATTGAGAAATGTTGTCTTTACATCAATCTGGTGGATCTTCCACCCCATCTACATAGGAAAAGAAATAATTGATCTAATGGAGGAGTACCTTGCTACAGGAGCAAAGGTCTCCTCATAGTCAATTCCCTCAACTTGAGAGTACCCCTTGGCCACAAATATGTTAATATACTTCTCTATGATTTCATCTGTTGCATGATTAACCTTGAATATCCATCTCGAACTCACAACTGATTTATCTATCGGTCTTAGGACCCCTTCCCAAACATTGTTCTTTACAATGGATTCATATACCTCCATCATTGCATCAACCCATACATGTTTCTTTACTTCTTCCTTGAAAGAAGATGGCTCAATCTCTACAAGATCAGTCATTAGAGTCATGTATCTAGTGTACCGATCAGGTGACCTCCTATGCTTGTGCCAATTTGAAGGAGCTCCCACATTCTCCCTCGCATCTTGCACAAGTTTATCAACTTCCATCATTCTTTTTCTTCCTTCTCTAGATGTTTATTCTTGAGTGGATGTCTTCCATCTCTGCTCCTCTACTTGTGGTTGCTCCACAACTTCCTAAGGCTCCTTCTTTGGAGCTAAAATCTCCTCTTCTAGTGGGATCTAAATCTCCCTCTCAAGAGAGCACCACATCGCTTTCTCCTCATCAAATTTTACATCCTTTCGCACAATTGTCATTCCTAGGGATGACAAGTACACACCATAATTGTTAGGATTTTCTATGTAACCCACAAATACCCATAACTTTTTTTTCGTCTCAAGCTTCATCCTTGATTATTTGGAGGCATTGCAATAAACATATGCTCCAAAAATCCTGAAGTGTTATAGATCTAACCCAGAATATTATAGATCTGATATGAAAATATAAGACAATGCAAATAAACCCAGAAATAATATGAAATGGTTCTTTATTGATCAAAACCCTTATGGTAGGGCAACACCATACATTCACTCCTTAAGGAAGGAGAGCACTCCACAAGCCATATGCCTATTCATACAATAATCCTTGACTATTCCTTGACATGGAGTCTCTAGCCTCTATATAGGCCTCATACATACAATACCATGGGTCATTACCATGGTTCCCTCATACCATCGACTAATACCATGGGCCCATTACATTATTACTAACTACTTGTGGTCCCTTACATGATATGGGTTAACCACCTTATTTATTACTATGACCCATCCCATTATTACATTATTACCTTGGGTACCTCCCTTGGTACCCCATATTATCCTCCCTAGGTATATAACACTCCACCCCCCTTAGCATGTTTCGTCCCCGAAACATGGGAAGAACACAAATAATAAGATTTACTCAAAAGAGTAGTCCACCGGTACCATGCACGTGCATCTAGCCATCCAAGAGAAAGGTGAACCCTCTGTCTCGCTGGTGCCTCGCTCGCTTGAGATGGAAGTTGACTGTGGTAGCTCTGCAGTGTTGATGTGTAGTAGGTGGATCTTTGCTCCTCTCTATCTGTCCTATGGGGGTTGTTGTCCAGGTGGCTAATTGGTTGCCATCTTGATGGTTGTCTTGCGGGGTGATGTGGTTGATGATATGTTGAAGTTTTAACCCACGATGGCTTTTTCTTTAATTCACCAGGCTGTGGTGCTTGTTGTGGTGTCTTCTTTTCCAATATGACTTCAACCACTGAGCTCTCATCTGATGTACCTGTAACCTTTTTTGCTTCAGCCTCTGTTTGTGTTTGATTGTTGATCATCAAAGGCTCATCATCTGATATGTCAGTCCCTGGAATATCTTCTGCTTCCGCCTCCATGTACTCTACCTGTTTATTGATGGAAATATCCTGTAATGTAATTTTCTTATTTTTATACCAGAGCTTTAGGAATTTCTTTGCACATTAATATTGATAGTACCCGCAGATTCCATCCAAGGATATCCCAAAACAACATCCATATTATCCATCGCGGAAGTATAAAAATCACCATGCAACACATACTTATCCATAGAAATCTTCAAATCCTTATACACTTGAACATCCTCATCATCCACCTGTGTGTTTTCAATGTGTTTTGCAGGAACTTGCAATTTTTTTGCCAAATTAACATTGATGAAATTATGCTTGCAACTAGGATTTATAGAAACAATGATCTTCTCTTTCTGAATCAATCTGTGAACCTGCAATAAGGAGACACTCGTAGCAATAAACCCCTTATGTGTCTCATTCTCCTTTTTTCTAGCCCGAGACCATTTGTCCAAAAAGACTTTTTCAAATTCTGCATCTGAAAGTTTGGTCAACTGCTTGTAGTCAAGTGATAAATTCCATTTTTGAGCCTCATCTCTCATATTAAGCCCCATTGGAATCTTCCAATATGTCCCATGTGTGGACTTGCATCTTTGTATGAATTCTTCAATAGTAGGACCATCATCTTTTCTTGTAAAATATAGAATCGCCATGAAGAGGGTTTGAGAAAAAATTCGCTTACTTGGCGAAAATTTGAAATTGTCACAGTTTAGTCAATATTGCTCAGAATCCCTATTATGACCTATTTTTAGAAATGGAACAATCATTCTGCATCTACCCATGTGATAGAAATCTTGATCCAGACACTAGAATTTTAGATCTACGCTGCTACTCTCCCGCCGTCACCAAAATTTCTGAAAAAAGAGCTGATTTTAAATCAGCGATATCTCCCTCATCCGGACTCCGATTCGACTGATTTTTTTTTTGAAATTAGGTATTTTTTCACAAAGATTCCAGATATACAATTAGATTTTGTAGATCGTGCACCAGGATGTCCAGATATGCGCCACAAACTCGCTGCCCTGAAAAATTGTCTGCAACCCCACTGATTTTTAGATCAGCGATATCTCCTTCATCCGGACTCTGATTCAACCGATTTTTTTTTTTAATCGGCTGTTTTTTCACAAAAAATATAGATATGCAATTATCTTTTATAGATCTTGCACCAAAACGTACAGATCTGATCTGCAACTCTCTGCTCCCGAAATCCTACAAAAAATAAAAAAAAATTCTCCACTTTTGTGCCCAAGAAAGTGCTCTGATACCACTTGTTATAGATCTAACCTAGAATATTATAGATCTAATATGAAAATATAAGAAAATGAAAATAAACCCAGATATAATATGAAATGGTTCTTTATTGATCAAAACCCTTATGGTAGGGCAACACCATACATTCACTCCTTAAGGAAGGAGAGCACTCCACAAGCCATATGCTTATTCATACAATAATCCCTGACTATTCCTTGACATGGAGTCTCTAGCCTCTATATAGGCCTCATACATACAATACCATGGGTCATTACCATGGTTCCCTCATACCATCAACTAATACCATTGGCCCATTACATTATTACTAACTACTTGTGGTCCCTTACATGATATGGGTTAACCACCTTATTTATTACTATGGCCCATCCCATTATTACATTATTACCTTTGGTACCTCCCTTGGTACCCCATATTATCCTCCCTAGGTATATAACATTAGAGTCATGTATCTAGTGTACCGATCAGGTGACCTCCTATGCTTGTGACAATTTGAAGGAGCTCCCACATTCTCCCTCGCATCCTGCACAAGTTTATCAACTTCCATCATTCTTTTTCTTCCTTCTCTAGATGTTTGTTCTCAAGTGGATGTCTTCCATCTCTGCTCCTCTACTTGTGGTTGCTCCACAACTTCCTAAGGCTCCTTCTTTGGAGCTAAAATCTCCTCTTCTAGTGGGATCTAAATCTCCCTCTCAAGAGAGCACCACATCGCTTTCTCCTCATCAAATTTTACATCCTTTCGCACAATTGTCATTCCTAGGGATGACAAGTACACACCATAATTGTTAGGATTTTCTATGTAACCCACAAATACCCATAACATTTTTTTCGTCTCAAGCTTCATCCTTGATTATTTGGAGGCATTGCAGTAAACATATGCTCCAAAAATCCTGAAGTGCGATACATCTAAATTTATCCTCGAGAAGGCCTCCTTCGATGTAATCATGCCCAAAATCTGATGAGGAATCTGGTTCTGTAAATAAACTATTGTGTTGCATTCCTCTTCCTACAAATGCAATGGTAGGCCTTGGTCATGCAACACAGCCCTTGCAACTCCCACAATGCTAGGGTGCTTTCTCTCAGCCACCCCATTCTATTGTGGGTTGTGGGGTGTTGTTAACTCTCATCAAATGCCTTCTTTTGCAGATAAATTTTTGAATTCATTCGACACATACTCACCTCCATTATCGCTCCAGAGGGCCTTTACCTTCTTACTAATTTCTTTCTCAACCAGTGCCTTGAATTCTATGAACTTGGAAAATGTATCATCTTTCTTCACTATGAAGAAGATCCAGTACTTTCGTGAGAAGTCATCAATAAAAATGACAAAATATTTGTGTCTGGTAGTGGAGGCTATCGAGAAAGGTTCACAGACATCAAAGTGGATCCTTTCTAAGATTACATGTGCTTTTTTGTCCCAATCATGGAACCTGGAATTTGTGCACTTCCTCAAGGTACATCCTTTGCATACATCCTGCTGCTCAAGTGCTCCTTTTAGGAGGCCAGTGGTTATTTGTTGCATAATCTTCAAGGCGCCATGATGAAAAT
Source organism: Pinus tabuliformis (assembly GCA_031772625.1). NCBI lineage: Eukaryota > Viridiplantae > Streptophyta > Pinopsida > Pinales > Pinaceae > Pinus > Pinus tabuliformis. The sequence goes on along the minus strand of CM062811.1, from coordinate 974,345,580 downwards.
GGCCAAGTATTTTGTGCCAAAGTTCACTGACATCGTGGCTCTGCACTTTCTCTGCCTTAGTGCTTAATGCAACATAGTCTTACACATCTAGGTTATATAGGTTCTTCACACGAACCCTGATATGTTTCACTTCTCCCATGTCTATGTGTCTCAGGAATGCTTTACCTTTGCTGAAGATCATATTATAACCATGGTCTTCCAAAACTGCAACAAAGGTGAAATGTTTGTTTAGGCCCAGAACGAACATTACATCCTTGAGTCTGAGAGGGGAGCCTAACTCCATATGAAAGGTGATTGTACCAATATCGTTTGCGATGTACCTTCTGTCACCCCCCATCTCAAAGTGCATCTAGAGATCGTTCACCTCTAGGTCATTGAAACACTCTCTATACCCTATCATGTGGAACGATGCACATGAGTCCAAGTACCACTCACTCCCCATCACTGTGTTGGCCTTGCATGCGATAAGGGTAAATTCAAGCTCAAACTGTGAAGCCAAGGCTTCACATAATGCTCCTCCTGAGGTATTCTTGCTTGCATTTTTGTGTGGACACTTTGTGGCATAGTGCCCAAATTCATGACATTGGAAGCGTTTAATTTTTGACAAATCTTTCTTCTTCCCCCCTTGGCTGGATTCTAGTTTGGTTTGATATTTCTTCCCTTTTCCCTTCTTTCCCTTTTCATCCAATGCAATTTTTTCTTCATCCTTGCCCTCAGATGAAGTCCCATCACTTGTATTTCATCTTATTTCCTCATGTACCAAATCAAACCATAAGTGTTCCCAATTTGGTAATTTCTCCCTCCCATTCACTGAATCTCGGTAGCTATGCCATCTATTGGGAAAGCCTAGAAGGGCTAGGCTTACCAGATCATCATCTAAAATACTAACACCAACTCCTAAAATCTCATCATGAACTTGTGTGAACCTACTTAGATATTGCTGAATAGTGTCATTCTTCTACAATTTGATATTTCAAAGTTTATCCTTGAGCACCAATTTCCTATGGTCACTGCTATTCTGGAACAAATCTGTCAGTTCCTGCCACACTTCATATAGTTTCTTTCCCATTGATATTTGTTACAATGTGGTCTCGCACTCCCTCCGAGATTATTCTCCTCGCCTTGGCTACATCTTTATTCCACTAAGCAAGGTTATGGGCATCAGATGTAACACCCTCCTCCCACATTTACCCAAGCTAACTGGTCCATCGAGGTAAACATGTGATTAAGAGTTACTATGAGATGATTCAACTCCCCATCTATAGTTAAGGAAGTGGATCTAACCTTCATCGAGAGCTTCATAACCTTAGGATCCAACCAACCCCTCTAGGTGTCCAACCCTTAATCCAACTTGATGTTTTGCTAAACTAAACTCCCATTCACTCCATGAAAAGCCTTCCATGCAACTAGGACCCTCTAGTCGCTCCAAAAATAAGGCATCCATGTGACTGTGGCCTTTTTCAGGTAGTTTTGTGCCAACGACCCCGAATTTTGAGCCACTATTTTAGGGCTAGGACTTAGGGCTCTGCCTAGAACTTCATGAAACTTATAAAAATGATAAATAAAATTGAGACAAGGATACTAATACAAAAAAATGAATAAGGAATTGAACTAACCCTTAAGTTCTAAGACAGGCATTCTGTCAAACACATCATGAACATGTAATCTACAGGTCATAACAATAGATCTGAGCATAGGGACTTCATACTTATTTGAGATCTATTAAGAAGGTCTGATGCCATCTCAAAATAGTTGCAAAATCATCTATTCAATCATAGTAAAATTTCATTTACTAACTAGAACGTGATGAGAGTTATAACCAAAGTCTGTCATAAAACCATGCTTATAACCAACATAATAACAATGATAGTACAACCATTACAACCACATAATAACAAGTACATTTACACATGGAACAAAAGAGGAAAATATCTCTTATTAACATATGAAAAATCCAACCAAGTCAGGGACTTCCACGTACCACCCAGCCATAGATTAGGTTGAACCACATCTTTCTTTCATCCAATCACCCTTGTGCCATATTCCAAGCAAGAATGTGAGACTTACAACAAAACTGACCAGGGCTTCCTCGGGCTTTACCGTGTATCCCACCATTACCAGTCAAGGGATTCCTAGGCCCAAATAGTAAACATACACTACAATCTCTACTGCATTCTCACCATATACTGATCAAGGGATCAATATGCCTATACAAGAATGGATGCCTCCAGATCCCTCCACCTAAACCGTGAGGAAAATCTCCTTCTCCACCCTCTAGGCTTTATCATGTATCATGACATTATCAATCAATGGATTCCTAGGCCCAATAAGGAATTTGTTTGTCTCCACCCTCTAGGATTTACCTTGTATCGCACCATTACTAGTCAAGGGATTCTTAGGCCCAATGAGGGTATTCCCAATCAGGTTTCATCGTGTATCTTTCCATTACTAGTCAAGGGATTCCTATACCTTGTGATTTTTCTTGAGACCACCCCACTAAGTTTTGAAACCATCTAGAAATCCAACTCAACCAAATAAGAGAAAGCCCATCACACCATGGCTATCCAGAAATGGAAAGACAAGGATGAAACCATTGTCACACCTAGAAAAACCCATGCCATTGATAGCAAGAGAACCAAATACACACATGCATGTACCATGCATGCCAAAACTAGCAAGGAAATCATACATGCAACTCGATACCTGTACGTATTCTCATTGTAGCTGCTTGATCCAACTCTTCCATTCTTGATATTTGCTTCCCTTTTATTTCTTGTCCTTCCTTCCTCCAATGCTAGAGTGCTCCAAGAATACTTTAAGTTTGTGAGAGTATGAGAGAGTAGAGTGAATAGAGAGAGAGATCCAAAATTGAACTAACAAAAGGTTGTGAATTGATCCTCATAAGCCTTTTTATTAATGATGCTTCTATTTTCTTCAATATCCATTAATTTTCCTTCATTTTTCCCCTCACGTGCAACCTATGACCTTTCACCTTCCTTTTCTCCTAATTTCCTCTATTTTCATAAATAAAATGCTAATTAATGTCACTTGCCTTTCCAAATCCTTTTCCATTTCCTTTTCCAATTTCCTTAGCCATAATAAACCAAATGAACATCCACACTAGGATGTTTTCCCAACATTTAGCTTGGAATAAGTGTTTGATGACCTTGGTCTTATTTTGCCTTTATTAACTTTATTACATGGAATTTTAAGTTGGGGTTGTTACAGACCCCTCCCCTTAGGGGAATACCATCCTTCGTGTTCAATGGCACCTACAACTAGCAAGACCGTTGAAAACCAAAACATACTACCCATGGAGCTTTATAACTTAGCTCGATGCAATATTTTCAATGATCAACCTGCTGAAAAGTAAACCAACATGAAAACATAACAACATGACTCACATACCGCTTATTGGAGCTTTATAACTCAACTCATGGCGGTATTTACATCCATATACATAGATACATATACCAAAACATATACAAAAATACATCCGCTCAACCAATGGATATAGAAGGATACATAGTCTGCATCTGATCAACCATCTCCCATGTAGCTTCATCATGCCTAAAGTGCTTCCACTATACTTTAACCTACTCGATTTCTCAGTTCCGGAGCATGAGAATATTTCTATGCAAAATACATTGGGGTTCCAACTAGAATTCTCCTTCCAGCTCCACCTGCAATATAGACCAATCAATAACATGATGAACATCCTTTACATATATTTTAAGCAATGGAACATGTAAAACATCATGGAATTTCACTATTTGAGGCAGTGCAAGTTTGTAGGCCATTGGTCCAATCCTCTCAAGGATCTTGAAAGGCCACAATACTGAGGTGATAACTTTACACATGAACCGATCCTCAAGGATCTCTTCTTGTGATTGATGCACAAGTACACATTTTACCAAGCCTTAAACTCCTTAAACAACCTATGTTGATATACATAACTCTTCTTCTTTTCCTATGCTTCCTTTAGATTCTTCTTGATAACCTGCATTTCCTATTCCATATCTACCAACATGTCTAGTCCTATCAACACCTTGTTCACTGGACCACTCCAATTGATGGGAGTATTACAACTCCACCCATAAAGTGCCTCAAACAGACTCATCCTTAATGACTCCTAATACCCATTGTTGTAAGGAAACTCTACTAGTGGAAGATACTCTTCCCACTTTCAATGTTGATGCATGGCGTACATTCAGTATGACCTCCAGAATCCTGTTGACCCTCTCTGTCTACCCTATGTTTGAGGATGATAAGTTGTGTTGAAGTTCAACTATGTACCCAAACTTGCAAACAACTCTTTCCTAAATTTGGAAGTGAACTTAACATCTCCTTTTGACACAATCGTCTTTGGAACACCATGTAGCTTCACTATCTCCTTGATGAATATATGATCCTATAGATATTTTCTATATGAACTCATAACTGCAATGTGATTTACATGTATTCTTCTAGTAAGGGAATCTGCAATCATGTTCTCTTGCCCTTTAATGTATCTGATTTCAAAGTCAAACTCACTAATTGCGGCCAACCATCTAGATTGCCTAGAATTCAGATTCGGTTGGTCAAACAAATATCTCAATCCACTATGATCAATCATTAGTACAAATCTCTTGCTAAGAAGATAGTTCCTCCACATCTTCAACGCATGGATGATCATTGCCAACTCAAGATCATGTGTAACATAAGTATGCTCGTGCTCATTCAATTTCCTTGATTCATAGCACACTACTTTTCTTTCATGCATAAGGACTCCACTAATACCTCTTTTGAAAGCATCTATACACACCATGAACTCTTTATTTGGATTTTCAATCTTAAGAACTGGAGCATTCGTCAACAACTACTTCAACTACTCAAAACTAGTTGCACATTCCTCCGTCCAATCAAACTTCTTACCTTTTCTTTTCAATGATGTAACATGATATGCAATGCACGAGAAGTTCCTTATGAACCTCCTATAGTAACTTGTTAACCCCATGAATGACCTTACCTCAGATTCCACATTCCTAGGAGCTTTCCATTCCATGATAACCCTGATCTTTTTCAAATCCACTGTTATGACTTCCTTGGAAACAACATGCCCCAAGTAATGTACCTATGTCTGAAAGAAACTGCATTTTCTAAGCTTGGCATGCAATTGATGCTCTCTTATCAATCTCAACTTTGTTGCTAAGTGTTTGACATGCTCTTCCTCATTCTTAGAATATATCAATATATCATCAATGAACACAATAACAAACTTTTCCAGATAAGGATGCAACACACTATTCATCAAACACATAAAAGTAGTTGGAGCATTAGTCAAACCAAATGGAACTACAAAAAACTCATAATTCCCATACCTAGTTCGAAAAGAAGTCTTGAAAATATCATATTCTTTGATGTCTACTTGATGGTATTCAGATCTCACTTCAATCTTTGAGAACACTGCTTCTCCCTTCAACTGGTCAAACAAGTCATCAATCCTTGGAAACAGATACATGTTCTTGATGGTTACCTCATTCAACTGCTTGTAGTCAATGCATAACCTGAGAGTACCATCCTTCCTCTTCACAAACAACATTGGTGCACCCCAAGGTGATACACTTGGCCTAATGTATCCCTTATCAATAATTTCCCCCAACTGCAACTTCAGCTCTACTAACTTTGGTGTGATAATCCTGTATGGTACCTTTGATGTTGGTGCTTCCCCTGGTACCAACTCAATGGAAAGTTCCACTTCTCTATGAGGTGAAAACTATGAAATATATGTGGGAAATACATCCTGAAATTATTGTAAAATCAAGTATCTACTCAATACTTATGCATCCTCAACATCCTTACCTTTATCACTAGAAATATGCACTAAAAATAATGCACACCCTTTTCTGCAACTGCATTTTTTCCTGCATAGCTATAACCATTCTGACTGATGTAGCTTTCTTCTTACCCTGCAAGATTCTTTGTTCTCCATTTTCATCCAAGCATTCAATGGCCTTGTCATAAAAATCAACCTTGGTCCTATGAAGATACAACTAGTCCATACCCAACAACATATTGTATGATCCCAATGGAAGCATGTTCAAATGCATTGATGTAAGGATGCCATTCAACTCAAATGCACAAGATCTTACCCAATGATGAACTCTTTTCTTTGTACCTGTATCAAACTGCACTAACCAAGACACTGCATGCACTTCTTTCTTCAAACCACAACTTATCCACTAGGTCAGGATTGATATAACTATAATTAGATCCAGGGTCAATCAAAATAGAAACAACTTGATCACAAAGCTTATCATCCATATCGATAATAGATGCCTGGTGATTCGCCTACTTATTATCCAATGCTGCATAGATTCGTGGAATGATCTACCCAACATACCTAACTGTCTGCGCTTCCCGTGCACTATAAATTTGAGGCTTACCAACATGATATTGTAGACAATCTCTCTTTAGATGCTCTTTGACACATATATAATACTGAAACTATCCCTTACCATCACCTTTATATTGATGCCCTCTAGACTGTGACCCATGTCCTTGTCCAACTGAATTAAACTTCTTGTAAGGAACCACATTATCTTTTTCCCCTGCATCCTGGTGTCTTTTTCACTTCAGCTGCCATTTACCTTTAGTCTTGTCTTTCCCCTTTCAACTTTGGTGAGATTTTGTTTTACGCTTTGATTTCTCATAATAGTGCTTCAACTTCCCAATGACTTCTTCAAGTGACTAAGGCTCATCATAATCAATCCCATCTTTAAATTCTAATGGTAACCCATTAAAAAATCTTTGAACTTTGGCTTTCTCATCTTTAAGATATGGTACATACCTCAACAACTCCAGGAACTTAGTCATATACTCCTCATCAATTATTGATCCCATCTTTAGCTCATAGAATTCCTTTCCTTTACTGTCATAATACCTCTATGACAAATATTTCTTCCTGAAAGGTCTCTTGAATTCATGCCAACTCAATTCTTTTATTTTGATGTCTCTAACTTGCTTCACATATTCCCACTAGATGTATGTTTTCCCTTTGAGGTTGAAGATAGATATTATGGCCTTCATGTTCTTTGTGTAATCATACAACTCAAATAACTTCTTCATCCAAAGTAACCATGTCTTTGCATCTTCTGGTTTCTTCAAATTTCTAATAAATTTAGGTGGCTTGGCTTTCTTGAACTCATCTAGAAAATACCCCGTGTCATTCCTCCTGTAAGGATGATAATAATGATGACCATGGTACCTGTAAGAACTAGAACTAGAATAGAACTTGTGTCCATCACCTCTCCTATTTGGAATATCCAAGAACCTACCATCTCTGATCATGTCATCCCTATCTGACATGTGCCCACCATGAGACCTATTGCCATATGCCCCATTAGTCCTATCCTCCTGTCGATGACTGATCCTATATGGTACCTATCTCTACAAATCTGAAAAACTTTGAAGGATAAATACATTAAGCTTTTCTTGTTTCTCCTATGCCTGAATGATTATGTCATTATTTGCTTTGCAACTTGTTATTTTTGCCTTCAAACTTCTCAATGTGTTTGCTATGTCAGGAGAGTGCCCATCACCATACTTCTCCTCTAATCTATAGGGAGAATCTTGTGAACTATAGTCTACCATATTTTTAGTCATCTTTTATCTTCTTCTTTCAAGTATACCATGCTAGTTAAATCAAAATAAAAACATAATCAACATACCTCAGCATAGTTCAAGGGAGGATATCTCGTTTGCAAGATTAACTGGATTAGCATAATACATGTATAAACATAATCATATCAATATATATACATAATTTCAATGATTATCTAGTTACCATGCATGACTATACCATAACCATGACAATGCATAATGACATATATACTTTGGCATGCATAAAAAATGCATAATCGACATGCACTCATGGTGACCACATCCAACAACAATCACCATCACCTTCCACATGGCAACACAAATTCAACAATGACCACTACCATGCATACACAACAAGCACATAGACCACAATCATAAAGAACATATATGCAACCGACATGTATGCATGACAAATACATTCCACCCATCCAGTCTAAGGGGTAAGCCATGCTCTGATACCACTCTGTAACACCCTCCTCCCACATTTACCCAAGCTAACCAGTGTATCAGGGTAAACATGTGATGAAGAGTTACTATGATATAATTCAAATCCCCATGTACAGTTAAGGAAGTGGAACCAACAAGACAAGACCAATCTGACCTTCCTTAGGAGCTTTAGAACCTTCAGGATCTAGCCAACCCCTCCAGGTGTCCAATCTATGAGCCAACTTGATGTTTTACTGAACTAGAACCCCAGTCGCTTTGATGACAAGCCTTCCATGTGACTGGGACCCTCTAATCGCTTCCACAATAAGGAATCCATGCGACTGTGGCCTTTTTCAAGAAGTTCTACGCTAACGACCCAAGATTCTGAGCCACTTTTCAGGGCTAGGACTCAAGCCTCTACCCAAAAATTCATGAAACTTCCAAAAATGATAAATAACATTGAGACAAGTCTACTAATACAAAAATTTTAACAAGGACTTGAACTGACCCTTAACAACCATGATAGGCATTCCATCAAACACATCATGAACATGTAATCTATAGGTCATACAACATATCTGAACATAGGGACCTCATACCTATCTAAGAATCGTCAAGAAGGCCTTATGGAATCTGACAATAGCCTCAATATCATCTATTAGGTCATACATTCAATAACAATTCATTTAATAACCAAAACATGATGAAAACCATAACCAAAGTCTGTCATAAAACCATGCTTATAACTAACATATAACCAACAGAATAACAATGATATCACAACCATTAACACCACATAATACAAAGTAACTTTACACATGGAACACAACAAGAAAAGATCTCTTAGTAACATATGAAAAAACCAACCAAGTCAATGACTTCCATGTACCACTCGACCATAGATTGGACTGGATCAAATATTTCTTTTAGCCAATCACCCCATTGCCATATTCCAAGCATGAATGTGGGACATACATAAAAAACGACCAGGGCTTCCTCATGCTTTACCGTGTATCCCACCATTATCGGTCAATAAATTCCTAGGCCTAAACAATAAACACACTACATGATTTACCGCAATCCCGCCATACACTGGTCAAGGGATCACTAGGATTATAAAAGCATGGATTCCTCCATATCTCTCCACCTAAACCGTGAGGAATTTGTTCGTCTCCACTCTCTAGGATTTATCATGTATCTCGCCATTACTGATCAAGGGATTCCTAGGTCCAACAAGGAATTTGTCTATCTCCACCCTCTATTCTTTATCGTATATCTTGCCATTACGAGTCAAGGGATTCCTAGGCCCAACGAGGGTATTCACAACCAGGCTTTACTATGTATCTCGCTATTTCTTTTCAAGGTATTCCTAGGCCTTCTAATTTTTCCTAAGACCACCGCACTCATTTTTGAAACCATCTAGAAATCCATCTCAACCAAGTAAGAGAAACTCCATCACACCATGGATATCTAGAAATGGAAAGGAAAGGCTAAAACCACTATCACACCTAGAGAAACCCATGCCACTGATAGTAAGAGAACCAAATACACACATGCATGTAACATGCATGCCAAAACTAGCAAGGAAATCATACATGCAACTTGATACATGCAAGTAATCTCATTGTAGCCGCTTGATCTAACTCTTCCTTGATTGATATTTACTTCCCTTTGCTTTCTTGTCCTTCCTTTTCCTTCCTTCCTTTAATGCTAGAGTGCTCCAAGAATACTCTAAATGTGTGAGATTATGAGAGAGTAGAGAGAGAGCTCCAAAACTGAACTGATAAAAAAGTTGTGAACTGATCCTTGGAAGCCTTTTTATTAATGAGGCTCTATTTTCGTCAATTTCCATTATTTTTTCTTTAGTTTCCTCCTCACATGAAACTTGTGACATTTCACCTTCCTTTTCTCCTAATTTCCTTTATCTTCATAAATAAAATTCCAATTAATGCCACTTTCCTTTCCAAATCCTTCGCCACTACCTTTTCCAATTTCCTTAGCCATAATAAACCAAATGAACACCCATACTAGGATGTTTTTCCAAACATTCATCTTGGAATAAGTGTCCCATGACCTTGGTCTTATTTTCCCTTTATTAACTTTATTACATTGATTTTTAACCTGAGGTTATTACATCAGATGCTTGTGGTTTTGCAACATTTATCTTGATGTATTCTAGTAATCCATTGTCATTCAACATCGCCTCCATGCGATCCTTCCATGTGATGAAATTAGAGTTGTCTTGCATGGAATACTCTAGCCTCATCCTATTGAAGATCATCTTCCTAACTCTGTAGAGATCGTGCTACATTGAACTGAAAATTCAATTCTCTTGAGAAAAACTTCAAAATTCCTACTCTAATGTGAATGCTGCTCCGATACCATGTATAAATTATGGTGTAGATTTGCAACTTCTCATGAAGTTTTAATCAAAATCATAAGACACAAAACTACTCTACTTCTATGTGGAATTCAATTCACAATTTAGAACATCAATCACAAACATGCAATGAGAAATAACACACATGCACACAATACTTTTCTAGGGGAAATCAATATGCTAAAATCCCCAATGCTTGCTTGCATTAATATGATGAATAGAGATGTATTAGAATTGCTTTTCTCAACTAAGCACAACCTGCAAGTGAATGACCTATCTCTCTGCTCACTAAGAAGATCTAACCTAGATTTAGTCAATTTATGCCTCTTCTTGAGCCCCTATTTCCTTAAGAAATTAGGCCCTTATTATTTAGAAATTTCTCCAAAATGGATTGCACAATTCCCAATGTTGATCATCTGACTACATCCAACACCTGTACACTAATGACTAGTCTACAACTAATGTTACACTTCCTTGGAATCTCCACCACAACCATAAAACTCGAATTCTCTGCATGCACTAGTTATTTTGGGTTGTTTGATCAGTTAACTGGATGATCGCTGAGTAACACTGAAGTCTCACTACACAACTGACCTTCCATTAGTTCCTCCAACAGTTGGAACTAGTTTAATGAAAACAAATTGACATAAATGATCTTGATTACTACAAATTAGCAATCACACATTCTTAATTGAACTGTAACTCCTCTAATTCGAATTTATTGAGTAAAATAAGTAACACAAGCCATGCCACACAAGTTAACTGCATCCAAGTTGTAAGTTGATGTGGAAATTCAAATTTTCTCAATTAGACCAAGGAAAATCAAATTGAGATTTTCTTGGTACATTTTTCAACAAATCATATTTGATTTTAGAAACCTCTAGAAGGCATATCACGAAAGTCATGTAAGAGGACACAATTTCCTCTAATTTTGTGTAAAATGTGAAAATATCTGAAGCCATAACATGGCAAGAGGATGTGATTCATTGTTGGGGTTTATTTTCTTGCTATATAGAGTGCTCAGGAGCATGTCAAGTAAGGCAACTAGTACAATGTAAATTAGATCGAGACATGCCATCAAGCCCTGAGAGGGTGCAATATGTAATCATGCCTAATTTTGCAATATATATATATATATATATATATAATGTGTGTTTTTGAAGTCTATGTGTGTTTTTTTTTTTTAAACCCTATTCAAATAGCTGTGTTTTCCATGTCATGGTTATCATATTTCAATTGAGATCCACGAGGGTTATTAGTAATGGGAGGCAATTGAAGTTTCAACTTCGAGAGGAGTATCTAAATGAGGTACTATACTATAACCATAAGTGACATATTAAAAAATGGCCAGTGAAAAGTATTAAGTGCACGTGTTGGAAATCTATTTTGAAATCGTGGAGTATTGGTGAGATAAGTGATGGACTCACATAGTAGTTCATTAGCAAATAATAAAATGGAATTTTCAAAGACAAAGGGGGAGCTAGAACTACACCAAAGGAGGAAAAACTTACCCATGGTCGTTGATTTTGCAAGATTTGATCGAGGTTGTCAATTTCTTGGCCAATCACCTTCCATCAAGTTCATGGGGTTATTGAATCTTCGAGTCATAAGTGAAACCTGATGCACTCATTCTATTGGCCATCGGGTGGAAAGAAACCCCCAAAATAATTTTATCTCTACCACTTAATGAGATATCCTTCATTGATTCCTTTAAGTCACGATCGTTGGTTGAATATTATGTGTATCAGGTCGCAGGACAAGAGGAAGAACATGTCATAGATATGAGATTTAAAACTATGATTATTAGTTTAGAGGCCTACCTCAAGTGATAGCTTTTGATTACTAGGTAGCAGGGTTGGAATTTCAAAACTCACTTACCTGTAAAATTTGACAGTTTTCACACTTCCCCACTCATTTTCATAGATTCAACAAAAATTTTTGACAGTTTTAGATTCAACAAAATTTTTTGACAGTTTTATAAATTTATTAACTATTTGAAAGTTAATTTTCCTGTCAAATTCCATTCTTGCTTAGGGGTTATGTGACCACTGTCGAGATGTCAAAGAGGTCAGCGAGTTTATTGTTACACAGAGGCCTAGCAAACCGAGTTTTGTGGGCCCATAACCCATAGGTTCAAGAGATTGAACCCATAGGTGTCTAATTTAAGGCACATCGTAGTTGCTTTTTATCAATACTAATAAGATACTTATCGAATTTTCAATAAAAAAAATGATATGTCATATTTATTGGGTAATTTTCCGACATGCATGAGCAAGTGTAGTTAGTTGGTTTTTTCTTTTGATTTAGTGGATATATTTGTTTATTAGTTTAGTTTTTTTATTATTTTTAATATATTACATATTAAAAAAGTTATCCCATGATTGTAATTAGTTGTACTTATGCATGTTTGGGGGTTGAAATATAGACCCAAATAGTGTATAGTGTATCCTTGACTAATTAATTTTTGCAAAGGAAAGTGACAATCATGGGAGAGATTTTTTTATAGGTAATATAGCCAAAATGTAATATGATATTGATTGAACTTTTTATAAAAAGCAATATTAATTTCTTATTTATTAGGTTATTTTCCCATATTCATGAGTTAATGTAGTTATCAAGTTGTTATTTTTAGTTAGTGCATGAATATTTTTATTAGTTTAGCTTATATTAATCTTATTATGATATTTTAGTAAATATTTATGTGCTAACATGTGTTATTATTTCTATATAACCTAGTTTAGTATTATAACACTAGTTTTGTTATGTATATATAGTGTTGGGGATGTATGGTAAGATCTCGTGATCACTACCCTTATTAGTGTGTATTAAATATCTTATATTTATAAATTATGGTTATATTCTATCAACAATGGGAAGAATCTATGAAATACATTCTATAGTTGTTGAATTTGAATCTATAACATTGTTTTTTATGCTTAAATAATTCCACAATCGTTTGCCCACTCATAATTCTAATTTTGTTTGCTCAAATATTGTTAACAAACCATCTATTAAGGATTTACATGTTATTATAGAGTAATTAGTAGATGCACTATATAGTTGAAAATATAAAGACAATGCTACTTTAGGTTGAAAGACTCCCTTGTGCCCTCCACCCATGTGTGCCTTCATGCTCACTATTGAAGTATAAAATAATATCTTGGTACCTATATAAATCCATAAACCAAGTTTAGGTCCTGTTATTTTGTTCATGGTTAATCCAATTATCATAACCAACACAATTCCTCTCACTATTATTTTTTTACACAAGAATATGAACAATGATAATCAAGGAAAGGTTTTTCCTAATTCCTCCATGTGACCTGCATGAAGAATGAGTTTTGATGTAATTTCTTTACATGTACCCTTTGCACAAATGATTCAAGATGATGTGGTAACCATAGTTCTTGACTCACTTCCTTCCAAGATTTACATGTCTTATTCTTTGAATAGTTTTTTGACACTAAAAAAAGAACTCCATCACCACCTCCATAAAAAATCATGGATGACATGAGCAATATTTTTCAACGTCCACATTTTATACCTCTTGAACTTGGTGTTTCTATGACTCTCTACCAACTATATGCATAGATCTCTTATGTCTACAAACTTGTGTGCATGTTCACAATCCATTGGACACCTTGAAATTGCAAATGGATGTGAATTGTGTCCTTCCCTCCCAACCACTATAATCTAATCATCCTTGAATATGTGTCATCCTAGAACCTCCATAATTCTTGAAATTGTCATCATTATATACCCTCCCTTGAGAATACTACCAGTTCCTCCACATCTTTACCATTGCACATACCATTCAAAAAATTGTTTCTATCCCTCTTTTAAAATGCGAATTAGATAATATGGATATCGTGAATACCTTACACAACTTCACCGATTGTCATCACTTCAAGTTCCTTGTTAAACCATAACAACCTATTACATACACAAATATTAAAATATGTAATAAATAATATAATAATAAATATAGATTCAATAATAAAAATATAAGGAACATAGTTTTTTTTAACCATGGTGAATTAATAACTCATCGGAGTAATTTGGACAAGGCCCAAGATTAATCCTTTCAGGTGCCCCTATAACATCGAGAGTATATGAAATAGCCCAAAAGCCAGATATATCAATAACATATGACTTAGCAAGAGCCAAGACATCCTGACCCCACTAAAGTGGACTTTACCTTAGGGGGGACCTACTTTTTGACCCTTATCACAATGGGCCACTATGTCCTTATATGGGAATTGAAACTAGGTAGAGAGGATGAAAAATAATTTTCCTAACTACTCGAGTTAAATCCATGGGACTAAGAGGAACATAGTTAAGTTAATATTAAAAATAATTAAAAATACATAAACCTTCATGGAAATGTATCAATGCAACTTCTTGAGGAATATTTATATGGTGACTTCATTGGAAATTCGATCCATTAATTATTCATTCATCTCCCCCCCCCCCTCTCTCTCTCTCTCACACACACACACACACACACATCTAACTATTTATTTCATTCTTCTCAAATAACTGAGTAAAATATTGTGGGCTACTCACTCCACAACCCTTGAGTCCAACGAGTTTAATCCTCTGAGACATCAATGATTGCCACATAAGATATGTTTGGTGCAATGACCTCGCAAACATACTATGAAACAATGTTACTTGCTACAAGATTCTATATTAAGTTGAAAGATACAACCTAATAGCTATCCTTGGCAACATGATCCCAAATAATACTCTTTTCTACATAAAACATACCAACATAGTTATGTTGACTACAATGTTTCATGTCATCTTTTGTGGTCACCCACTTAGCAAGTAATTATTGACTTGATAGTTCCTTGTTTCTACCAAATTATAAGAATTTGAAACATCACACAACACAACCACTATACTAGCTTGAACACCACTTCCAAGGGAACCTTGTTATCTCATTGCCATTCCCACCATTAAACGTAGCATGATGGCCAACATAGTAGAAAAACTCAAAATAAATCTCCTTGTTTGTTATATCAAGTTAGCGGCATGATACATTTGAATAGAGTTGAGCTGTTTTAATAAGGGACATGATATTTTTAGGGTCCATATCTAGTAAGGCCTACAAGAAGTTGATCCTCACTACTTTATAGCTTCTTCACATGGGAGACACTTAGAAAAAAGATGTTCAAAAACATGTGTACTCGTGGAATTAAAATAATAATCCCTATTTTGGAATTTATGACATGGTCCTATAAAGTTTCCTACTAATAATCTGATTTGAAATTAGTAATAGTCTCGTGTTAAAACTTTACCATTTTTAATAAAACATTTATATATATCTATATATATATATATATATATATATATATATATATATATATATATATATATATATATATATATATATATATATATATATATATACATATATATTCTTTTTTCTTTTTCTTTTCTCCCATATAATTTAAATGTTCCCTACCCAAATATTTATTATTATAGCAAGATGTTTTTGATAAAAAATTAACCATCCTTTGTTACACTCATGTGGTATTTATCATACTACGAGGATAAACACCTCGTGATATTTTCCTAAATACTATCAATTAACAAGACAAAGTTCACACCATTCAAAACTAGTTGGCTAGTTAATATAGTAGATTTGATAAGATTGTGAGATGGATCAAAGGATTTCCTCATGTACATTCCCTTCTCCATATACATATACATTTTTCCATCACCTTCCTTACTTTGTTTATTTCTTCCTTATTTTTATAGCTTTTTTGAATAAGTATCATTCTCTAAATTTCTTAATATTTAAGTATTTTCAATTCAATTCCTCATGTACATTCCCTTCTCCATATACACATACATTTCTCCTTCACCTTCCTTTGTTTATTTCTTCCTTATTTTTATAGATTTTTTGAATAAGTATTGTTCTCTAAATTTCTTAATATTTAAGTATTTTCAATTCAATTATCTGGTTTTCTTATTATGTAATTATTTTCAATTATTTTCCATGGAAACTCCTAGTATTCCCACCCTCTTTATGTGGATATAAGAGGGTAATTATGTCCCTTTAGCCATGCCCCCTTTGATCTAGAGGCTATACACAAATATGAGTGGATATTTTAGCATTATAAGGGATTTTGTGAGTAGACAATAATCATAAGTATCTTGGTCCCTTCATTTTTCAATGACACTCTTTATGTTCTTGACCTTCTAGAATTTAATTTATATGAGCTTCCACACTTCTATTGTATATGAATTTTAATGTAATACTTGGTACTTGGTTCATCAATACGTTCCCACTACTCTATAGTGCTTTACCCATGTTCTATGGCTTACAATCTCCTTTCATATATTTGATAAGATTGTACTAGATAGTTCTTACTTTGTCATCCTATATGAGTCAAATAATTTAAGTAATATAATCTCTATGCATGTTTTAGGGTTTCCACATCTACGATGACAAATGGAACTTATAGTATCATGTGAACTTATTGATGGGAAAATGACCACTATTAACAATATGTGGTATCCCTAGAAGAGAGATCCAATTAGATTCTTCTGGATTTGGTTTAGGAAGACCCATCTACATTCTTTTCGAATACTACATTCCTTCCGAAAAATTATTACTACTTAGGGATTTACGGTTGCATCTTGGTTCATTGTTTAATATTTCAAGTGAAATAAATGGAAATAAGTCTAACTAATTTGCTAATGCAAGCATCAATATCTTAACTTATTTAAAATATACAATGCAGATACAAGACAACATAAGTAAATGCAATTAGTAACAAGAAACTAGACCATTGTGCTAAAGATGCATTAAATCTAGTTTAAATAACAACCAACTAAGAATACAACTCAAAATGTAGCTTATAGTCATGTATCCCATCTAACCAATTTGAAAAAAAATAGGAGGGGTGACATAGAACTAATTAAAATAAATGGAAGATAATAATCCAAAATTAGTTCACAAACTATTCTTACATAAACTCAAACTACAAATGTAACCCCCCTAGGATGACACTTGTGTGTGTGATCTGCATATCATGTTTAGGTTGGTGAGCCAAGACTATTTTGGGTTGTGCATCCATGTACATATATGTTTTAGGCTAGTGTGTCTATGTTTATATGTTTTAATGCTAGAGAGCCTAGATTTGTAAATACAAAATTGCATGCATATCAATAAAAAGCACCAATATTGTAGACAAAGTCATATAAGAGAGCATGGGGGGCTAAGACTCCACAAGTGTGAAAAGGGCTCTAAGGAATAAGTGATGAAGGGATTAAGCCTAGGGGGGTAAATAAATATTAAATAATCCTAAGTAAGAAAGTGCACATGTTTTTATTTTAAAGTTCATAAAGTGACTTTATGGAGTGATATCTATCAATATAGTAGAATTCACATAAAATTGAGGGCTTGAGTGTTATATGGAGGGACATTACATCATTGTGACTAGAAGGAAAGTGGGGGTGACCCTGTGACATGTTAGAATCCTAGAAAAACCCTAGGTGGATTTGGGAAAATAGATATGTTCCTTGGTGTGAAGCCAAAGAGGTACATGGAGACCCTGAAGGGAAACTTGAACTCTTAGAAGGAAGAATACTCTAAGACATATGTGGATGGATTTAGTTAGAAAACCTAGAAGGATAGTGACATAGATCGATGGACTGTGGGTGTAGAGAAGGGGTTGTACTACCTTGGGTTGTGTGGGTTAATGGGGATGTGAGACTTTTGGGTGGAGGCTAATGGGTTTGGTACCTTGGCTCAATTTATGTTACGTATTGGTAATGCACCATGGTAGAATTTGGGTAATCCTTTGTGCTTGTGGAGTCATGTTCCTTACCTTGGAGTGACTCATTGTTGATAGATTATGAGCACGTTGTTTACAGTTGGGTGGAACATTTGAGGTTTGCAACCAGTTGGTGTTTTCTTTGAAAGCTAAGTATTTATTTTTATGTTTATATGTTTTCTCCATGATTATTCATGTTTTTTTCATATGCTTCATGTAAATAGAAATTTGAATGATGTCCTTTATGTGATCACGCTCCTTTACATGAATGCATTAAACATGTTGGACCAATGTTATAAGAATCGAATTCAAGGGAAATTTTATAAAGTTAGCTTACATAGGTAATGATTCACTCCAGTAGGTGACTAGGAGTGTTACAAATTGGTATCATATCCTAGGTTACAACATTTAGGCACTATAGGCTCAAGTTCACTTGAATAGGGAAAATTACATGCTGCAGGAAAACTATCTGATTGAATTACTCAGAGAAATGAAATGGGTAAAGTTTTCAATTTGGCATGGAATCCAAAGGAAAAAAACCATTGAAAATGATAAATGTATAGGTGCAACAATAAACTTGGTGAGTGCAGGATTAAATTCGATGAAAGAATGAGTTAGTGTAGAAGAAAAACCACAAATTTTGAGTGGGGAAATTCTTTTTGGAATTTTTTTTGTTTTGTTTTTTGTTTAATTGAAATTTCAACATTTAAAAATTGATGTATTATGACATCAATAATGAGGTGGAAATGTTAGGTGGCAACTAGGTTGGCATGTGAAGATAGAAATGTGGTAGACCAAGAGTCATGACTGAACATTGTTGGAGTTCAAAGGATTATTAAACCCCTCACATATTCAAATTTAATATTGATATATGTTGTTATCATGATCAAGGCCAGGCCAACCATTGGATATATCAAAAATGCAACTTTCCTTAAACTGTTGCGCATGTTGTAATCTGATATGCACCTCCAATGTCAGTTTGGGTTAAGCATGTTCATTGGATATATTAGAAGTGCAACATTGCATTAACTTGCGTGCATTTTGTAATTTGATATAGATCTATATTGTCATATCAAGTGGATCATGGTTGTTAGATCCATAAGAGGTGTGGCTCTCTTTTAACTTCTACACATGTTGTAACCCAATATGGATATAGACCATTGGATCAAATTTTTCATGGTGGTTAGATCCATTGGAAGTGAAACTTGGTATCATCAGAATTGCAAATCTACCTAAACCCTTGCCATTTGTACTCTTATATTAGGTTAATCAATTTTGTTGGACCCATCCAAAAAAAAAAAAAAACAATTATCATATCTACAAGTGTGCAAGTCCTACAGTATGAGAAAGAGTGGGAAATATACCCCATAAGATGTCATATCCAATAAAATATCCCACTTGGAAAGGTGGCAAACGAAGTGGGACCCTCCCATCTTGGTGGAGCTCAATATGTACCACATGAAACATCGGGCTAGGTGGGGACCGAAAGGAAAATAAATTATGTCACATGTGTACCAAGTTTCTAGGGAAATACATACAAACTTAGTTTATATCCAATAAGAATTGAGGGCTATCTCTCTCTCTCTCTACACACACACATGTACTTTCCAATTGATGAGAGAGCACAGAGAGACAATTTGTATGACTATATAATAGTTACAAAACAGAGTTACATGAAGTTTTAAATAATTCAAAGTAATAAGGCAATAGAAAAATCTATGAATTTTAAGTGTTTTTGCTAATTTTTCAAGTTATTAACTTACAGAGCATTTTTGAGGCCCTAAACAATATTTTTGGGTAGTGATGGAAACTATACATACTAATAATAAATACAATGTCTACAACTTAGATGAAATGTCTTAGCGAGAGCTTTATAATGACATATTACAATTGGAAAGTGGAGTCAGTATGAGGAAGTTGTGACTGAAATAGTGCAAGGGGAAAATTAGCTATCATTTTACTTCTAGGAGGCACAACTTTGAAACCAGAGCTCAAATTGGGACACAAGTAGTCAATATAAATTTCTTTGAAAACATAACACAACCATGGAGCTAGAATTAAAACTTGGACAAATACTATTTATAAAAAAACATAAATATGTTGTAACAAAACAAGGAAAATTGGAAAATTTGGACGAAACTTTCATAGACCATAACTTTCATCCTAGAACTCAGATTTGGGAAAAGGAGTAGTAAATAGAATTTTTTTTAGGAGAATAATACATCTATCAACCTAGAATTTTCATTTCAGAGAAAAACATTGCTCAGGAAATTAAAATAAGTCTATTGGTGGCCTACAAGAGCATAATTAACATGAGAATTGAAAGTATGGCAGATTCCTAAGGCTCCTATAGCCATAACAGGATGTTAGTGGTATGAATTTTAACATATGCTCAAAAAAATTCAAGTGGACATGGAAGGGGTAGGTTAAAAAATAGAGACTTAGAGGAGACCATGAGGAGTCTCCAAAAGGAATTTCTCAACTATAAGGATGATCATGAAATATTGATGAAGGGAAAATAACAATTAATACTTAGATCCTACAAAGCTTGAATAATTTATAGAAGAAAATGGAAAAGAAATCCAATTCAAGGTGGGCACAAGAACAAAATTATAAAGTTAGGAGGGAGGATGTTGGAAGTTCAAATAATTCTAAGAGTGTTGGTAGGCATCAAGATCTTTCACTAAACCATTAAAAAAATAGCTTATGTTTCCTCAGAGTAAGGAGGTAGTCCAAGCATATCACTAGTTAAAAAAAAGAAAAGGAAATTTGACTTGGATAACTTCGAAGAAGACCTTAGGAAGATTAAAACGCTTACATTGATGGTTAGCATAAGAAGGGAGAGGATGTTGAAGCTTGAATATTAGAGATAAGGAAGTACCTCTAATTGTATAATTACTCATCCAACTTAGAAATCCAAATTTCAATTTATCACTCAAGGGGAAAAACAAACTTGTGGTGGAAGCAACTAGAGGAAGTCAAACACTTGGATGAGAAGAAGATCACATGGAGGAAATTTAAGAGGTACTTTCAAAAGAAGTATTTTCTAGACCATTAATATGAAAGGAAGATGCAAGAGTTCTTTGGTATCATGATAAGGAGCATGAACATGCAGGGATATGGAAGAAAATTCACCAAATTAATTAGATATGATGGTTTTTATTAAGGATGAAAATATCAAAATTCAAATAATTGTAAGTGGGTTACCATCATTCTATGATGGAAAAATTAAGTTGGATGATCCAAAGAATTTGGATGAATCTATGAGGAAGGAAGAGTACCTTTATGAGTAGAATAAACATAAACTAGCCTTCTAGAAAACTTGGGATGACAAGAAGAGGACCAAGGTGGAGGAAAGGAAGAAGGGATTTAAACCTTCATTTTTTAGGAACAATTCCTAAGAAAATACACAACTCCGCTAGCTCAAAGTGAACCAAAGGGAGCTAATTCATTGGGAAAAGGTCAATATTCCATCCCATTAGGTGTTTGGATTGTGAGGAAGAACACATGTATAGATATCGTTCTCATAAAGGAGAGAAAATAAGGAATTTACACCATATTCAAGGTGTTGATACAATAGAAGACATGAATAGATGCATGCCCAAAATTTATGCAGCATGGATAATAGACAGGTTGATCACTAGGCTCACATGATCGAAGTTGAAGGTAAGATAAGTAACCATCCAATTGCCATTTTAATTTAGTCTAGATATATTTTTAGATATGTAGATCCTAAACTTGTTGAAAGATTTAATTTAAATAATACCAAGCATGGAAGGACTTGGTTGATTTAAATGAGCTACACGGGCTAAGAGAAGGAAAATTGAGCTAGTAAAAGAATGTCATATTGACATGATTGGTTTGTGCATCAAGGAAAATTTGAACATCTTACGATTGGGCTCATATGATTTCTTAATTGATATGGATTGGTTGGAAAATAATCATGTTATCCTAGTTTTTTATAATAAGGCATTCACTTTCCTTGATGAAGAAGGGTAGTCAAGACAAGTGTAGGGGATTCCAAGGCCAAATTTTGTCAAGGAAATATCAGCCATGCAATTGAAAAATAATTTTAGAAAAGGGTGCCAAATTTATGTATCTTGTATGGAAAAGGAAGTCAAGGACAAGATATGAAGCATTGAATATCCTCAATTACTTCAGGAGTTTTGGGTTTTCTAAATTCCCATGTTTACCACCTAAAAAGGATGTTGGATTTTCCATATATTTGGTACGTGGAGTTTCCCTAGTTCCCAAGACACCAGATGGGATGAGCACACCAAAAATTAGGGAATTACAAATGAATTTGGATGAAATTTTAAAGAAGGGGTACATATTCCCAAGTGTGTCACCTTGGAGTGCCCTAGTGCTATTTATTAAAAATACAGACGACACATTGAGATTTTGTATAGATTTTAGGTAGTAAAATAAGGTAACAATGAAGAACAAGTATCATGTGCCAATGATAGATGACTTGTTTGATCAACTAATGGGAGCTAAAGTGTGTTCCAAGATTTACTTGAGGTTAGGCTACCATCAAGTAAGAATTAAAGAGGAAGACATCAACAATATAGCATTTATAGCTAGGTATGGACATTATGAGTTTGTGGTAGTGTCGTTTGGGCTATTCAATGCACCATATACTTTTATGTGCCTTATGAATAGAATTTTCTAGAATTATTTGGACAAGTTTTTTATTATCTTTTTGGATGATATCCTAGTGTACTCAAAATTTTAACAAGACCATGAACAAAATTTGAGGATGGTGTTGCAGGTACTCATAGAGCATCAACTTTATTCCAATATGAGTACATGTTCATTTTACAAAATCAGTTTCATTATTCGGGTCATATCATATTAGAGGAATGGGTCCAAGTAGGCCTAGAGAAAATCAAATCAATAAAATAGTGGTTAACATCCAAAAATGTGATAGAGGTCAAATCCTTCATGGGGTTAGCAAGGTACTACAAGAGATTTATTGAGAGATTCTCAAACATAACACATCTTATCACTTCTTTGCAAAAGAAGGACATGCAATTTGAGTGGTCTCATAAATGTGAAGAGGCATTTCAACATTTGAAAATGTTACCAACAAGTTCACCAATATTAACAATAGCTTATTCAAATGAATATTGTATTTGTGCACTTATGCACGCTAGGGCTTCGACTAGTACTCATGCAAAATGGGCATGTAATATGTTATGAGTCAAGAAAGCTTAAGGAGCACGAGAGAAATTATGCCACTTATAATTTAGAATTGGTATCCATATTATATGCCTTGAAAAATTGGAGACATTACCTCATGGGAAAAAGATTCAAATTAAGAACAGACCATAGTGGTATGAAGCAGTTATTTGGACAACCAAATTTGAATGGAAAACAAATTACATGGATAGAAGTTCTAACTTACTATGATTTTAAAATTAGGCATATAAAAGGAAAGGAAAATAGGGTGGTTTATGCACTTTGAAAGAGGGTGCATACAATGCATGCTATAACCATAATTATATGCAAAGTTGGTTTAAAAATAAAAAATTTAGAGGTTGGATTCATATTAGCAATATATGAAAACAAAATTAAAGTTGTAGCAGAGTAATTACATCCAAAATATAGGAATTATGAGCTACAAGAGAATGGAATTCACATGTATAAAGGAAAAATTTATGTGCCAACTTCTTAGGGGATGAAAAGTATAGTGCTAACTGAGATGCACAAAGTACCTTATGATGGACACCTAGGGTACTATAAAACAATTTCAACTGTAAAAGTTAATACCTTTGGCTAAGAATGAAAAATGAGGTGGCTAATTATGTATCTAAGTGTTTGGAGTGCCAAAACATTAATTTTGAGCATATACATCCATATTGATTGCTACAACCAATACCTATTCTTGAGTGGAAATGGGAAATTTTATCTATTGATTTTATTACAAATTTAACCAACACTGTGAGGCAACAGGATTATATCATGGTAGTGGTGTATAAGCTCACTAAGGCTACCCAATTAATTCCAATGAAGTCAAGACATAAGGCAACAAATAATGTTGAAATTTATATGAAGGAAATTTCTAGGCTACATGGTGTGCCTATGGCAATCATTTGGAACAAGGATCCCAAGTTTACATAAAACTTTTGGAAATGTTTATTGAAATGATTTGGAACCAATTTGAACTTTATTACAACATATCATCCAAAATAATATGTGCATATGGACAGAGTAAATAAGGTGATTGAAGATATAGTGAGGATGTATGTGATGGATAAACCATCTAAAAGGGAAGAGTATTTTCAATTGGTGGATTTTTCATATAATAATGGGTATCAAGTGTCTTAAGATGATTGGATTTTAGGCCTTGTATAGTAGAAAATGGAACATATAGGTGAGTTGGGACAATCTATAGGGTCATTGTTGGACCAAATTTACTCACAAAAATGGAAGAGTACGTGGTGAAAACAAAATAGAATTTATAGGTTCCTTGAGATAGGAAAAATAGTTATTTAGATAAAAATAGGTTAAAATAGGGAATTAAAAGTGGTTGACCATGCCTTATTTAAAGTGAAGGCCAAGAAAATCTCACTAAAATTAGGTGGCTACTCAAAGTTGGTAGCTATATTTTGAGGGCCATTTGAAATACTAGAGAGGATAGGCCTAGTCACATGTACAATTGCATTGCTAACATCCATGCATATTCATAATGTGGTTCACGTTTCATTACTTAAAAAGTATGTTTTTGATGTTAATCATGTAATTGATTGGATATGGTTTGGGAGGATCCCAAGGGAGACTTACAGGTCTAGCTAGTGGGACTTTTGGACAGGAAGGTCAAGGAGCTCTAGAATCAAGCCATCCCTTTGGTAAAGGTGCAATGGACACATTTTAGTCCTGAGGATGCCACATGGGAATATGAAG
This sequence comes from Pinus tabuliformis, assembly GCA_031772625.1. Taxonomy (NCBI): domain Eukaryota; kingdom Viridiplantae; phylum Streptophyta; class Pinopsida; order Pinales; family Pinaceae; genus Pinus; species Pinus tabuliformis. Next base: position 974,320,437 of record CM062811.1, on the reverse strand, counting down.
ATGTGATGAGGGATGCGTACCCTCATCTTTGTGAATATTTTTCTTGTATATATATAAGTGTGTGTATAATGCATTGAGGATAGTGCATAAAAAAGGAAAATGAGATTGTAACACCCTTAGGATGATCCCTGTACTGCACCCATGTACATATGTATTTTCGGTTAATGTTTCTATGTTTATATGTTTTAAGGCTAGAAATATTAGTTTTGTGAATATGAAATCCAATGCATATTAATAAAATACACAACTATTGCAAAGCAAGTCAAACAAGAGAGTATGGGTGATTAAGACTCCACAAGTGTGAAAAGGTATCTAAGGAATGGGACTAAGGAATACATGTTAAGGGGCTTAAGCCTAGAGGGCTAAACTACTATGACAATAATTCTAGATCAAAAAGTGCACACGTTTTTATTCTAAAATTAATAAATTGACTTTGTAGAGTGTCATATGTCAACAACAAAGGGACATGCAGATAAAAGTGAGGTCTTGAGTGTTATTTTGGGGGGCATTACTTCATTTTGAATTTAAGGAGAGTAGGGGTGACCTCGTGACATGTTAGATTCCTGGTAAATTAATCCTAGGTGAATTTGGAAAAAAGGTATAGGTTCCCTAGCGTGAGGCCAAAGAGGTATCTGGAGACCCATGAGGGGAGCTAAAACTCTTGGAAGTCGTAGGGCTCTAAGACATCCCTGATTGGCCCAAGTTGGAAACCATGGAAAGGTAGTGGAACAACTCGTTGGACTGTGGATGTAGAGAGAGGGTGCACTACCTTGAGTTGTGTGGGATGATGGGGGATGCCAGACTATTGATTGGACGCTCTTGGGTTTGGTACATTGGACCTATTTATATTAGGTACTAGTTATGTACCATGGAAAGCTCTGGGTAAGACTTTGTGCTTGTGGAGTAATGGCCCCAACTCGGGGGTGACCCACTGCTAAGAGATTATGAGCATTGTGGTATGAGGTATGCACCCAAACAATGTTTTCTTTAAAATATAAGTATTTGTTTTTATGTTTATATGTTTATATGTTCTCGTTGTGATTATCATGTATATTCATGTGTTGCATTTGAATAGTGGTTTAAATGGTGTTATTTATCCAATTAAGTTCTTGTACATGAATTCATTTCATGAAGAATGCATCAAACATGCAGGAACAATGCTACAAGAATCAAGTTCAAATGGGGAGAATTTTTTGAAATTCAAGTTAAAAAGGTAGTGATATGCCTTAGTGGGTGACTAGGGGAATTACAACAAACATGTTGAGATTATCCTACAAATGTAGTTGAAAATAGAATTTTCAAACACGAACCAACAAAAATATTGAGCAAGAGAGAGTAAGAAAAATACAAATTGATAAGTATAGTATGAAACAATCAGTCACTCCTTTTTATAGTCTTCCAATGCATAAATGAATAACAAGAATATTCTATGTACATCAAATTCAAAGTACAACAAAAATATCCAATAGCAATTTTTGGCTAGTGATGGCTTATTTCATTAAGAAATAAAAGGTAAATTATAGCAACAAAGAAGGACCAATAGTGGTTTCTTCTAAAAATAAAATAGTGTCTTATTTGGAAACAGGGAAAAATATCATTCTTAGTTCTCTAAATTTTAATTTATAGGCCTAGTCTATAACTACCATTTCATGTTAAAAAATTATCTCCTTTTGCAAAGCTAATTAAAGATCATATAGTGACAATGATTATAGATGGATCAAATTTAAGTTCCTTTGTGTTATTACTTAATAAGGTATGTAATAATTTAGCAATAAAAATACTTTCAATTCCATTCTTTTGAAAAATATAAGATTGGATTTAACAAAGTTAATAATAATATCTGACTATGTAGCCTTATTTACATACTGATTTTTAGTCCCTGCCTCATTAGGGACTATAGCATTCACTTCGCGGACAAGTTGCATTGACTGTGCATTATTTTGCTATCTTTTTGCAATTTTAACCAAAGTTTTGGGAAACAACTTAATATTTCTATTTTTTTATAAATTCAAAAATCATTTTTGAACTTTCAGTAAATGTTATTTCTAATTTTCAATTAGCTGAGGAAGCTCTGATGGGTTATAATTCCCCTAGTGGAGGGAATTTTATTTTCATTTTTTCCAATGGATGACAATTCATTTTAAAATTAAAATAAAACTAATTTTGTTACTGGTCATTACATTGGTGAGTGCTCTGACATTGTCACTGTTATGTTAGCGCTATGCTTAATGATGCAAGAATTAATGTGGTTGCAGGACACTGTTATGTTATTTCTCTGTACAATGATGCAAGAGTTGATGCTGTTGCAGGTTGTTTGCATAGGCTTGAGAGGAGGGGGGATGAACAAATGTCAAATTAATATTATTATGTTTTCTTGTGCGGAGGAAAGAGTATGTGTGGGAGAATTAGGGTCGTTTGCATAGTGAGTGTTGTGATACTGGTAAACGATGTGGTATTTGGTACAATTTTGGTGTGTAGAATGTTTACTGTGCGAAGGACAGAGTATGTGCGAGAGAAACAGGGTATTTTGCATAAATGAGGGTGCTAAATAAACTTTGTGCAATAAAATGAATGTGTGGTTGGATTTTCCTTTTCTAATTATTATTTAGAAACATTTTTTTGCAAGTATGTAAGTAGCTATGTGAAGGTGGTTGTGCGAAGCTAGTTTCTCAAAGGTATCATGTGCAGGGTTTCGAATGTCAATGACTGATAAAAGGGCATTAGCAAGTGTGGAAGTCATTGTGTAGAGAAGTTGTGCAGAGGTGGTTACATAGATGGGGGTGCTAAATAAACTTTGTGCTATGTCTTTTTTAATTATTATTTAGGAACTTTTTTGCAAGTACAGAAGTAGCTCTCCGAAGGGGGGTGTGCGAAGCTAGCTGTTCAGGGGTATCGTATGCGGTGTTTCAAATGTCAATTATTGATCAAAGGGAATTATCAAGTGCATAAGTAGTAGTGCGAAGGTGGTTTCATAGATAGGGGTGCTAAATAAATTGTGTGCTGTGTGATAAAATGAATGTGTGGAAGGCTTTGTCTTTTTTAATTGTTATTTAGGAATGTTTTTTGCAAGTATGTAAGTAGTTGTGCAAAGGTAGCTACTTGGAGGTATCATGTGCAAGGTTTCAAATGTAAATGAAAGATTAAAGGGAATTATTGAGTGTAGAAGTGGTTGTGCAAACAAAGTTGTGCATGTGCAGATGTTATGCAAAAGTTTTATGCAAAGTTTTCTAGGGTAATAAATATACAAATCTCTTTTTTAATTATTATTTAGGGACATATTTCACAATGTATAATCATTAATTAATATTGATTTCCTTGTGCGAAGGACAAAGTATGTGTGGGAGATTTGGGGTCCTTTGTATAGTGAATGTTGTGCTACTGATGAACGATGCAATAATTGGTATTATTTCATTTTGTGAAACGTTTATTGTGTAGGAAATAGAGTATGTGTGGGAGAACCATGGTCTTTTGCATAGACGGGCGTGCTAAATAAACTAAGTTTTCAATCTGTGTGAAGGAAAAGTGTTGTGCGGTAAAACAAATGTGTGGAAGGCTTTGTATTTTTTAGTTATTATTTAGAAACAATTTTCGGATCAAAGGGCGTTGTTGGATGCAAAGGTAGGTGTGCGGACAAAGTTGTGCAGAGGTGGTTGTGTGTGTGCGGATGTTATGCAAAAATTTTGTGTAAAGTTTGCTAGGATAATAAATATATAAATTTCTTTTTTAATTCTTATATAGGGACATATTTCACAACGTAAATTAATTAATTAATGTCAGTTTCGATTGTCAATGATTGAAGCCATTCTTGATTGAGGAAGTAGTTTTGTGGATGAAGTTGTCTTGATATGGTTGTGCATGTGCATAGGTTATTGAAGAACAAATGCATGTGAAATTTTTTTGTAGAATCAAGAAAGTGTAGAGGGGCATTTTAATTTTGATGCATTTTGATATTAGTTTTATTATTAATAGATTTTGCGGGATGCGGAAGTGCATACAATGAAAGCTTGAAATCCTTTTGCACATAATGGATTGTGTTCTTCAGAGGTAGCGTGTGCGTAGAGCATATGCTTACTGCCCACAATATCTAGGACCCACATTTATTAATATCAATTTAAAAGTGCATACAATGAAAGCTTGAAATCCTTTTGCACACAATGGATTGTGTTGTTCAGAGGTAGCATGTGCAGAGAGCATATGCTTACTGCCCACGATATCTAGGACCCACACTTATTAATATCAATTTAAAATTTTAATGACTAACTAAATGGGCGTTGTTGAGTCTAGATGTGGTTGTGGCTAAGAGGTTTCTTGCACACAAAATCACTTGCTTTGTGATTTCTAATATATGCATTTGTGTTATGTACAAACTGTAAAAAAATCATGTTTTTAGATTTGATGTTTTCATGCTTATGTTGTTTTCTGAATGTGTGAGCAGGCGTGTAGTCAGTGAATTGAATGCTGAGATGACTTCTATTTATGCACAACTTTGTTTTCTATTAATTAGAGAACATACATTGAGACGATGAAAAATATAGATGGTAGTTTTATCTTTGTAGCATGTTTCAGACACAAAATAGTGGTAGGTGGTGATTTCTAGGGAAACAAGACTGCAAATATTTGAAATAGCTAGTATAGTGAGGGGAAAAACACTATTTGCAGTGATAGACAAAACAATGAGGGATGTAGTTTTTTCTATTTGTAAATTGCATCTAAGAGCTTGGAGTATTGTTTGAGCTTCTATTGCCTTACATAAATAGTTATCTACAAATCTAAGCTTGGATGATAGCAACAGTGTAGGGATACAAAATCTATAAAATAATACAAGATTCTAAAAATATTTTTCTTGTTTATTTTTGGAAATGCTGCGAATTTTTGGTTCCTCAAGCTTTTCTCTATAATACTCTGCAATATTCTGTAAGATTTGGTTTGCTCTATGGTACTATGAGAAATGAGGGTGTCAAGTTATTCATAAATCAAATTTAGTTCAATTTTACAAAGTAGTGGGGAGTATTTGTCAAGTCAATTCATCATGTAAGGTAACTTTGTTATTTTGTGGCATTATTGATAGTTTTACGCGTTTTAACTTTTAGTTTTTAAACTATTTTTTTGATTGCAAAAATCAAAGAGTTTAAAATTAAAAGTGTTTGTGTGGAATAAGGTTTACACTGCATCATAAATGTGTGTCAAATTTTGCGAGAAATAGTTTTGTGGGGTTATTCATAAATCAAACTTGGTTCATTTCTACAAATTCATGTGATTCAAGGGATCAAAATATGCTTAGATATAAAAATTCTTGAAACCTCCTAAAACCAATGCCAAATCATGTATCTCGTAATTCTAATTCCAATGACACTTGAATCACCTCAACCTAACACTGTATGTGAAATTTATTGTGTTCTAAAAGTTTTGGAAAACAACTCAAATTTCAACTTGAAGGGTTGACTGGACTGTTGATTGGGTAGGCCATACATGTGATGTGGCACTGACGTCAGCAGGTGACCATGCATGTACGACATATAGGTTGGCCAATCATGTGCTGACATGTGGCCCATTCGTACGAGGATATGTAGCATAATGTTATTGGTTGTTGGATTTTGGGTGGACCAATTATGAGGCACCATGTGGCCCAATGGGAGGGCGCCATGTGACCCTCAATATTTTTAGCAAAATTTGTTTGAATAGGTCAAACACCCTAGACTAAAATTGAACCCACGATCTACCAGTTATAACTACCGCCCTGAATCGTTATACCACAACCATGTCACCTGTTATACAATGGGCACCACATATATTTAGATTACAGTGCTTCAGCGGTTGGCAGGAAGGGTGGGGCACATGGCCCTAGCCCTGGTCACTTGGCACAATGGAATCAGAGGCAAAAGCGGAGGGGAGTGGGGCAGTTAAGGTTTGGACCTCAATTTTATGCTATACCATATGCCCACGACGCAGAAGGCGAAGGGGGCAGGTGGTTATCCCAACCCCTGGTCCCATTGGATACCAAGGAACCATGACGAGAGCATCAGTGGAGGGCCCAGACTAGAGGGGCATGCGTGTGGCCCACCCCTAGGCCACATAGATTTTAACATTACCAAGGGCAGAGTGCTAATGGGCGCGTGACCTCTGGCTCATGCCCCTAGCTACATGGGCCACCATATGGCTGATTCCAAGAGCTAAATGATCAACACTTAGGCCTGATGGCATGTTTTAACTGTTTGATAATTTTCACTTGTTGTGGTGGAATCAACACCGATCCTGAGCAACTTTGTCACCTAACGGTTGTGTCAAAGGCGAATTTCATTGCCTGGTTAGCCACTTTTTCCAATTTGGAGAACAAATAACATAGAAATATTCCATGAGGCCTATATTGGCCATTTTTTAGTATTTTTGAGCCCAAGAAGAGCCTATGCAAGGGTTTTTGAATGTTATGAACACAATGACGACATTAATTTTCTGATCTGAGTATTGTATGTTGAAAAATTTATAGAACCAAGTCCTTTTGTGTTGCAGACAGAGACTTTTTTTTGGCTTTTTGGAAGCTAGTTGGAATCCTTTTTTAGCATGGATAAACCTAGACAAGGATTTTCTAGCCTTCTAGATGCATCTGCAACATCTATTTATTCCTTTGAGCAACCATTTTTTTATTCTATTCTCAATATTTTTATGGAAAAAGACCATTTCAATACTTCATTGTGAAGTAGTTGAATTTGTTCTTTATTTTTTATCTCAAAATGAGTACAAGGACCTATTGCCACAATTAGTGAGAGAGCCGTCTTCTTTTGGTGCCATCATTTCTACGTTAAAGAGAGTAAACTTGTGAGTGAGAGTTCTCTGAAGGAGAATGTTTCTTTGAAGGAGAAATGATGCCACTCTAGAAGGAGGTTTACTCTATGAGTCAAATATTTGTAATTTCCTCTTTTTGTTTTCGATATCAATAAAGTGGTATAGCCATTGGTGTAGGAATTCCTTGTGGATTCAAATTGCTTATGTAATTTGCTAAAACAAAATACTTGAATCTACTCTACTCATAATAAAAAAAAACAATTAATCGATTGAGAAATAAAAACATAAACATGAGATAAGATTCAATCACATATTCTTAGAGATTTATCTAAGAGGAAAGCTTGCTGCTAAAAACAACTTCCTATTTGTATTGCATTAGTCAAAAAATAGAGAATAAATACAATTCTTTTTCAAGCTTGAACAATCTCCACACAAGTATAATCTATCTCACTGCCTCACAAGCTAACTCTAGCCAATACTTAGACAATTTTGTTGCCTTCTAAGCTCATATTTCCTTGCGTTGTTTCCTTGGGAATTAGCCCCCTATTAATTAGGGAAATTCACAATTAGAATTGCGCAATCCCTGTAGGCCCTTCTCTGACTACATGCACCACCTATAAAACCCATTAAAATTATACAACTGATAATACACTACCCTTGAACTCCAATATCAACTAGGTAACTCGAGTTTCATGCATGCATGAGTTAATTATGGCTGATTTATCAGTTAACTGGTTGAACACTTAAGTTGCACCCCACTTCTAAAGCTCCTACTAATTCCTCCAATAGTTGGAACCAACTTTAATGACTTTAACTCAGTTTAATTAAATTAAATTATTACAACTCAAATTAATCTCAGCCTAGGCTCTTAAAAGTTAGGAATCACTATACACAACTCAAGTTAATCCCTCAACTCGAATTAACTATGCTAACTTAGTGGTAACAACTCATTTAACTCATTCTTGTTGTCTTGTGATGTGGAATTACATTTTTCTCCTAATTCAATTCAAGGAAAAATTAAATTAGGAGTTTCTTGTTGCCATTTTCAATAATTAGAGTAGGGCCCGGAGACGTAGTCTACATTGGACAAAATTCGTTATCATGTGGTTTTCCCCTTCTTCAATTTTACCTTGTTGAATTGCATATGATTTTGTTTCATCTTTAAGTTTTTTAAAATTAACTATTCACAGTTGATCAAGTCACGAACTAAGTTAAATTTTGAAGAACCAAAATATTCAAAACTTGCAAAGTGTCAAAGGACGATCGATTTTCAGATATCCGGTATCAGAGCAGGTTCTAACCAAATTACAAGCACAGGAATAAGTTTGTGTTACACATCATTTTGTCACCATGACACTTTATCAGTTAAATGGATCTTTTACCTTTTGTGAACATGTTTCATTGAGCTCCCTTAGAGGTCAAACAACTAAAATTACCTAAAAAGATCTGAAAAGTTTGGGAAAAAAGCCTTGTATACCTTGTTAAGTATTGCGTTCACTCATTTTCCTAGAAGTTTCTGTGCATTTTCTACACTTATTCCTGAGAATAGCACAAATACGCGCTCTGTCTACCACCTATGGGCCGCGCATGAGAATCAAAGAAAGTGAAAATAAAAAGTACATTCTAGAAACATAATTGGTTAAATATATCTCAACTAAAAGTTTCTAGGTGATTCCTATTCGAGCTATAACCCTCAAATGATGGACCTTAATCCCTTTCCTCAAAGAAAACTAATCCCTCAATAAGAGGATCTCACCCTCCTCTTTTGGATTTGAAACTTCTTCCTCTTCGCCTATAAAATGACTGGAGGGCAAAGGGTTTGAAGACGCCAAAACTCAGAGAAGATAAAATTATGCTACTAGTTTGAGATTGGAAAGCTTATCATCTAAGGAGGAGATTGGAGGCATTTTGGAGGAACCTCATGGCATCAAGGCCAAGGTTGTAAGGATATTATTTATCTTTAATTAATACAAGTGAATACTTTTCCCCATTGAATTGTCTTATCTGAATGATGGATGGTTTATTATTCTTTAGATGTTTATTAAGGAAATTTCAATTCCTAATCTCCTTGATCATTAGGTTAAGTTTATTTGAATTATCATATCACATATGCTTTTGATCCTTCTTTTGTTTATGATTGCAGTTTTTATCAAGCATTGAGGAGCTACATTGAGACACAACAAGGGATCTTCATCAAGTATTTGGCAAATAGGTAAGAGGTTTGTTCACTGGATTTTATATTGATAATTTGAATGAGGTAAACTTAGGGAAAGAGTTATTTCAATTGTTTCTTTGTTTCTAGTTTTTGTTTAGGATCTAGGGAGATCGCTCTTGTCCACAAGAGGGATTTATCTACCTAACAAATTGGCGACCATACTGGGGAGCGTTATTGTTCTCTTATTTTTCTTTAGTTTTGTTTTCCGATCCTTCTGGTTTAGCTTGACTCGAGTCTTCATAAGTTAATGACCTTTTAGATATGTGTGGTTGATTATTCGATTTTTTATTTTTTCTTGGGCTTGTGAGTTTTGCGCCATTTTTTATCACCAACAGAGTGTGGTTCTGCGTTGCATTTCCCTTAGTAACCAGGGGCATGTGCATTGTGTTATACTATTAACTCGCGCAAGCCTTTGAACATTTTGAAAATTTATCTTTTCTCTCAACCATGACCCGAATTTGGATTTATAGAAGTGTCATTACGTTTGTTTGGATTGTTTAATATCTCTTCTAAACTGAGTTGAGTGCTTTGTTAATATTTTTTGAGATTTAGCCCGTTTTGCAAAAACATATTAGGGTTTTGTCTAGTTGATTTTCTAATTGATCAAAAACGGATAGGTTGTCCTTAAGATTGTTGTCTCCCTGTCTTTTTATATCAAATGCACTAGTTTAAGTTTTAATCTTGCTTATTTGTGATCAAATTCTTATTTAACTACAAATTAGGGTTTCTATAAATTTAGTGTTTTTGTGAAGAATTGTTATCATTTTTGAATGATAAAAGGAATTGTTGCTTTTCAATCTTGGAATTTTCAACAATTACATAGCTGATGTCATTAAATCAAAGCATTCTTAGGGAAAATGTATTTTTCTCCAAACTCTCTTGACTAAGTTATGTGGGTTTGAAAGTTTTGAGTGATAAATGATAAAGAGTATTATTGGTTGTTTTATATTTAGGTAAATCTAGAAATTAGTTTTCTTCTGCATTTTCCTTGCATTGAAAATAAAAGTGGTTGTCTTATGAAAGTTGGAAAAGTTGTGAGTTTTGTATTTCATTTTGGAAAGAATCAAATAAACCCTTGATTTCCCCTAATTAGGATTTCATCGAATTAAAAATTTCAAATTGCATGTTTGATTGCATTAGGATTTGGATTTGTGCCATAATATCATAAGTTTCACTTCCATTACCTATTGAGTAAATAACAACTTAATAACAAAGAGTTAATTAAAATCAATCTAGAATTTTATATTTTTAGGGCTCTTACCACCTACAATAGCTTAAGTGTAGGGATTTGGAATAGGGAAGGAAGTAAACTTTCCAAAGCTACAGAAAAACAATAGAATCTTGAGTTAGGGAGAGAAAATCCAATTATTTCATTTTTTCTCTGGGAAGATCTTCTTATACATGAGTTAAGAACGAGATCATGTTGGATTTGGTGAAGTGATCTTACCCACTTCATTGGCTACGATAGTGTGATTTTCACTTATTACAATGGTGTCGAAAGGTACTTGGGTCACTTGAAATTAAACCTCAAATTGATCATTTTGAGGAGCTTTCAAGGGGATTGAGATTTGTTACTCTGCCCTTGCGTGTACGTATGATCTACGACTGTCCCCCCAAGTAAAATTGTTGTAGTTGGCAAACTTAGTGACCATAATCCTAGGGCTCTACCTAAGGTGTCAACAGAGGAAAGGTCCTGTTGTACCTGGAACATACATTAACTAGACTCACTTGGAATTTTGGAAGGGTGATCTTTGCTCGAGATGGTATAAGTGAACTTGATTGCCCCAAACTGTTTCATTAAGTAGGATTTTAGTGTAATTGGTTCCAAATGCTCATATCTATAAAGAAATTCACCTTGATCTCTACGACGTTGGATTTCATCACTAACTAGTAATTATGGATCTCTGTGAAAAGTTAGTTTGTATGGTTTGACTCCTAGATTTTTTAGCATGTGTTACTTTTTTTTGTTTTTAGTTTTTAGAGACTTTAGGTGTAATTTAGATATTGTATAAATCATCAATTAAATATTTCATCGATTTGAATTACCGAGACAATCACATAGAATATTAGGGAAACCCCCTAAGTATACACCAAGTCAATTAGAAAAGATCAAAGCTAAAAAATCAAAATCACGAGGATCCAGAAGTACAGAAGAACTTGAAACTTCTGCTATTATAGAATCTGATGTAACAAGAATTAAATTTAATCAACTAGAAACATCTGGTATTTTAGGACGTCAAGTGAAAAAATTTGAACTTAATCAACCTCAGAATTTAAAATCACACTCAGAAGAAAATGACTTAAAAATTACCGAACTCATTCAAATTGAGTCATATATTGGAGAGGTTTCAGATTCACAGTTAACTAAACCAGATATCGAAGAACCTGAGTCTGACATTTCTAAGCCTAAATTACCTTTAGCTGCTTTAGATTGTACTCTCCATTTTCACTTCATATAAAACTTCTTATCACTGATAGTCTTCCTCCTGGGCTTATTAGCGTCGAATAACTTGCCTCGGACGAAGAGGAAGAACTGTCTCATACGTAATTTTTTTACTAGTGATCAAAAAGATGTTCCAAAACTTCTTTTTAGATCTCTTTACCCCGACCCTTGGTATTTCACACCTTTGAGCTTTTAGGTCAAGGTATTCCAAGATACACGACTCCTTACTCTATCGTACCAAGATTTGATTGGTCTTGAATAGCTTCTGGAAGTATGTCATAATATACATCTATGTTTTCTACTTCTCTAGAGTCAACACTATATGGTGTTGTTGTACCGCCTGAATATAACTCTCTTGTTGGAGCTTATTCAGGAGCTTCTCCCTCAAATCAAACTTCAACAATTTCCACTAGTATAACTAATCCTACTAGTCAAGGTTTGACATCTGATCAATTTATTAATATGATTTCCAGTAATGTAGGTAATGCTCAAATCAACCCAACAGGTGATTATTACCCACCTAGGGGGAAACCATCATATCTGCCACCTGGAGGACAACCTTTACTTGGATCTTACCCTATAGCAGGATGGAAACCCCCTGCCGGAAATTCTCTAAATTATGGTCAAATGCCTCAAACCAGTTTAGGTCAACCTATTATGCCTCAACCCGCCATTGGAATGCCTTACCCTAGAATGAATACAATATATAATCCTTCATTTAATCAACAATCAATGTCAGTTGCTTCTCAAGTGCCTATGTATCAACCTATTCAACTATTTGACAACATATTCAGTAAATTCCTTTTCAAGGTATTACTATTAAAGTCCAACAATCTGTCTAGGCTAATAAATCAAAACCCGTTGAGTAACCTATCCCGGGTACTCCACAAACATTGGTTCAGTCTGTTGCACCAACATCTGTTCAAAATCTAGTTTTGGGTTCACCTCGAACTCCCATCCCAGGATTATCGCAGGTAACTGTTCCACTTACTTCACAAGTAATGGTGCAACCAATTATTCAAACTATCCCTCATGTATCTAGTATTCAAATTGTTCCCACGATTCAGTCTATACCCCAAATACATGTTATACAGCCTAGTTTCCATACATTCAAGCCTCGTTTCAAGGGAAAAAATTACAAGGTCAACCTTAGAGTCGGTTTGTTCAAGGTCAACCTTGTTACACATTATTTGTCGCCATGACACTTGATCAGTTTACGGATATTATTACCATCTGTGAACATGTTGAAACCATCTCCCTTAAAAGTGAACAACTCAAAATATGTTAAAGTCCATGAGAAATTTGGATCAAAGAGCTCTCACCGCTTGTTAAGTTCCACCTGCACCGATTTCTATAGTGTTTCTTATGCATGTGCTGAAATTTACTTTGAGAAAATCACAAAGCTAAGCTCTGTCTGTAACTATAAACCTGCAAAGGTGAATTATAGAAAGTAAAAGTAAAAAGTACATTCTAGAAACATAGTTCATTGTATATTTCCCAACTGAGAACTTCTAGGTGATGACTATTCGAACTATAACCCGCATAAGATGCATCTCCATCCCTCTTCTCATGGTAACCTAATCCTTCACTAAAGGAGGTTCATCCTCTTCTTAGGGATTTGAAACTTCCCCCTCTTTGATCTATAAAAGGACCAGAGGGTTGAGGGATGAAGGAGGTCATAATTCAGAGGATACAAACTTATGTTGTTAGTTTGAGATTGGAGAGCTTGTTATCTAAGGAGGAGATTGAAGGAATTTGGGAGGGATCTCACAGCATCAAGGCGAAGGTTGTAAGGCTCCTCTTATCTTCTAATTAATACAAATGAGCACTTTCTCCCATTTATTTTCTCTTTTGTGAATGATGAATAGTTTGCAATTGGTTATTATGTTAATTAAGGCAAGTTCAATCCCTAATTTCCTTGATCATTAGGCTAATTTGTTTGAATTACTGTATCATATGTGCTTTTGATTCTTTTTATGGTTTATGTTTACAAGTTCTACCAATTATTGAAGAGATGCATCAAGTCACAACCAAGGATCTTCATCAGGCACTTCGTGAAACCGGTAAGAGGTATATCCATTAGTTAGACTGCTTGTAATTCGAATAAGTTGAACTTAGGGAAAGAGTAAGTTCATTTGTCATGATTGTTTCTAGTTTCCATTTAGGATCTAGGGATATCTCTCTTGTCTGCAAGAGGGATTGTCCGGTGTAACAAACCGACGACCATACTGGGAACATCTATTTTCTCGTCTTTTTCCTTAGCCTCACTTTCTGATTTTTATGATTTATCCAGTCTGAGTCTTCATAAATTAATGGCCTTTTAGATCTGATTGGTTGATTTTCGAGTTTTTTTATTTTTACTTTAAGTTTTCCTCCCTGCGATGTTTCCGTTTGTACACAAAGCACAACTCTGCACCCTTGTTGCAGTAGCAACTGAGCGCATGCGTGTTGTTGCCTGCTGGAGACCCGCGTAGGCCTTGATTTTTTTTCAAAATTTCATTAGAGCTTCAATCGAGACCTGAATTTGTCTTTCTGAAAGTGTCATTCTATTTGTTTGGACTATGTGTTGTCTTTTCTGAACTCAGTTGATTGCTTTGTTGATGATTTTATGAAGATTAGGTATTTTTGGAAGAATACCTTAGGGTTTTGACTGGTTGATTTGCTGATTGATCAAAACAAGTTTGAATGTATTTTGTCATTGATATTCTTATTTTGTTCTGTCAAATACACTAGTTAAGCTTTAAAAATTGTTTATTTATAGTCAAAATTACTTTGAATTACAAGTTAGGGTTTCTGAAGACCTTGTGCTTTTGTGAAAAATCATAGTTATTTTTGCTTGATAAAAGAAGTTGTTGCTTTCATCTTGGGAAAATTTTCATGATTTCACTGTTATTGTCATCAAATCAAAGCATTCATAGGAGAATATGTCTTTTCTCCATCTTCTTGATTGATTTCTGTGTTCTTGAAAGTTTCAAGTGATTAGAAGAAAATGGTTTTTTAAGTTTATTTTGATAATTAGAGAAGTTTGGAAATTAGTTTGTTGGCTGCATTTTTCATTATAAAATAGTGAAATTAGTTGTTTTGAGAAAAGTCAAAAGTTGTGATTTGTTGCATTTTATTCCTCAAAATTCAAGGAAAACCCTTTCTTTTCTCTAAATATAATTTCATCGAATATTGAAAGCTGTTTTTTCATTTTAGAGTGCATTAAGATTTTGAGTTGTGTCATGATATGATAAGTTTCACCTCCATCACCCATTGAGTAAAAGAACAACTTAATAATACAACGCTAATTAAAATTCACTTAGAATTTTATATTTTTAGGGCTCTTTTCACCTACAGTAGCTTAAGTGTAGGGCTTTGGAATAGGGAAGGAAGTAAACTTTCCAAAGCTACAAATAGACAATAGAATCTTGAGTTAGGGAGAGAAAATCCAAGTATTTCCATTCTGCTATGGGAAGCTCTTCTTAGACATGAGTTAAGCACGAGGTCGTGTGGAATCTAGTGAAGTGATCCAACCCACTTCACTGGCCTAGATAGAGTTATTCACATGTATTATAATGGTGTCGAAAGGTACTTGGGGTCACTTGAAAGTAAACCTCCAATTGATCATGTGGAGGAGCCTTCAAGGGGATTGAGCTTATTACTCTGCCCTTGCATGTACGTATAATCTACGACTGTCCCCCCAGGTAAAATTGTTGTATTTGGTGAACATGGTGATTATAATCCTAAGGCTGTACCTAAGGTGACGACAGAGGGAAGTTCCTGTTGTACCTAGAATAGACATTGGATAGACTCACTTGGACTCTCTAGAGGGTAATCTATGCTTGGGATGGTTTATAGCAAAGTTACTTGCACCAGACCGTTTCATTAAATAGGTTGTCAGGGTAACTGGTCCAAATACTCATTTTTTTATAAAAAGTTTCACCTTAATCTCTTTGATGTTGGATTTCTTCACCAACTAGTATATATTGATCTCTGTGAAGAGTAAGTTTGTGTGGTTTGAACTCCTAGATTTTTAGCGTTTGTTACTTTCTGTGTTGTTTTTTTTTTCTTTTTAGAGAGTTTAGGTGTAACTTAGATATTGTATGATTAATAATTAAAAAAAATCATTGTGGCAGAACTACCAAGACAATCATGTAGGATACTCGAGGATCCCCTTGAGTATAGACCGAGTCAGTTAGAAAAGATTAAAACAGAAAAATCTAAATCATCTGAAACTGGAACTCTAGCATAAACTGAAACTTCTACTATTATGGATTCCGATGTAAGATGAACTGAAGTTAACCAACATATAACATCTACTATTTCAAGCATTGAAGTAACAAAAACTAAATTTGATCAAACTCAGAATTTAACATCACACTCAGTAGCAACTGATTTACAAATTACTGAAATCATTCAAACTGAATCAGATACTGGAGAATCTTCCGATAGAAACCTCGTTTCTGAACCAGATATTGACGAACCTGAGTCTGATATTTCTGAGCCTAAAATTCATACATCTGCTACAGCACATATTCTGGATCCTCCACTTTCACCATGTGTGAAACTTATCATTACTGATAGTCTTCCTCCTGGTCTTATTTCCATTGAAGAACTTGTTTTAGATGAAGAGGAAGAACCTCTAGTTTCTACCAGTGAACCTGTAGATATATCAGAACTTTTCTTTCGATCTCTTCACCCTGACCCTTGGTATTTTACACCCTTGAATTTTTTAAGGCAAGGGATTCTGCAATACACGACTCCTTATTCTACCGTACACGGTTTTGACTGGTCCACAATGATTCTAAGAAGTTCTGTGACAGATATATCCATGTATTCTAGTTCTCTAGAGTCCACATTGTATGGTGGTTGTTTACCACCTGGATATCACTCTCTCGCAAGAGCTTATTCAGGAGCTTCTTCGTCGAACCCATCTTCAAACATGTCAACTGGTGTAATTAACCCTATCAATGAAGGTTTGGCATCTGAGCAAGCCATTAATATGATTTCTGGTAATATTGGTAATCTACGAGCTAACCTAACAGGTGGCTATTATTCACTTGGGGGGCAACCATGATATCCTCCACCTGGAGGACATCCTTGTGGTGGACCTTACCCTCCAACTTGGGGTCAACCCCCTAATGGAAACTACTTTAACTATGCTCAAATGCCTCAAAGCAATTTTGGTCAGCTGTTATGCCTCAACTCACCTATGGAATGCCTTACCCTAGATTGAATACAATATGGAGCCCTTCTCAACAGTCAATTCTTGTTGCTTCTCAGGTGCCTTTGTATCAACCTGGCCAACCTCTTGGAAAATCTATGCAACAACTGTGTTTTCAAGGTAAGCCTTCTCAAGTCCAACCAACCATCCAGACTACCTCATCGAGACTTGCCCAAAAATCGCTTCAACAGTCCTCCCAAAGTACCCATCAAACCATAAGGCGGTATGCTATGGAAACGTTTGTTCAGAACCCAAGTTCAAGTTCGCCTAGGACTCCCATTCCAGGAGTATCACCAATAACTCTCCTGGTTACATCAAAGGTTACTATGCAACATCTTGTTTAGTATTTACCTCAGGTATCTGGTGTTCAATCCATTTCTACAATTCCATCAGCACCTCAAATACCCGTTGTTCAACTTAGTGTTCCATATATGCAAGTACCTTTTCAAGGGCTATCTTTCCAAGGTTTACCCCAGAGTCAGTTTGTTCAAGCTACACCTTTTCAAACTCAATTTCTCCAAGGTCAACCCTTGTAAATCCAACCCTTTCAATGACAGTTTGTTCAAGGTCAAATGGATCAGAATATCACCTTCCAAAATAAACCATACCCAGGTCATACGTTTCAACAACCTATTCAACCACAATATGGTATAGCTCATCTTGGATACCCAGGAGGTATGCAAATTCCAATTGCACAGGCTATCCTAGGATATCTAGGATATCCTCCTCCTGGTACGGGACTCGCCCCTCAGGGTTGTCAATATTTGTCACAAACCCCAATCACCAGTTTCCTTTCATTACAACTTTGGATTTTCCTGACCTCTCTCAGTTAACTAATGATCCAATTCTTTATTTACCCTATTTTCCAGCTATTCCTACTAAGTTTCCCAGTGACATTCCTAAGTTTGAAGGTAAGTCAGGTGAAGATCCGTCTAGCCATGTCATTACCTACCATCTTTGGTGCGTGTCCATCTCATTAAATGGCGATTCTATTAGATTCCAACTTTTCCAACAAACCCTAATCGATTCGGCAACCAAATGGTATGTAGAATTACCGCGCACTTATTTCAACACGTTTAATGCCCTTTCTACAACCTTTTTGACCCATTTTCAGTTACTCATTCATTATGACAATGGAACTAAAATTTTGACTTCCTTAAAGTAGTCAACATCTACCCATATCTCATATCACATTCACAAATGGAGACGAAGACTTCACCTGGTTAAAGTTTACATTGCAAACTAGGTTCTGGCTGAATGGTTTATAAAATCACTTTTACTCGTAATAATTGAAGATATGGCCAAAGGGGGTGTTGTAACTGAAGAGCAGGTAGTTTCTCGTGCTGAATAGCTCGATCTTGTTTATACTCAATTTGGTAATTTGTATGAAAATATCCCAGATTTACCCCAATCTACTCCAGATTATCCACATAGTCCAAGATCACATGCCACAGATGGCATGATTGGTTATGTGAGCTAGAAGACTAAGAACAAAATGAAAAATTCTAAGAATGTTCAAGTTTTGGCTCTATTTGATTCACCTGACGAAGATCCCTCTCCCGAAATTACTTTTGAAATCAATGCAATAGATTCATCTACTGGCAAGGGTAAGTCATCCGGAAATAAGAAAAAGGTAAAAGGAAAAACTAAACAAGACAACCGCTCTAAGGAGAAATCAGCCAAGAACGAATCATCTGATGAAAATTGGAAACCTTGATATCCTTGCTTGATTTGTGAGGAAGATCATTACACTAAGGAGTGCCCTCATCGGGCTGAAATTTCCAATTTCATCAAAAGTTTGCCCAAACCCACTATTTTGAAGGATCCGTTTCCTCAATACAGTAAAATGGTCTCTCAAAACCAATCCTCCTCATCCCCATTAACAGATATCATGATGATGTCTTCTAGAGTTATGGTAGCAATGAGATCCAAAGATTACACACCAAAGAGTCCTGTTGAAAATGGAGGTGACTCCAGTTCATTTGGTCAAACTTCTGCATCTACTCCTCCTTCTAAACCATTACACAGAGAAAAAAAATAATCTTGATATGGCAATTTGTTTGCCTCCTAAGGGTATGCTTCGTAAGTCAACCTTTAATCCTCATGCAAGTGCTACCCAAAATTATAACATCGTTGAAGATTTGGCTATGTCACCTTCAGCCATGTCTACCCTTGAAGTGCTACAAACTTGTCCAACACAAAGGAAATTATTATTATCATCCATAGGAGTAGTAGATCCTCAAGACTCCCATTTGATTGTTTTTGATCTCGAGAATCATGTCCTACATCTCCCACACCAAATGGCTTTTCAAATACCAGTTCACGTGAAAACTCGATGAGTTTTTTGAACATTGATTGAAGAAGGAGCATCGACATGTATTATATCCATTACCTATTAGAAAGCTTTAGGTTCTCCAACTATCAATCAATCTCCCACGACTTTGAAAGCCTTCGATGGAAGAGGTTTTCATCCGTATGGACTTTTAAATGATTTTCCAATTGAGTTAGAGGGAAAAACAATTGCAATAGATGTTGAGGTTGTTGATGCTCAACTTGATTACAACCTTTTTCTTGGCTAGAGCTGGACTTATGCCATGGCAGCAGTAGTCTTGTCATATTTTAGGATGATTATGTTTCTTCACAAAGGAATAATTGTGAAAGTAGATCAATTGTCCTACTATACCTCTGACCCTAATTATACTAGAAATATCCCATTTGTTGGAAAATCAACCACTCCATATGAAGAATTTGGTGTTGGCCTGCTCAAAGGCTCATCTTTGATGGGAACTTTCGTTTTCCCTCCACTCGTTCTATTTCAAAATGAAGCATAGATAAACATGATTACATCAAGTACTTTCAAAATGGGAGATCCATGGAAAGTACCATTAGAATAAAAAATGATATTATATGGTGATGAAATGCCTCATAGTCCTTTTGAGTTAGCCTATGAGGCCATTCAGTCTTTTTCCAACCCATCAACATCTGATGATGATCAAATGAATATGATCATTGATGAATATTCTCATTTGTCACGCTTGGAACCAATCTCTATGCCTGATCCTTTTAACAAAGATTTTTTAACTGATGAAGGGATTATGGAAGTTATGACCTTGGATGAAATGCCATGTGTTGGCTTGATGGGGCCTGACCTAGGTTCGGAAGTGTTTTAGCCAAACAAATCCAGCACTACTGGCCCTTTCGGCAATAGTCCGCAGAGCGCGGACTGAAGTCTCACCCGAGGTAGAATGGGAGGGTGCTGGAACTAGGTTTCTGCACCCTAGGGGTGTCTTGATGAGGACTGGAAGGGTCGTGAACCGCTCGACGCACTCGTGCTCCTCTGCACAACAATTTGGACTTCGCGAAGCTTGGCGATGGGGAACTTCTTGGATTCTTTTTATTACTGCATTATTATAGCTCTAATCTACTTCTTAAGGTCTTAATCAAGTATTCAACAGTAATAAATAGTGCACACAACCATAGAGATGCATAAACTCAGAACATAAGCAAGAAAACCATATAGATCTGTGATAAAACACACAATATTTCCAGAACAACTTATCTCTTATTAAATTTGGTCCAGTAGATTCCCATTCCACCCTACGCACTCAGCTGTAGGGGTCTGCGCACATAGCTGCAAACTCTACCAGGACTTTGTGCACACAACTACAGAGCCTCTATCTATCTACTAACACTCATGACTTGAACTTATAGACTTAGCGGGAATATTGCAATTACAAACCCATAATACATCAGGTCTTCCAAAAAAGCTACCTTCTACCCTTAGAGCCTCACTCTATTTATACATTCCCATGGTCTACGGACCATGGGCAGGCCGATTCGCTTTCTATTATTTTACATTATTTTCAGGTGAACAACCCTTTGACTCGACCTATTACAGTTCGCACTCCGCACACTTTGCGGAACGTTTACAATATCATCACCTTAAATTATGGGCCTTAAGCCCCAAAATCCGTTACGCGGGGCCTCCGCTACCCAATAGGCCCCCAACACAATCATCGTGACTCGTCCCGAGTCACTCGTCGATGCGGTGATACGCGCTGCCAAGGCTTTGCGGTCCACCATCCCTATGAGTGATGCACTACGTTCTGCTGCTCCCTCCTTGTCTCCTGCAACTCTTCTTCAAGCTCCTGCTCCATTGCCTTTAATTCGCACAACCGATGATGCTCATTCTACTCTGCTCAGTTAACACAGAGCACCCCCTCATAGGATTTTAGCTCAAGCTGGGGTGCCGCATGCGGGAACTCTTCATGCCAAAGCAGAAAGTCTCCAATTTCTGGTCTACTATATGCAATGTCTACTGTAGTTTATGTTGCATTTTTGCAAGAAAGATGTTGCTTTCCGTGAGATCCCAATCTTCAAGGTGCATCAAAGACAAACTGTTAACTGCAATTCCACCATTTGCCTCAATATTCACGGTCTTTTCCTTATCTCTCGTGGTTCTCCGACTAGCTTGTGGTTTAGGCGGCAGCATCTGGACCAGTTCTGCTTTGCATCTAAGAATTTCTGGTACATCCCCTACCATCAGTGCTGAAATCAGTGCGGCATTCATGGCCATTGACATCACACTCTCCAAAAGGGCCTGCATCTCCATTGGACATATCACAACCCCTGGGCTTATTCTTGAGCGTCAATGATCATTAGTTCCATACTAGTAGGAAGGCACAATAGCTTACTTCTCTCAATACCACAAATCATTTGGTGGACGCCCCCTGCGATTTATAGATGTGTTGAAGTTCAAATTCAGTCATTCCCTCCTTTTCTGGCACATTAATGTTAAATATATAGTAGATCGTTCCAGATATGGTTCGTACTTCGTATTTTAATTGCCCATCGCCCGCTCCTTTTCGCCAGAACTTAGACATCTTGTCATGAACAGTGACAACATTTGTCACCTCCGTGTTTATCCTCATAGTAGCACAGCCTCTTCTATGAAACCGCGACCCTTGTGACATACGCAGCTCTTTAACAGAATATTTTACCATCCCGCGCTCTCTTTCATCTGTCTGGAGCGGTGAGACTGTGCTTCGGTCAGTTAGTCAGGTAGCCAGCCTACCCGTGTAGAGCTTCAGGTGACTGCCATTGACTCTACCTGAGAAGAGCTCTCCATTAAGCTTGCCAAGTTGGACCACGCCTCCATCTATTTATTCTTTGACTACATAGGGTCCCAACCAATGCATTCGGAGATTTCCAGGGAATTTCAGAACTTGCTGTCGTATAGTAATACTAGATCGTTTTCTTTTAATGTGCGCAACTTGATATGGTGATCATGCGAAGCTTTTTCTTGTTGTTTCTATACCTGCTGATGGAATCCTTCCAGAAACCGTTCCTCCTCGAGTTCTTCCAGTTGTGTGAGCCTCTACTCCAAGGCCCCACGATCTGCCATGCTTGTCATTGCTACTATTCGCAAACTGGGTACAATGTATTCCATCGGCATGAAGACTTCCATGCCATAAACTAACTGGAAAGGTGTCTGACCTGTCAACTTCTTGCATGTGGTTCAATATGCCCATAGCATAGCAGGTATGAACAAATCCCAATCGTTTCACTGCGCATTACATACCTTGGTCAACGCAGTCTCCAAAATCTTTTTGAAGGCTTCGATGGTCCAATTCGCTTGCGGATGGCACGACTTACTCTGATAATGATATATCTGGAATTCCTTAGTGAGCGCGATGATAGTTTCATTCAGGAAGTGCATTCCATGGTCGCTCATTAGAATTTTCAGGCATCCAAAACCACGTTAACACATTCTCGAACAGAAATTTCATAGCTGTAGCGGCCATGCAGTCCTTAACCAGCTGTGCTTCCGCCCATCGAGTCAAGTATTCTGTCACGGTGACGATATAGCATGCACCCGTCTTTCCTTGAGGTGTGATAGGCCCCATAAAGTCAATTGCCCATTTTTCGAATGGTTACAACGTCATCTATGGATTGAGTAGCATTTTGTCTCTTCGCGATGGTTTCCCAGTTCATTGACATACGTCATAGGCCCGACAATACGCTTTTGAGTCTTGATGTAGAGTTGGCCACTATAGTCCGGCGCGAAGAATATTCTGTGTTGTTGCGTGTCCTGCATAATGTCCTCCTACAGCCTCCCCCCCCCCCCCATGTTCTTCTACGAGGATCTATCCTCGCTCAAATTTAGGTACATATATTCTTTAGATTTCATTGTTTCCCATTTTGTAGAGGTGCCCCACGATAACAGTAAAATCTGTTGTGCGTGTCACCAACTCTTTCCTCTACTGGACTGAATATCCCTACGGTGCGGTCCCTTTGGTTAAGAAGTGGATTATGTCCTCGAAGTGGCCATCCATGACACACACTGAATAGAGATGTGCATCGGGTAATCCTACCTCCAAATTTGTTGGCTCCTCACCATTCTCAATTCGCGAGAGGTGATCTGGACCTGCATTTAGGCGTCCTGGCTTCACAATGACTTCGAAGTCATATTCTTGGAATAGTAGAAACCATCTACAAATATTCCCCCCCAACATAGGCTTATTCACTAAGTATTTCAATGCAGAATGATCAGTATACATCTTAAAGTGCCCACCCAGCAGATAGTGGCAGTATTTCTGGAGTGCGTATACCATCACCAATCCCTCGCGCTCAGTAGTAGAATAGTTCTTTTCAACTTTGGACAACCACCAGCTTGTGAACGTGATCGGGTGATCGATGCCTTCCGCACCTTCCTGCATAAGTACAGTGCCCAGCGCAATACACGACGCATCAACATGTACATGAAATTTGATGTCCCATTTTGGAAAGACCAGAATAGGAGCGGATGCCATTATTTCCTTGAGAACCTCCAGAATCTTATTACATTCCTCATTCCAACAATATGTAGCATCCTTTGTCAACAACTATTCCATTGGTGTCGTGATTTGTGCATAGCTCTTAATGAACTTTCGGTAGTACCCAGTGTGTCCCAATGTGGCGCGTAGTTGTTTGACACTTCGCAGCACCTCCAGATTGAGTATGACAACAACCTTCACGGGATCCACCATCAGTCCTTGGCTACAGACCACATGACCGAGCAAGTTTCCAAAGGGGACGAGGAAAGTTCATTTCTTAAGGTTCAGCACAATCTGGTGCTGTCGGCAAGTATCCAACATTAGCCATAAGCTTGCGATATGTTTCTTGACTAGCCCAAATACAGTCCAATCGTCAAAATAAACTTCCAAAAACTTATGGATGAATTCCTTGAATGCAACCACTACTATGCGCAAAAATATTGCTGGCGCATTCTTCAATCCAAAGGGCATAACTGTGTACTAGAAACATCCCCATTCGGTCGTGAAGGTTGTCTTGCTTCTATCTTCCGGTACAATCTTGATCTGATGGTACCCTTAGAACCCATCTATGAATGAGTATGCTTCCTACCCACCAACATTCTCTAGGACCTCATCTGTGAATGGTGTCGGGAATGGATCATGGACACATGCATCATTCAGCTTTCGAAGGTCCATGCAGATTTGAATTTCACCCTTCTGTTTTTTCTCCTGCACTATCATAGGATTCACCCAGTCAGATTCTTCCATAGGTTCAATAATTCCCGCTGCCAGCATTTTGTCCAATTCTTCGCGGACCTTTTCCTTATACTTCGGATTCAGGCGGTATGGACGCTGCTTAACTAGCTTTGTGTCCGGTTTCAGAGTTATCTTCACCACGCCTAGGTCGCCGAGGATCCCTTTTAACTCCGTGATTTTTGTCGGGAATAAGTCTTGATATTTCTGAAGTAACTCAACGACCTTATCCACAGTGGAATCATCCCAATAGTCTCCCAGTGTCGCGTACTTTGGCTCCTCATATTTACCAATATTCACCTACTTTGTTTTCAAGGGCGCTGTGATGTCAAGGTCCTCGATCGATGGTCCGTGAACCTTGCGGCTCCCCTTTGATTCCAGAATATTGATGTTTTTGGGGTCATCATCGTCATCCTCTACTTGCACATTGTAGCATTCTAGGGCCTGGCTCAACTGATGAGTCCATCTTGGCTGCACTATTTCTTCTGGTTCTAGTGGTATTTTGAAAATGGTGGCCTTCACAACTTGCAGCGCATCGTCAATAGTATCCATCCATCGGTCCTCAAATAATAACGTTAATAAAAATTCGTCACGCAAGATATCCCATTCGCCTGTACCATGTCGGAGTTCTATTTCAGTATACCAGTTCCTTGGGATGACATCTAGGGTATGATAAAATAAGTGTACCCACTCCGACTGGGGTTATTCTCCATAGGCCTTGGTCCATCTTGTGACGTGTATGTGCAGGTCATCATGTCCATTGTATTTCTTGGTTATTTGTAGTTCCAGCTTCCCAAACCTTATCTGTATCATCTGCCTACAGCCGCGCATGTCTTCAAAGGTTCCTTCATGTGTTCCCCACCAACGAGCAAGCGTTGCACGCAATGGCCATTTTAATGCATTGAACCTCTGGTGCTCTAGTACCGCACTCTCAAACTTGTTTAGGAATTCGTCCACTGCTGTCAACCCATCATACATCGGTATATCTCGATCCTGAACTAATACACAACGTTGTGATTTAGTCATCATATTACAGTTTAGCATGGTTACTTGGCTTAACTGATTATGCCAGTGTTCGTCTTCTTCTTCTAAATCTGAGGAATCTGCACACTCCAATGGTATCTGCCCCTCCACAGTTGGATTTACCCAATCTTAATCTCGTGGAGTTATTTTGTAGATATAATCCAAGTCATCATCGCTTCCATCATCACGTACAGGTTCAGTGTAGCATGCTCCTTCAACTGGATCTAGTGGGATAACTACGCGCAAGGACGTTTTCTCAAATATCATCTTCCGCTTCTTTAAGTTAACGACTCCATTCATATCTGTGGCCCAGTCTATTCCTAACAATGCGGGGTAAGGGTTACTATCTTCCACAATTTCTATTACCTCAAAATCTGTTTGCGTGCTTGCGCCTTCAATGTCCACTGTGACTCCTTGAAATCTCCCCATGGGAAAGATCTTTTCTTGGTTTGCCATCCGTAATTGAATAGGAGACCATTATAATGCAGGTCTGCCCATTCGTTCCCATGTCTGTTTAGGTAGCACATTCACATCCGAACCTAGGTCCAGGATGACCTGATCCATCTCAAGGTCGCCAATCTGTGTTGTCAATCGCATTTCCCGCCCGGTGTGCAAAGCATGCTTTCCAAGTTTCCAGATCATGCACGATTCACCCAACCTTGCGCACCTAGTTATTAGCTCCTGTAATCGCTTAACTGCTTTATTGTCCTGTAGCAGCTTTATGCATGTGTCTAAAAAGGTAGTTAGCATAGAGGGGTCCATTTCTGGCTTGGGTTGATCCTTACTACCTGGAGTAGAGACTTCCACGAAGCTCTTCTTAGCTTCCATAAACATCTCCTTTGCACGTTCAAAGTTGAACTCAGGTTGCTTTGTAGGGGCCTTGCGAACCCATGTATTTTCTTCAAGTTATTTCCCTTTATCTTGCCCTGTGACAGTGCCACTTCTGAGCATCATGTTCACATTGGGGTCTTCTTTGTGTGGTTCAGACCTCATCATTTGGAGGTTCTGTGTTGGCATAGGATATGCTGCCCTTTTCTCACGTATCTGTGCTATTAGTGTGGAACAATCTATCATTTCATGATCGACTGCTCACAATATGGACACGATATTCTAGTTGGGTTGGTATGATCACGCACGTAGTGCCTAGTTCCACCATAATTGTAGCAGATTAACTGTCCACGGCCTCACCCAGGTCCCATTCCTCCTCGTCCTCGCCCCTGGAACCCACCGTGCACTATTGCTACGGCTGGATCTTGTCCTCGCGCCTTAGTCTACATCCTGTAGGCAGGTGTTCAGTCCATCAACAATTCCTAACTCCAACAATATCGTTCATCGTGGCCCATCGATCTACAAAAATTGAAAAATAGCTGTTGGGGGTCTGTGTAAACTTCTGTAATAGATGACATTTGTCCATTGTGTGCTTTCCTCCCACCTGATAGATCGTACACCAGAGTGCAGGCACCACACTGGGTCCTGCCCGTGCCTCTGGCCTCAATGACATTGGTCCCCCTCCCGCCAAATAGTTTGCGAATACAAGGCAGTGATCCTTATCGTGACCCTGTGTTATAGACATTTTTGGGCCCTACAACCCCAAGCATGAAATGCCCATAAACCAAGGGCTCCTAAGTCCCTAAAAGTGTTGTTCTAACCCCTAAAGGAACAAGGTCAACAGATTACAGCTTCTCCTAGAAGTTCTCCATGAGAAACTGCTCAGAATTGGTCAAAACAGGATCATTGCAGCTGCTCCACTGGCTAGGTGCGTTGCATCTCACCCAAATACACTGTGAGGGTGCGTTTCATTTCAAAAGTCCCTTCTGTGTGGTGCGATGGGCGAGAAATGACAAATGGCAGTGTCATTCCGCGAGGTGGAGAGGCAATGGAAGCTTCCAGAATCTTCCCCTGTGACACTTGCCTCACTAAATTCGACCAAGGATGAGTAAGAGGCCATCAGTCTCCAAGTGGAAGCAAAAACTATCAGAGAGAAGAAACTAATCAAATCACAAGCTGACTCATCCCCCTTATAGATATCTATATATGGATCCCTCATCCCAGAGATCCGGAGGCTGGAATTTTGCATATTGTAAGGAATTGTTGTTGGTTTCTAGAGACAAACATCAGATTGTTGGGTGATCTAAGCTTTGTTTGAGGTGAAGAGGGGCTTCTTTGCTGGGAGGTTGATGCTGGGTCAAAACAACTGGTTGTAACTGCTCTCGGCTCTTTTCTTGTTTATCAATAAAAGCTATTTGAGTTTTCCTCCATGCTTTTGTGTCATTGATGTTTGTTACATTTGTATGGTCAATTTACATCTGATCCTAGATTGTTTATGATTATAGATCCATGTCTTCGTATAGTGCTATGCTTCTGTGAACTTACAGGTATTTTGTGAAGCTGGGCGTGCAAGGGAGTAGGTAGCTGAGGACTATCAAAGAAGAGAGGGATCAAATCAGGAGATTAGCGCAAGACAGAGGTTGGTCTTTCTGTTCCTCTCTATCTGTAATTCATAAAGGAAAAACAAAAGTAGCTTTTCTCTATTTGTTTCTAAGGCAGCTGTCACATCTTAGTGGGATAGAGAAGTTCTATATAGGCACTTTTCCCTGTAACAAAATGGCGACTCCACTGGGGAGCTAATTAGTTTGTTTGTTTATCATTCTTTGTTGTTTATTTCATAAACTTACAAGTAGCATTCCAACTGCATTTTCCATAACAAATGCAAAGTAGATAACTGCTATTTCAATCCATCTACTAGATCTGTTTATGAGTTAAACAACTGATTCACAAACTATCTGATTGCCCTTGTGATAGCTCTTAGATCCTCCTTAGATCTACCCCTGATTGTTGCATTACTGATTGCTTTTTTCTCGGCCAAAACCCAAGAACTGAACTGCAAAGTGTGACCCGGAACCCAAACAGAGTCTCGTTTCTAGTTTAGCGCAGGTATTGTTCAGAGAACCTGAACTTTAGCGCACTTCCCGAGTGGACAAGATGTGCTTCATTTCAAATTCTCTGTGTTACAGGTGCGCTGATCAGACTAGGCTCTATGCAGTTTTGGTTTTTGTGATTCATTCTTTCTAGTTCTATTCCTGAATTTTGCTGCCTATGATCAATATATGTCTGTTTGAAACCCCTTTTCCTTGCCGTTATTCCGCCTCCTTTGCATAAAAGAACTGTAGATGTTTTTGTGTGTTTGTTGAGTCATTTACAATTCTCCTTTGAAAAAGTAGCGTAATCGTACTGTCGTCCTTTGATTTGAGACTGTCGCAAGTGTCTATTTCAATCGTAGGAAAGAGTTTAATTGCTGTTGATGGTCGATTACCCTGTTACTATTGCTTTTGGTCTGAATTTGTAATTTTCTAGTGTCGAGAACAAGTATTCATTTCAAAATCATAAGGTGTTGTGATCGTCTCCATTTTTTTGATTTCGAAAAGAAACTTGTTGATATTTGTCGCTTGAAAAGAAACTCAGATTTGTGCATCAACTTTCTTTTTAACATTCATATAATAAGAAAGTCGAAAAACAAATACATGCATGTGCATTTGCATATAGACAGTCTGATTGGCTTGATTTAGGAAAGTGCATTTAGAGTGTGCTCTTTGCTCTTTGTGAAAAGATTCTGTCTTTCTTTTCCCTAGTAGCTAGGATTTTCATTACATAAAGGAGATAAAAAGTTTGTTTATCATCTTAGATTGCATTTTAGGAATTACATCTACATCTCGTGGTGAACCCAAAAGGCAAACTTCATAAGCAAGATCAATTTAAAATAAATTCAATGAATCTAACAACGCTTTGGAACTTAACGCACAACATTTAGAAGTCTAGGCTAGAGATGTATTCCGGCGTCGTAAAGCCTGGTAACTGTTGTTCTCACTGATGGTTGGGTGATTCCTCCACTTTGAGACGATAAGTGCCAGTACAGACTTGTGCTCCCACATACCATTGAGTATATTTTGGGAGACCCCAATAGGCTTAATCCTTTATCCATAGGAAGCCGTGTTCGCCGCCTTATCGATTGCAATGCACTGAACATAGCATTCGGGAAGATTGACTGTTGTACCGTAAAAAGTATTCTGCAATTTTGCGATTGGTTTGGTAATCCCTCTACCTAGATTTCCAGAGCAGTCCCTTTCGTTCCTTTTCAGACTCCTTAACGGAAAAGGTCCATCTGAGCACTTTTCACTTCAGGCTCATTAAAAATCGAAGGAGACTAGAGTCATCTTTTGTTTTTTCTCGACTCTTAAAAATTGAAAAAGCAAATTGTGTCAAAGCGTCTAAAATTCATTTAATTCGGAAACATACTTCCCGTTTATTTTAGTTGATCGAGTAATCCACAATCGTGGAAGAAAGTCAATTGAAACCTCGTTGTTCGCGGAGGCTTACGAGTCAACCGTCTTTGTCTCCAGAATCGAAGCCAGTACGAACAAAGCGAACTCGTTTAACCAGTTCCAAATCTCCTGTTAAAGTTAGAACAAGTGTTCCAGCAACATCAGAGACTTTGGTTACTCCAAACATTTCTGGAATCCCTGCCTCTACAGAAGAAATTCAGCAGCCACAGAAGGATGGTGATACTGATCCTAGTTTGAGAGTAAACACTTGTGTTACCGAACCAGTTCCATTTTCAGCCGGTTCGGAGAGTCTTGCTCTTCAAACATCTGTCGTTCCTGATTCCATACCTTCTTCGGCACCAGAAATATTCTACGGACCTGATGGTCTTCCCCTTCCACCTGGTCTGATTGCCATATAAGAGATTATAGAAGATCCTCCAACGAGTACTCCATCACAATTTGGAGTCGGGATCACTCTATATCCTTCTTCATCAGAAGTTAGTCTACCGCTAGCGGAAGCTCCTGTAGAATCGCTAGGTAATCTTTTGGATAGACTAGAAATTTCTGAACAACCGTCAACATCTAGGACTATGTCGTCTGACACAGCGACGACAGAACTCCCTGCTATCACTCCAACAATGTTCGCCGGTATACCATCTGTCCCGACAAGTTATCAACAACAAGCCGGAGTCCAATCAGGGACTGTTTTGACGACATGGTCAGTTCCTATTTCTTCTTCCGGATTATCATCCGGTATTTCTTATGTTGAAACTCAACAAATTGATCCAATGTGTCTTCAAAGGCCAATATACCCTTTAAGTACTGGATTTCCACCATATGGAGGGCAGTATGCCTTTTCATTGTTCCCTCCTGGAGAACAACCATATGGGAGTTTACAACAAAGTTCAGGTCAAACTGGAATTACATCCAGCGGTTGGGTACCAATACTGCCTCAACAACCAAGGGTTGTATATTCAATGCAACCAGTCCACCCTGTGTGAATATTCCCACTATACCTGCTATGGTGAATGCATCGTAAGTACAAGCGCTATCTGTTGTATGTCAACCTCAAGTTTCTCAGGTTGCAATACAATAGCCTCTTGTCTCAACGACTCAATCACAACCTCAGGGTAGTGCCTCCTTATCTGGAGCGACTCAGACTCAAACATGTACTATGACTCCTCATCTTGGTGAATCATCCAGTATTGGGCAACAGCAAATGGTCCAACAACCATGGCTGATTCAATCTCAACAACCGCCATTCCAGCAATCATATCAAGGACCTGAGCAAAAAGTCTTTGTAAGTAATGGGCAACCGCAGTTCCAAAGCAGTTATCAAAAACCATATTATAATGGTTATGCCCATCAACCTTGTCAAAGTTGCCAGCATCAATTACATTATGCTGGTATGCAAAGACCCACTGCTCAGGTGATTCCATCTTATCCTGGGTATGCTTCGCCTAACCTGAATCAACAATTTCCCTTTATAGCAACTCTAGAATTACCAGATCTAAACCGGCTGACGATTGATCCAATTGCTTATGTCCCTTGGTGGCCAGTGATTCCGCATAAACTTCCATCAGATATTCCTAAATTTAATGGAAATCCGGGTGAAGACCCGTCAAATCATGTGATGACCTTCCATCTATGGTGTTCATCAAACACCCTGAATGATGATTCGATAAGGCTTCGCCTTTTTCAGAGGACGTTAACTGGTCCAGCAGCAAAATGGTACATCTAATTGCCTAGAGCTTCGTTCGACAACTTCAGCACCTTAGCCACAACCTTTTTAACCCATTTTCAATTACCAATAAGGTATGAAATGGGAACGGAACTCCTTACCAACTTCAAACAAACAACGGCCACTCACATATCTGATCATATACATGAGTGGTGACGTCGTCGTAGAATGGTAAAAACGTATGTTCCCGGTCATCTCTTAGCTGAATGGTTTATCAAGTCATTACTGCCTTCCATCATGGAAGATGTGGCAAAGAGGGGAGTCGTAACAGAAGAGCAAGTTATCACTCGTGCGCAATATTTGGAATTTATTTACACTCAGTCCGACACGCTCTACGATAAAATACCTGACGCCCCTAGACCGGAATTCTCAGTTCCTCCTCCTAAATCAAACAATGACTCTCATGCCGGTGATGGCGTGATTGGCGCAACAGACACGAGATTTCTAGTCAAAATGCAAATGAAGAACTTCTTGCCTCGGAAGTAAATGCCGTATCGACCGACAAGGGCAAACAACTGAAGCAACCAGGGGGCAAGAAGAAAAAGAAAGGGAGAAAAAAGAAGCAGGATGAGTCATCTCCTGAAAAAGATTCTACAAACCCTTCTGGGAAAAGGAAACCCCCTGCAGGGTGTCATATATGCGATGAGGATCATTGGACGAGAGATTGTCCACATAAAGCTGAAGTTAAGAAACTCTTTAAGAGTTCAAAAACATCAGCAGTATTGACTGATCTATTTCCAAACCCGGGAACCAAACTAGTTGCTAATCAAAATGCTTCCCGATCCCAAGTGCTTATGTTGTCTACCTCAAAACAGCAAAATGATGCTTTGACAAGGAATAAAGCTTACGGGAATCCACAACTGTCGAATAACAAGGCTAATGAACAATCTAGTAGTTCGACAACAACTTTGACCAAAGTTGTGTCACCCATCATTCCTGAGCCAATGATAAATCCACCAAAGGGAGTAGTACACAAATCGACATTTAATCCTCGTGCCAAAGTCGCACAGAATTATAATATAGTAGAGGACCTAGCCCAATCGCCGTCCACTATGTCGACACTTGGGGTACCGCAAAATTTCCCCTCCCAAAAGCAGGATCTATTATCAGCAATAGGTGGGATTGACCCAATGGATTCCAATCTTGTGGCCTTTGATCATAAAGGATATGACCCTCAGTTACCAGCTCAACTAGCTTTCCTTATTCAAGTGAAAGCCCTCAACAAAACTGTTCATCGAACAATTATTGATGAGGGGGAATCTACATGTATTATGCCGATGAGTTGCTGGAAAAATTTAGGCTCACCACCCTTGTCGAGATCGTCAACGACGTTAAAAGCATTTTATGGACGATCATACACTCCATACGGGATTTTAAGTAACTTGCAAGTTGAATTGGGAGGCAAAACAGTAGAAATTGATGTTGAGGTTATCCATGAAAACCTCAATTACAACATCCTACTGGGAAGGCCCTGGATATATGCCATGGCCGCAGTTGTGTCGACCTACTTCAGGAAGATTGCATTTTCATTTCAAGGAAGAATTACAATCGTCGACTAACAAACATTTCTCCCCAACAGTTCACAAGTTACAGG
The DNA here is from genome assembly GCA_031772625.1 of Pinus tabuliformis. NCBI lineage: Eukaryota > Viridiplantae > Streptophyta > Pinopsida > Pinales > Pinaceae > Pinus > Pinus tabuliformis. Next base: position 974,287,569 of record CM062811.1, on the reverse strand, counting down.
AAGCATTCCAATGATCCATGGAAGCAATCATTCACTTCAAAATATTGGAGTAAGCCTCCTAAAATACCCTGCCTTAATGGGTACACTTGCCCTACCGCCTCCGAGCAATTTGGCGGAAGTGGCCACAGTGGAAACCTACAATATGAAATCTTCTATATCTAAGGGATTCCGAAGATTCCTAAACATTTTGTCAGCATGGATCATCGCCATTTTAGAAATATTGTAGCAATCAATTTTCTTGACTTGGGGGGCAAACCCAAATCAATGCTCATCGAGTGTTTGGATAGATAGGTCTAAGGAATATGGTAGCTCTTCAGATCCTTGGTCGCATGTACATTCTATAGACAAAGGAATCAATCAGTCAATGATATTAGGAGAGGCACCATGGGAAGATCACCACCATCGTTCCCATCTCAACGAAGATTATTCCAATGACCTTAATCATCCTTCAGTTCTTGATTTTTTGTCAAATACTGTAAATACGGTGGATTATGAGGATAGTTCTTTTACTGTGTCAACCTCATTAAAAAATGAAATGACTCCCTTTCCAAATCGAGTCTTTGATTACGATCTCATAAAATCAAAGTCGAGTCTTTCGAAGATCTCGAAGGTAAACCTTCATTCCAACCACCAAGATGAATGCAATGAAGCTTGGGGGGCATGCACCTCGATTTGCATTATTATGCTGGGGGCATGCAAACTTATCACGAGAAGTGTTACTGCAGGGTTCAAGGTCGTTAAAAAATAAACCCGCCACAAGCAGTGTTACTGCAGGGTTCAAGCTCGTTAAAAAATAAACCCGCATTGAGCAGTTTTAGCGCATAGTTCAAGCTCGTTAAAAAATAAACATAAGCCATGAGCAAATGTTTCCCCCCGCATTTAAGCTCATTAAAAAATGAACTATTCCCCGGTAAATAACCATCGTGAATGTAGTACTTCAGCCTTTAAAAGCCTTGGTCGTGTTCTCACCATCACCTCCACTCTGTATTGGCCGATCATTCACCTCCATTTGATTGTTTACCCCTTTTGAGGAACAGCTGCGAAGAGTGATTTCACTAGCCATCCTTGTAACATTGTCGTGATTGGAAAATTCCAAACCTTACCTGGAATCCGCTGCTACACATTTTATCACTCGTTCCTCAAAAGACGAGTCTCCTTTAAGCTCTTTTCAACTGACTCGTAAAATATGAAAATATTGCCAAGCCATTGGCCTCTCCAGCTCGTTAAAGGGACAGGAAGTGCTATCCCTCCTCTAGATTTTAATCTTTTTGGACCTGAGGGATTATTACACAAAAAGATCGAGCGCTTGTTTTGTTCGGCTCGTTAAAAGTATCAAAAATTCATCCCTTCTGTATTGTTTTATACTTTTTCGGACTTAAGGGATTAGATGAAGAAAAAGGAATTTTGGAGTTACCTTTACGTTCCTTTTCACACTCTCTAAAATTGAAAAGGACCGAGTTGTCTTTGTTGTTAAACTCGTTAAAAAGATTAATAGCGACAAACTTGTCTATAGACGAGAACGAGTTTCACTATCGCTAGGCTCGTTAAAACATAGCGATGGGTTTGCCCGAAGGGCAAATTATAGAACAAGCATATGTTATCCTCCTCAAGCTTGACAAAAATAAAGAGGTACTGGTCAGCAATGACTGGGGAAAATTGGGAAGAAAACTTAAAGAAACTTTGTTGGTAGCAAGTCGCTCTTGAACATCTCACCCAAATACACTGTGAGGGTGCGTTGCATCTCACCCAAATACACTGTGAGGGTGCATTGCATTTCAAAAGTCCCTTCTGTGGGGTGCGATGGGCGAGAAATGACAAATGGAAGTGACATTTTGCGAGGTGGAGAGGCAATGGAAGCTTCCAGAATCTTCCCCTGTGACACTTGCCTCATTGAATTCAACCAAGGATGAGTAAGAGGCCATCAGTCTCCAAGTGGAAGCAAGAACTATCAGAGAGAAGACACTAATCAAATCACAAGCTGACTCATCCCCCTTACAGATATCTATATATGGATCCCTCATCCCAGAGATCCGGAGGCTGGAATTTTGCATATTGTAAGGAATTGCTGTTGGTTTCTAGAGACAAACATCAGATTGTTGGGTGATCTAAGCTTTGTTTGAGGTGAAGAGGGGCTTCTTTGCTGGGAGATTGATGCCGGGTCAGAACAACTGGTTGTAACTCCTCTCGGCTCTTTTCTTGTTTATCAATAAAAGCTATTTGAGTTTTCCTCCATGCTTTTGTGTCATTGATGTTTGTTACATTTGTATGGTCAATTTACGTCTGATCCTAGATTGTTTATGATTATAGATCCATGTCTTCGTATAGTGCTATGCTTCTGTGATCTTACAGGTACTTTGTGAAGCTAGGCATGCAAGGGAGCAGGTAGCTGAGGACTATCGAAGAAGAGAGGGATCAAATCAGGAGATTAGCGCAAGACAGAGGTTGGTCTTTCTGTTCCTCTCTATCTGTAATTCATAAAGGAAAAACAAAAGTAGCTTTTCTCTATTTGTTTCTAAGACAGCTGTCACACCTTAGTGGGATAGAGTAGTTCTATATAGACACTTTTCCCTGTAACACCCTGGCCCTTGCATTTGATACACCACACTTCTTCACGCGCCTCTGGGTGGGGCGCCCTATCTTGCTTCAGACTTTGCATCTCCAAACATCGGTTTTGTAGTTGCGCGTGGATTTGTTGAACTCCCAACCCAGGATCTTGTATTGGAGTTTCATGCAACCTCATCACTATCTCTAATGCATCATCCTGGGTTGAGATATTCTTTTGTGACAGCATCGTCCTTAGGTGCGGTGTCAGAGATGACACAAACCATGCACAGTGTTGCACATCTGTTAGCATCATGTTAGCCTCACAGATCGTACTCTTCAGTCTTTGATCCAAATCCTAAGGGGTTTCACCTGGCAGCATCACGATCTCCTTGAACCCGATGATCGACTGCGTCTCTGATTTTGGCCTACTAAGTCTTTGTTCAGTGCATCCTGGATCTTCGCTATTCCCACATTTGGATGATCACTAGAGTGCTTTATGTACCACGTCAACGCGCAATCCTATAGCACGCTTACCAAATTAGCCTTTTTGATGTTATCATCTGTAACGCCTTGGGCTTCCCATACTGCATTTACCACGAACCAAAACTGATCTGGTTCCTCACTTCCTATGCCTCTAAATATAGGCAACTTGATCGCACTTACCATTCCAACCCTCAGTGGTGGTGGAGTTAGGGTAGGTGAAGACGAGGTTGATGTACGCGAAATGGGTGATGGCGTGGATGGCGGTGGTAACAGTGGAATGCACTGCTTTATCAACCAGACCGCACTTTTTGGAGAGAACCCTGCAAGCTCTTCCTTGCCTTCTCGTGCAAGTGAAATCAGGGGGTTTTTTTCTAACCCTTCGATCCCTTGGTACCCTCTGCCACTCCACATTACCCCAGACATCAATGGATTCTCATAACCCATATTTCACATAACAACATTTTAATCCAGGTATTCAACGATTTGATATACTTACCCCGCAGTCCCTTGAGAAAACGTCTTTTCGCTTCGTTGTGGCTCATAGTTGTATCTATCGTGAACTTAGTGATAAACCCTCCTATTACCCGGTCCAACCAATGATCTACTGCCTGCTCAATCTTATCTTCAGATGCTTATAGCCTGCATACCAATTTTGGAGTCCACGTTATTAGTTGATCAAGCTTGCACCTCCCTTGACTGTCAGCTAGTCTTGTGATCCACTCATACAATTCTGTTGAGAAGTACGTGAAGAAGATCTCAGGGATTTCCGTGTATAATTAGCGATCCAGCCACCTCTCTTTAGATATCTGTGGCATTTTGTTTTCTTGTACTACAAACTTGTGGAGCTTCTGATCCAACCAATCTTCAATCTCTTTCTTTGTAGGGTTCCAACATTCCAACATCAGACATCCCTTAGGCAGATCCCGGTCCCGACAACATAACCATTTGTTGGCTTGATGGGGCCTGACCCAGGTTTGGAAGTGTTTTAGCCAAACAAATCCCACATTACCGGCCCTTTCAGCAATAATCCGCAGAGCGCAGACTGAAGTCTCACCCGAGGTATAATGGAAGGGTGTTGAAACCAGGTTTTCGCACCTTAGGGGTGTCTTGATGAGGACTAGAAGGGTTGCGAACCACTCGACGCACTTGCACTCCTCTGCATAGCAATCTGGCCTTCACAAATCTTGACGATGGGGCACTTCTTGGATTCTTATTATTACTGTGTTATTATAGCTCTGATCTACTTCTTAAGGTCTTAATCAAGCATTCAATAGTAATAAATAGTGCACACAACCATAGATATGCATAAACTCAGAACATAAGCAAGAAAACCATATAGATCTGTGATAAAACACACAATATTTCTAGAAAAACTTATCTCTTATTAATTTTGGTCTAGTACATTCCCATTCCACCCTGCGCACTCAACTGCAGGGGTCCATGCACATAGCTGCAAACTCTACCAGGCCTCTGCGCACACATCTGCAGAGCCTTTATCTATCTACTAACACTCACAACTTGGACTTACAGACTCAACATGAATATTGCAATTACAAACCCATAATACATCAGATCTTCCCAAAAATCTACCTTCTACCCTTAAAGCCTCGCTCTATTTACATTCCCATGGTCTGCGGACCATGGATAGGCCGACTCACTTTCTATTATTTTACATTATTTTCGGGCGAACAACCCTTTGACTCGACCTATTACAGTTCGCACTCCGCACACTTTGCGGAATTTTTACAATATCATCACCCTAAATTATGGGCTTTAAGCCCCAAAAACCGTTGTGGGGGGCCTCCGCTACCTAACACCATAAGATGATACTCATCATCATTCAACTTTCTTACCTTCTTTTAATAAAATTGAGAATATTTTTTCATCATTCTTTTCATCTGAGACCCTTAGTGATCCTAAAAACCCAATATCTACCCTTTCTTCCAGTTCTGAATAGAATTTAGGGAACATATTGGCAATAGTACCTATATATATCTCAGTGAACCCAAAAATAATTGAAAATATTCATATAGGAGCCTCTTGTTCGTTAGATGAGATTTCAACTCACAAATCCCTATTTCAGGAATTTCGTGACATTTTTCCCTAGTCCTATGAAGAGATGCCAGGAATCGACCCTAGCATTGTTGTACATGAAATAAAAACCTATACGGATGTTAAGCCAGTTAGACAATGATTACGTCCTATACATCCGCAAAAAGCTGTTGCTATCAAAAATAAGGTTGAGAAATTGCTAAAAGCAGGATTTAATCGATTGGGTATCAAATATCGTGCTCGTTAATAAAAAGCAAGGAACCATTTGAGTGTGTGTTGATTACCGAGATATCAATAAATCTTGTCCCAAGGACAATTATCCAACTCTGTATATCGACCAAATTGTTGACGACTGTGCCGGAAATGAAATTTTTTCCTTTATGGATGGATTTTCTGGCTACAATCAGATAAACATACTCCCTGTTGATCAATATAAAACCGAATTTATATGCCCATGGGGGAATTTTTCTTATCGCAAACTCCCATTTGGCCTAAAAAATGTTGGCACAACTTTTCAACGAGCAATGTCTTACACATTCCACGATATCAAGAATATTGTTCAACCTTATTTAGATGACTTCCCGTCTCATTCTATGAAACTGTAGGAAAGCCTAATGCACTTAAAAGCGATTTTCTTTAGGTGTAGGCATTACAATATTCGCTTGAATCCACACAAATGTGTTTTTTATGTGCAATCTGGTTGTCTTCTAGGTTTCATCATTTCAAACAAAGGCATTCGTGTTGATCCTCTCAAGGTAGAGGCAATTTTGAATTTGCCTGCTGCTTTTGGCTCGACTCAACTCCAAAGTTTGCAAGGGAAAGCAAGCTTTTTGCATAGATTCATCCACAATTATGTTTAACTAACACATGGTTTTACTCAACTATTTAAAAAGGGTATTCCATTCTTCTGGGATGAGCTTGCTGATAAATCTTTTGATGCATTAAATCATGCACTGACTAATGCACCTTTACTACATCCACCCAATTATCATCGAGACTACTTTTTGTACTTAGATGCATCTGATGCCACCATTGGCATGGTGTTAGTCCAAGAGAATGATTCTAGCAGCGAACATGTGATTTACTATTTGAGTAGGAGTCTCACTAAAATTGAGATTAAATATGCAGATGTGGAGAAACTAGCCTTGGAAAATGGGCAATTTGTTCAACGATTCCGTCACTATATACTTCTTTGAAAAATGACTGTCATTTCAAATTGCAACCCTATGATTTATATTCTCACGAAAAAATTGTTAGGGGGCAAATAATCGAAGTGGAGAGTCATTTTACAAGAGTTTAATCTAGAATTTGAAAATCCAAATCAAAGAAATCCTTGGTTTTCGTGGAACGATTATGTGAATTCCCCCATACTGATATAGAAACTGTAGCAGAAGATTCTTTTGCTAATGAATCTCTCTTTCTTATTAGTTTGTTTGATCCGTGGTATGGAGACATCATTATATATCTCCAAACACAAACTTTTAGGCCTGAGTTATCCAAAACTGTTCGTCATTGAATCTGATACCAATCCCAACAATACAAAATTATTGGTGACACTTTTTACTGTCGTGGTGCCGATGCTATACTCCGACGTTGTTTAACTCTTGAAGAAGCTGAAAAAACTTGGAATGACTTCCACTCTAGAGCATGTGGTGGTCACATGTATGGGTATGCTACTGCCCAAACGATATTACGTGATGTCTATTTTTGGTCATCAATGCTTAAATACTGCATCACTATAGTCCAAAAATGCCATAATTTCCAAATTTATGATCGCAAAATGTGAGCACCTTCTGCTCCTCTTCACTCAATCGTAGCTGTCGGTCATTTTTCCAAATGGGGCATTGACGTCGTCACTTGTAACCCTCACTCAGTCGGGGGGGATGGATATATCATCCTTGCAGTCAATTACTTTAAAAAATGAGCCGAGGTGATGCCTACATATAGAGACGGCAGTGAAACTGCAACAATTTTCATTTTCAATCATGTGATTGCTCGGTTTGGCATCCCAGAAGCTATTGTTACAGACCACGGTAGTCATTTTCGCAACTTTATGATGGTCGAACTGTCTGCGCAACTTCGCCTCCACCATGATAGCTCTACTTTGTATTATCCACAAACTAATGGTCAGGTCGAAGTTGCCAATAAAGTTTTAACCAATATTATTAAATGGATAGTTGGTATCCATAAAGGAAACTGGCACTCTATGCTCTTTTCAGCATTGTGGGCTTACCACACTACTGTAAAAACATCGACCAATTTTACCCCTTTTCAACTCGTTTATGGTTTGGAAGTCATATTACCTATTGAATGTGAAATTCCATCTCTTAAATTAGCTATCAAATTATTACCTGCTACCTTTGTAGACAAAGAATGCTTTGTACACTTAGTCCATCTAGATGAAAATCGTCATAATGTCGTATTGGCTAGCGAAGCTCACCAGAAATGTGTCAAAGCTCAATATGATCAGAATGTTAATCCTCGTACATATTCAGAAGGTGACCTAGTCTTGGTATATGATCAAGCTCATGACAAGCTAGGTGCAGGGAAATTCAATCCCATGTGGCATGGACCTTACATTATAAAACACATATTAGATAAAGGTTCCTATGAGTTGATTGATTACAATGGTGTTCCTTTGGGAAAGCCCAGAAATGGTCTTTACCTAAAGAAATATTTTGCATAAATTTTTGGTGAATATTTGTACATTATTTACCATTTTTTAGGTATGTGTGGTAGATTAGTGTTTTTTACTACTTCTTCCGCTTATCTCGTTTTTACACTTGATTTGAAGATGTTGACATTTTATCATAATTACATTAGTTTTTTTGATGGCACTAGTCATAATACTTGGAATTTATCTTCCACAACTTGGATTATCTATTCACCCAATAACGAGATAGTCTCTATTCATGAGGTATGTCTCAGTCAAACAACAAACAATATAAAATAATATAGTGCAGTCATTGAGCTATTGGTTGATGCCATCACATATGGTATATAGCATTTGATTGCTAGGTTAGATTCACAGCTCATAGTATTACATTTAAATGGTGTCTATTCAGTTAGGAGTCCAACCATGTTAAGGATGTTTTTACGAGTCCATCTCTTGGAAAGATGATTTGATTATATTGAATATCAACACATTCCAAGACATTTAAACACATTGATAAATGCATTGGTGAATCATGTGTTAGATAGACATTAGCAACATTTTTAAATTAAAAACAATATTCATTGATTCACTGATCAAGATAAACATAGATAAAAGTAGCATATTTTTCATTAAAATAGAGTTTGTGTGTGTCTACAAAATATGTCATCTGAGGTCATATGGCCCCGTGGCCTTTTATTTTCCAAATAGTACTGACACCAGAAGGTCAAAAATGGTCCTAGAAACTAGAACAACTAGGCATGGTGATGTTCATGATAGCACATGATAGCATGAGAAACTTGACGCAACAAACGTTTGAGCGACCCAGGAACCCCAACTACATGCCTCGGATAGGCGCGTGGAATATCATCGACTCCAGTCTCTGGGATGTTGGAAGTCAACCTCATAAGGTTGTGCTCCAACTCTGTCAGGATGTCATTCGCCTCTGGGTTCATTTTCGCAACAACCATAGGATGCTCATCTCGTCTATCATACCGTCTCATCCCGGCTGGTTGGATTGGACCCACATCTGCACATACATTTTAAGCAATTAGCCTCTAAAGAAAAAAACACTTAAAAATTAAAAAAACTTTTAAAATATGCCAAAATGAGAATATCTTACCTAGATCACCCCACTGAGCCCCAGCTGGAAGTGGGATATTAGGGTCACCTCTGTAATCTATCCTAGCATATGGAAAGTCCTCAATCGGAACAATCTACTTTCTCATCCAGTCAAAAAACTTTGTTGTATACCTCACTACAGGACCATCCCTGCCTTGGTGTTCCATCAATGCAACCCACCTCATCAAGCATGGATCCCTCGAACCCCCCTCGTTTTCCTGAATCTTCTGTGGCTGAAGAATAGGAACCCTTTCTAGGGAAAAAGCAATTAGAATGACACCATGACCGAAATTTTTCAGTTTACCATTCTTACACCTAGTCAGCTGGGCCTTCATATTTACCACTATTGCCTCGCACCAATTGTACACCGTGGACTCCCAACATTCCACAACCACCTACATTTGTGCCTGGGTGGCTAGATGGAGGGAAGCACTGCCACATAGTTTGAAAACAGTGAAAGCAATGGTCCTCAAGGGTAAAAGTTCGATGGACTAAATGTCAATCCATCCATCTTTGGGTAGTGCACCCCTACAAAAGCACCATAAGTATCCATCAGTAGTGTCTCCCCCTGCTCTCGATCCAAAAAGTGAAATATCGGCTCCTTGATGAGATAACCCAATCAAGAAATATATTTCATCAGCATCAATGGTGAGGCGATAATCAGCAATCATGAAACATTGTTCCTGGACATTCCAGGTCCTCACCAACCATGTCATCAAATCTACCTGGGCTTTCATCCCAAGGATTAGCCAGTATTTCAGGAGGTCGCAATTCCTGAGAGCCTGCAAAGTGGTCGGATCTACCAAAGCAACCACATCATTGACTTCGTGCTCTCTCTCCCTCCATTCCATTTTTTAGCAAGGAAAATGACTTGAAATTACCATGTGAAGGCAGTTAGAATCTTTCTTGAATTCATTTCATGTTTTAGGACCCCAAATTTTGTTTTAAAAATGGCCCACGGCGCCTGCGCGACCGCCCTTTTATGGACAGGGCGCAACTGCGAGGAAATTTCCAGCAGAATTCTGTGCAGACCGAGAATTTCCGTATTGAAAATGTTATCAGCTCGCACAGACCCAATTGAGCAAAACCCACAGAGGGTTGAGGGCACATTTTGGACAAATCTTTGTCCCAAAAAACCAAATGCAAGCTTAAAATGGAAAAATAAATAGATAGAAAGCTAAGTTACGGAAACATCTTCTACCTGGGGGAAACGACGCATGATTTCGTCCACCGGTTGGTTCGGAATCAATCCTGGAAGTTTTACGATAAAAACCCCTCTCTCTACTTTGAAATGGTGAAAATGCAAATGGTAAAAATAAATTACTTTTTAACACTTTTATAAATTTTTTAAGCTTAAAAAATATTATTTTTTATATTTTGAATCTTTCTAAGAGGGAAAACATCTATTTGAGCAGTTATGATGGGTTATTGAGATTGAATGTACAAGATAATTTACGGAGTCAAGATGAATCATTTTGGACATTTCAGCAGACTTTTATTGCTTTTTATGCTCTTTAAAAATTACGAAAAGCAAAAAATCATGAAGTCTTCTTTTAAGCCCTTTTCTGACTTTTTCAAAAAATAAAATATTGCCGAGTGCTTTTTTGTTCAAACTCGTAAAACTAAATGAACAACCTTCCACTCAGTATAAGTTTACCCCTTTTCCAGACTCATCCAGGACTCTTTACGAAAAAGGTATACGTTAATTGAACATCGTCAATAGATTTCTCTCTTGTATTATTTTATCCTTTTTTGGACCTAAGAGACTAAACTAACGAAAAAGAACCTGATGGAGTCTACTTATGTTTTTCTTCCGACTCTATAAAAATGAAAAACACCGAGCTTTACTTTCTCTGAGCTCATTAAAATTTTACAATTAAAGAGTTGAATGAGTTTTCTTTTTGTGTCTTTTTCAAACTCTTAAAAGAAAATGACATCGAGTTACACCTTTATTGGACTCATTAAAATTAAACATTATAGGACTCGTTAAGCATGATGAGATTGAACCATTCCTTCTTAGGGTTCATTAAAAATACTTCAATGTAGTTATCTGAAGGATGAGATTATAGTCCAAGCATACGCTATCCTCCTCAATATTGTAAAAAAATAAAGAGGTACTTGCTAGTAATGGTACTTGCCAATAAAAAATAAAGAGGTACTTGCCAGTAAAGATGATTTTTGATATATACATTTTTCATTATGTTCCCTTGAATGTTCCTTGTAGGTTTCCGACCATTCCCTCTGATATGATCCTTGGAATGATAAAGCACTTCCATCTTTTAAACTTATTTTTTAGACTTCGCACTTTAGGGGGCAATCTGTTACATGTCAATTTGTCGCCATGACACTTGATCAGTTTATGTATATTATTACCATCCGTGAACATGTTGAAACCATCTCCCTTAGAAGTCCAACAACTCAAAATATGATAAAGTCCATGAGAAATTTGGGACAAAGAGCTCTCACACCTTGTTAAGTTCCACCTGTGCCAATTTCTCTAGTGTTTCCTGCGCATGAGCTGAAATTTACTCTGAGAACAACACAAAGTTGTGCTCTATCTGTAACTATAAAACCGCGTAGGTGAATTATAGAAAGTAAAAAAAAAGCTACATTCTAGAAACATAGTTGGTTGAATATTTACCAACTAAAATCTTCTAGGTGATGACTATTCGAACTATAACCCTCATAAGATGCATCTCCATCCCTTTTCTCATGGTAACCTAATCATTCACTAAAGGAGGTTCATCCTTTTCTTAGGGATTTGAAACTTCCACCTCTTTGATCTATAAAAGGACTATAAGGTTGAGGGATGAAGGAGGTTTGAATTTAGAGAATACAAACTTATGTTGTTAGTTTGAGATTGGGGAGATTGTTATTTAAGGAGGATATTGAAGGCATTTGGGAGGGACCTCATGACATCAGGGCAAAGGTTGCAAGGCTCCTTTTATCTTCTAATTAATACAAATGAGCACTTTCTCCCATTGATTTTGTCTTTTGTGAATGATGAATAGTTTGAAATTGGTTATTATGTTCATTAAGGCAAATTCAATCCCTAATTTCCTTGATCATTAGGCTAAGTTGGTTGAATTACTATATCACATCTACTTTTGATCCTTTTTATGGTTTATGTTTGCAGATTCTACCAAGCATTGAAGAGCTGCATCAAGTCACAACCAGGGATCTTCATCTGGAATTTCATGAAACCAATAAGAGGTTTATCCATTGGTTAGATTTCTTGTAATTCAAATATGTTCAACTTAGGGAAAGAGTTAGTTCATTTGTCATGATTGTTTCTAGTTTCCATTTAGGATCTAGGGAGATCGCTCTTGTCCACAAGAGGGATTGTCCAATGTAACAAACATTTTAAAACTAAATTCCTCCAAGGTCAACCTTTATAGAGTCAACCCTTTCAAGGAAAGTTAATTCAATGTCAAATGGGTCAGGGTCCTCCTTTCCATAATCAACCATACCCATGTCACGATTTTCAAGTACCTATTCAATTGAAATACGACATGGCTCTCCTGGATATCTAGGGGTATGAAAATTCCAACTACTGAGGTTATTCCAAGTTATCCTTGCTATCCTCCTCCCGATACATGACTCATCCCTCAGGGTTATCAATATTGTTGGCTTAGTGGGTCCTAACCCAGGTTCAGAGTTAAGTTTTCCAAACAAATCCCTACACTATTGGCCTTTTCAACATCAACCCGCGGAGCGCAGACTGAAGTCTCACCCAAAGCAGTATGGGGGAATGTTGGAACCAATTTTCCTCACCCAGAGATGAGCGTGATGTTGTTTTATGCCCTAAACCTACCTTTGAACAGATCAATAAAACACAAGGGCTTATCGATATAACTTCTCTTAATCATATTTTATACCTCTGTGAAGGTCTACAATTGTATTTCATGGACCCTAAATAGGTGAACCAACCGCTTACGTGCCTTTGTAATTACCCTTAGTTCTATATTTACCCAGATCGGCTTAAGTGTTTGATAACATTAACATGCAACAAGATATTCTTCGCGTAAACAGTTATTATAACTTGCATTTATATGACAATGTAATTCATGTAAAATTGCACATCAATACAATACTAATTCATAAACCCATCATTCGTCATAACATAAGAGCACATTCATTCACAACAAAAATAGATAGACAAAACACAAGAATTGCTGGAATAATATTTTTATTAATGCTTTTGTTCTTCTCACAGATTCAAGACTTCCCTTCGCACTTAACTATAGGGGTCCGCGCACTCAGCTACGGACTCTACTCTAGGTCTCTGCGCACATAGGTACAGAGCCCTTCTTCTACTCTAATACTTCTTCGCTCTTACTACTAATGACCCATTACATTCATCTTCATCCTTCATTTCTATCTATACCTTATACTCTCTAATACTCTCCTTTTTATACAATCCCATGGTCCGCAGACCATGGGTAGGTCTATACAAGCCGACACAACTTACATAACAGAAGGGTAAAACCCTTTATGACACTTTACCATCTATGCACTCCACGACCACATTTTGCAGAGACTTTACATTCTTTACAACAAAACTTGGGATTTTTGCCCCAAAACTTGGGCTTTTGACCCAAAATTGACCCTAGGGGACCCTATCCCAACAAATAGGCACAGCAAGATCCTAAACGTCACTTACCATTCATTGCAACTTTTGATTTACCGGACCTCTCTCGGTTAACCAATGATCTTATTTTTTATTTAATGAATTGGCCAGTAATCCCTACAAATTTGCCCACTGATATTCCCAATGTTGGCTTGATGGGCCCTGACCCAGGTTTAGCGTTAATTTAGCCAAAAATATCCCTATGCTATTGGCCCTTTTGGCATCAATCCGTGGAGCACGGATTCAAGTCTCACCCGAAGCAGTATGGGGGGATGCAAGAACCAAGTTTCCGCACCCAGAGATGGTAGCGATGTCGTTTTATTCCTAAACATGCCTTTGCGCAAATCGATAAAACTTTTAGGGCTTATCGATATACTTCTCTTAATCGTCCTCTATACCTTCGTGAAGGTCTACGACTGTCATTCACGGACCCTAATTATGCGAATCAACCACTTATGTGTTTCTGTAATTACTCCTACTTCCATATTTACCCAGATTGACTTAAGTATTTGATAACTTCAATATGCATTAATATGTTCTTCACGTAAACAGATATTATTACTTGCGTACAGATATAAAAGGAAAACATATAGATTCACACATTAAATCATGAAACCATTATTCAACATAATATAACCGCATTTAATCGTAACAGAAGTAGTTAGATCAACACAGGTATCTCCAGAATAATCTTCTTTATTAATGCTTCAGACCTTCTTTACAGACTCTAACTACCCTACGCACATAGTTGCAGGGGTTCATGCACTTGGTCGTGGACTTCTACCCAAGGCTTCTACGCACATAGCTATAGATCTTCTCTTCTACTCTAAGACTCTTCACTCTTTTCACTATTGACCCATTACATGCATTATGAATCACCCAAACAATCTACCTTAAACTCTTCTAAAACTCTCCTTTTTATACAATCCCATGGTCCGCGGACCATGGGTAGATCTCCTAAAGCTGACACAACGTACATAAAATAAGGGCGGAAACCCTTTTTGACACTTTACATCTACGCACTCCATGACCGCAAATTGTGGATACTTTACATTTTTTTATACAAAACTTGAGCTTTCTACCCAAAATTGACTCTAGGAGACCTTGTCCCAACAGCGCCCCAACACAAATATGGTGACTCACCCCTGATTCACCATGCTGGCATGGAGATCTTTCCGCAAAGACCTCCAAACTCCACTTGCATCACTACAACTTCAGCAGCACACTGTGTCATTGCTTGCTTAACCTGCTCTACCAGCTGCTCCATTGCCGGTCCTGCGATATTTGCTTGGATCTTCTGCTGTGCTGTCTACAGGCTAGTCAAATTTTCCTCAATCATGGTGGTCAGCACATAAGATTCATCCAGCCAAGGCCCCAATCTTACCTTGAGTATTTCCTCTCTTCTCTCCGTTGCATCTGCCTATTCTTTCAATTCCTTTGCCTTTCTCCTGCCCGGTGGGATTCTCTTTCTTCTGGTGATTCCTCGGTGACTCGTGGACTAGCTGTGTCACTTTCTATTTGTCCTTATTTGTCTTGGAAGCCTCTCCTACCGGCATAGGCTTTAGCCTAGGTGACCTCGGTGATTTTGGTACCGCGGTGGGCACCTCCACACTTACGACCTTAGGGGAAGCTCCCGCAGAGGCCATAGATCCTCCAGCACTTGCTGTTTCTATGGGCACTGAGATGAGGATATTCAAGAGCTCTTGGGTTTCCTTAGGTAGCTTGTCAAACACTGAACTAGCCACCAAATCCACAAAAACCCCAAGATTCATGCATGACTGATAACATGACACAGAAGCTCTCAAAATACAAAGTGTTTTTCGTTGGGTGACCATTTGAAATTTATAGGAAAATTCTCATTCAAATATGATTGTTCGCCCCAAAATCCACTCATAAATGCTAAATTGATGACAGATTTTCAAAGATCTCGCTCTTAATTTCAGCCTTAAATACCACCTCCGCTCCTCCTAGCTATTTTCTCACTGTCAAATCATGAACAGTGACCGTAACGGTCACTTTCTGGCTACTCTGTGCAGTCTCTCCTTCTATAGAGCAACTCTCATCGTGCTTCTGTTGATGCTGTGACATTCTTCCATCCTGCATAGTCCCACAGTCACACAACTCTACAACCAAGCCATTGTGGTTTATAGTCTTGCGCCTCCTTTCCGCTGCCTATAGCGCTAAGACTGTGCTTCCATCATATAGTCATCTAGCCAGATCCCCAGTGTATGGCTTCAATCAGCTACCATTTACCTTTCTAGGAAATGGATCTCCATTCAATTTCACCAGTTGAACTGCTCCAGCATCAGTAACCTCTTTGATGACATATGGCCCTAGCCAATGATTCTGAAATTTTCTTGGAAATTGATCAAACTTGCTGTCATATAATAAAACCAAATTGTTTACCTTGAAGGTGTGTAGTTTGATGTGCCGATCGTGCCATGCCTTTCTGCACTCCTTCTGAACTTGCTGATGGAATCCAGCCAAAAATCTATCTTCTTCAAGCTCTGTTAGCTGCACGAGCCTTTCTTCTAGAGCTCAACAATCTGCCATTCCTGTGAACGCCATTATGCATAGACTAGTACAATATACTCCATTGGCATCACAGCCTCTACACCATAGACCAACCTAAAAGGTGTTTGTCCAGTCTGTTTCTTAGAAGTAGTCCTATAAGCCCATAGCACCACGGGTACACGCACGTCCCAGTTATTCCTTTGTGCATTGCAAACCTTCATCAACGCATTCTCAAATATCTTATTAAATGCTTTGATTGTCCCATTAGCCTACGGGTGATATGGCGTGATATTTTGATGATAAAATTGGAATTCCTCTGTCAACGCACTAATCCTTTCATTAAGGAAATGTGTATTGCGATCGCTCATCAAAATCTTTGGGCAACCAAACCTAGTTAGCACATATTCAAAGAGGAACTTTGCTATTGTTTCCCCTGTATATTTCTTCATGGGTTGCGCCTCCATGTTACAGATCCATTTGGGCACATCAACTCCAACCTATAGATTAGCACTATTAGGGCCCATCAAACCCTAATTCAGTTGTTCCATGCCCTAAAGAAGTCAACCATCAGAATGCCTAGCTTCCCAAGAAGTTCCATGACTGAAATCATCCAAAAACTGCCTCTAAGAAGATCAGCACATGCAGGCCTTCATTAGGGTGTGCTGCAGTGCAGTCCAATACACTACTAGGGTGCTATGCAGCACACTTGAGCCCTCTTTGGCCTGCGCTGGGCAAATTTGAGCAAAATTGCATTGGGGTTTGGGAATATTCTTATCCATTGGATGCATCTAGAAGTTTCCCGAGTTTATCTACTCCTTTAAGCTCAAATTTGGATGAGGAAGGGAGTTAAGGAACATCAATCCCTTTATCCCTTCCTCCATGGAACTAAATCCTAAGTTTGGGAGGGAATTCATTATCACCATTTATGGCATAACTTCCTTCATTCACCTATAAAAAGACCACTCATCTAAGTGATCAAGGGCTGGAAATCATTGAACTATAGGGAGATGTTGTTAGTATGAGACTTGAGTTGATTTCAAGTATTGTAATGATGTCAAAATGTCTTGCTTGTTATGAGGAGAGGATGGGATGGAACTGGAGGAGTGATGTTGAATCAAGCAAATTGGGTTGTAACTCCTCCTTTTCCTAATAAAGTGTTCAAAGCTTTTTCCATATGCTTGTGTTATTCATTAATGCTTTCATATGTGTACTATGTACATGATTCCATGCTATGTTTAATCAATAGATCATTATCATATGCTTTGATCGATTTTTGTCTTTTGTCTGTGTGCAGGTACTCTTCGAGTGGATTAAGTATGGAAAGGAGCGACAGAATTGGTCAAGGGAGATAAGGAGTAAGTGAAAGTTTTAGGTAGGCTTCTTTACCTCTTATTTAATCTATTAGTCATAGAAAATGTAGAGAATGATTTGCACTGTTGTTCTAGAATTAGCTACTAGTCTAGGGGTTTAAGCGTTTATCCGTAGACACTAAAACTTCCCAAAACAAATTGGTGACCATACTGGGGATCGAACCTAGAATCTCTAGTTTCGCAGACCAATCTCTGTGATCAAAACCAATATCAAGCATAGTTTTTTCGTTTCAAGCTTGTCTAAACATGAAACTGAATCCAAGTATAGTTCCCTATGGTTCAAGCTTGTGTAAAAATGAACCCATTTCCATTTTTAACCCTCATGATTGTCATTCTATTAGAATCTTTCATCATATGAGCCTTGGTTGTTTTCATCCCATCGCCACCATCCCTTTGGCCTATCATACGCTTTCACTTGGTTGTTTTACCTTTTTTGAGGAACAATTGCAATGAGTGGTCTTATTAACCAGCCTCTTCACATCAATCAACATGTTTTGAGAAGTTACAACATCACCGGAACCAGTTTCTATCTTAGACACCACTCATTTCTCAAAATGGACTCCTCTTTAAGCTCTTTTCAAACTCTCTAAACATGAAAATAATATCGAGCGCTTGTGCTTTCCAGCTCGTTAACGGATTGGAAATGATATCTCCCTTGTATTATTTTATGCTTTTTCGAACTTGAGAGATTAATCTACAAAAAAGAACTTTTGGAGTTTCCTTTTAGTTCCTTTTCAAACTCTCTAAACATGAAAAGGACCGAGTTATCTTTGTCGTTAAACTCGTTAAAAACATTAAATAGCGACAAAATTGACCATCTAGACAAGACCGAGTTTCACCTTCGCTAGACGTTAAAGAATCAAATAGCGATGGATTCACCTAAAGGGTGAAATTATATAACAAGCATATGTTATCCTCCTCAAGCTTGATTAAAAATAAAGAAGTACTGGTCAGCAATGACTAGGGAAAATTGGAAAAAGGGGAAAACACTTTATGGTAGCAAGTCCCTCTTGAACATGACACTTTCACCTCATCACCGTGACTATGTGGGTTGGGTCATTTAGCTTGATGGTTATCACACTGTTGGTCTATCATACCATCCATTACTTTGTTTTGGGTCAATGCTACCAATTCATCTTAGTGTCGCCAACATGTTCAAGAGAAATCCTTCAATTCAAAATTCATCTTTTGCAATACCATAAACCTTCATTTTCATGACCACCATTCCTAAACCTTCTGTTGTTAGTCGATTTTTCATCTCCAAAATCATTTACCTTGTTTCGTGTCGTTGATGTGGGATACATGAAGGCCCTCCTACGATGAGTCGCTTCTTGTCGAAATTAGCACATTATCCAAGAAGTTGACTTAGAAACACCCCTTCAGTACAGTGAGGCTTGCATACATCAATGGCAGGTTTCTTGCTTCCGATGATAGGTTGACATCACTGGCCTTCGACCGAGAGACTTTGTATGGTGTTCAACATCAAATAATTTATTCACACCATGCGAAATGTACTGTAGTACCTTGAGGTTCATCATCATTATTGATGATTCCTCTCGCGTTTGTTAACGACTTACATCATTGGCTGGTAGTGAGATGATGTCTTCCCATGTTCAACTTCAAATCATCTATTCACATGGTTAGACTTGTAATTGAGTGAAAGATTGAATGAGATTGAAGACCCCAGATCTAGTTTCATCCATCCGGGCTGCGATATTTTCAGGAGTACTAAATCAAATGTACAATGGCCTTACATTCATGGTCATTCATTCATGGGTCTATATCTGTAGACGACTATATTTTTACATGTAATGAAAGTTTATAAGCTAAGAATGGGTATTCCTTCCCTCAGCAAGTTCATGAGAAAAAATCAAATTATCATGATTTATGTATTGTAATTGATGCAGGTCACCTTCTGATTTGAAACCTCCTCTCCACATGATAAAGCATTTCACTCGACATACATATTTACGACTTCATGCTTTAGGGGGCAATTGTTATAGATATATTTGCGCACATCAACCCCAACCTACATAATAGTACTATTAGGGCCCATCAAACCATAATTCAGTTGTTACATGCCCTAAATAAGTCAACCATCAAAATGCCTAGCTTCCCAAGAAGTTCCATGACTGAAATCATCCAAAAACTGCCTCTAAGAAGATCAGCGCATGCAGGCCTTCATTAGGGTGCATTGCAATGTAGTCCAGTACACTACTAGGGTGCTATGCAGCACACTTGAGCCCTCTTTGGCCTGCGCTGGGTGAATTTGAGAAAAATTGCATTGGGGTTTGGGAATATTCTTATCCATTGGATGCATCTAGAAGTTTCCCATGTTTATCTACTCCTTTGAGCTTGAATTTGGATGAGGTAGGGAATTAAGGAACATCAATCCCTTTATCCCTTCCTCCATGGAACTAAATCCTAAGTTTGGGAGGGCATTCATTATCACCATTTTTGGCATAACTTCTTTCATTCACCTATAAAAAGACCACTCATCTAAGTGATCAGGGGATGGAAATCATTGAATTATAGGGAGATGTTGTTAGTATGAGACTTGAGTTGATTTCAAGAATTTTAATGATGTCAAAATGTCTTGCTTGTTATGAGGAGAGGATGGGATTGAACTGGAGGAGTGATGCTGAATCAAGCAAATTGGGTTGTAACTCTTCCTTTTACTAATAAAGTGTTCAAATCTTTTTCCATATACTTGTATTGTCCATTGATGCTTTCATATGTGTATCATGTACTTGATTCCATTCTATTTTTAATCAATAGATCATTATCATATGCTTTGATCAGTTTTTGTCTTCTGTCAGTGTGCACGTACTCTTCAAGCAGATTAAGTACGGAAAGGAGCGACAGAATTGGTCAAGGGAGATAAGGAGTAAGCAAAAGCTTCAGGTAGGCTTCTTTACCTCTTATTTAATCTATTGGTCATAGAAAAAGTAGAGAATGCTTTGCACTATTGTTCTAGACTTAGCTACTAGTCTAGGGGTTTAAGAATTTATCCATAGACACTAAAACTTCCCAAAACACTCCACCCATCTGGTCAAATACTTTGTCGTGGTGATGATATATCGTGCACCGTCTTCATTCCTGGAGGCTAAATCGGGCCTACAAAATCAATTGCCCATTTTTTGAATGGCTGTAACAACACTTGTGGATTCAGAGGTAGTTCATCCCTCCGCGATGGCTTTCCCATCCTCCGACATGCATCACATGCCTTACAATAAGCCTTGGAATCCTTATGCAGTGTCGACCACCACAACCTAGCGCGTAAAATCTTCTGCGCTATTTCTTTTCCTGCATAATGTCATCATGTAGCTCCACCATGAGATTCAGTGAGGATGATGTTCTATTCAAACTTTGGTACAAAATGACACAAAATTTCATCCGAGCTCATTTTATATAAATGTCCTGCAATGACAGAAAATTATGTCGTGTGCAAAACCAACTCCTTCTTTTGTTGACTAGTATACCCTTCTGAAGCCATCCCCGTCATCAGGAAGTGTATGATATCTACAAAGTGAGTGTCAACTACGCGCACCGCAAAACGCTGCACGTCAAGCAGTCCTTCCTCTAAATTAGTAGGTTCCTCTCCTATTTCAATGTGCGACAAATGATGTGGTCTTGCATTTAATCATCCTCGCTTCACAATGACTTCGAAATCATATTCCCTGAAACAACAACAACCATCTTCATATCTCCCCCCCTAACACACACTTGTTAACCAGGTACTTTAATGCAAAATGGTTTGTATACATCTTAAAGTGTCTACCTAGCAAGTAGTGTCTGAACATCTGGAGCGTGTACACCATAGCCAAACCTTCGCACTCTGTTGTTGAATAGTTCTTCTCATCTTTAGACAACTTCTGACGTGCAAATGCTATAGGGTGATCCAACTCTCCTTCACCGGCCTGTGTGAGAACTGCTCCGAGCACAATACATGACACATCCACATGCACATGAAATTCCTTCTTCCAATTTGGGAAGACTAGGATCAACACGGTGACCATCTTTTCCTTTAACACATCCAGGCTCTATTGACATTCCTCATTCCAACAGAATGTATCATCCTTCTTTAGCAGCTTCTCCATTGGCGTGGTAATCTGGGCATAACTCTTGATGAACTTTCTATAGTACCCATATGCCCCAATGTTGCGTGCAACTGTTTCACGCTTCTTGGCACCTCTAAATTAATTATAATTGCTATCTTAGCTGGGTCCACCATTAATCCTTGTCTACATACCACATGGCCCAACAAGATTATGAAGGGAACACAAAACAAACATTTCTTCAAATTGAGCGAGATCTGATACCTCTGGCATGTATTCAACATCAAGAATAGGATAGCTACATTGTGTTTCACTAGCCCAAACACCGTCTATTCATCAAAGTATACCTCCAGAGACTTGTAAATGAAGTCCTTGAATGTCGCGATGACTACGCGTGAAAAGATTGTTGACGCGTTCTTCACTCCAAAATGCATTACAGTATACTGAAAGCATCCCCATTCGGTTGCAAAGGTTATCTTTTTCCTATCCTCCATCTTGATCTGATGGTACCCTGAGAATCCTTGTTAGCTTATTGGGGCCTGACCCAGGTTCGGAGTTAATTAGCCAAAAAAATCCCGGTATTATTGGCCCTTTCAGCAACAGTCCGTGGAGCACGGACTGAGGTCTCACCCGAAGTAGTATGGGAGGGTGTTAGAACTAGGTTTGCGCACCCTAGAGATGTCTAATGAGTTCGATTGGTCCTTTTTTTGTTCCTGCGCGTAGGTGGCTTCGCGCACCTTCCATTCACGGCCTGATATCCCGCCTTTGCACAGCCCTAACCAGGGGCTATGCCGCACTCTGCGCTATTACTCGAGATCTTATTTATCTTCTGGTATTATTTAAACACCTTCACCTACTCAAATGTCTTAAGTTATACTTAACAATACAAAACATTCATAAAGGTTCACGCAGTAAATAAACAATATATTTGCAAATGATATCCAACCATGCATTAAACCAGGAAAAGATACACGGAATTATATAAAAACTTCTCTTTATTGATTCTCCAAAGTTACAGACTTGACCTGCCTTGCGCACTCAACTACAGGGGTCCACGCGCTCAGCTGCAAACTACTAGGCCTCTACATACTCAGCTACAGAGCTTTTTCCTACTCTACAACCCACAAACGCACTTTACACTTCGACTCAATCACTTAGACTTCTCATTCGTTATTCCCTATTAGTTATTTTTTACACTTAGAGCCTCGCTCTTTTTATACAACCCCATGGTCTGTGGACCATGGGTAGGTCTATCCAGCTGACATTACATTACAAAACTAGGGTGAACAACCCTATAAATCTATCATAGTTTTGTGCCCCGCACTCGCAATTCAAGCTTTTACAACAAGATTTGGTCAAAACTTGGCATTTAAGCCCCAAAAAAAGCCTTGGGGAGATTCCATGCCCAACAAAACCCCAACACAAACATCGTGACTCGCCCTTGAGTCACTCTGTTGGCACGGAGATGTTTACGTGCAGTCCCTCCAATTGTTCTTGAAATGCAGCAAGGTCAGCAACACACTAAGATGCTACTTGCTGGATCTATTGCATACATTGTTCTGAGACCGCTGTGTCGGGAGTGCTTCTTTGTATCAATACGTGCATCCCCTACATGTGTGCGAGCTTGCCTTCAATTTCTATTGTGATGGTGAAGGCCTCGTCGATCCAAGGCTAAACGCATGCCTTCAAGACTGCTTCCCTGTGTCGTATCGCATCCACCTGCTCTTTCAATGTTTTAGCCAGTTGCATCCGTGTGAGCCTCTGAGTGAGGACCACCGTCTGTACAGTCCCTCAGACACTGTCATACTACTGTTGTAGTTCTCGCACCTCTGTCTCCAAGCGCTGGATGTTGGGGTCCTCCTGCAGATTTGTGAGGACCTCAAGTGATTATTCCAACGTACTGGTGCAGTCTCACACTGCACCTCCAATATCGTCCAGTCCCGCTATGATACCGCTAGCGTGCTATTCTCTGAATTCCAGAGGGGTGGATGACTGTGCCTTTAACTGCATCTTGGTGAACTAAAGGTTCAGCTCTAGCTAAACCTTTGTCATTCCCTGTCGCGACTCACGTACCCCTACTGCTAACCTATGGGTCTGCACCTCTGCTGGCATGTTTGCTAGGATGGCCAGCTTCGGGATGCTTTGGCAAGCGTTGTCTATTACTTGTACCATTTGTTGATTTTGCGACACCACTTTGTCACGTTGCAAACTCAGTTGTTCCATATTGATTTTCTGCTCATTAAGGACTTGTAGTGCATGGCTCTCCCTAGCTAGCAACTTTGCAGTTATCCCATCCTGCAAAACATATAAGGTCTCTCACGGGAGTGCAGCCACATTGAGACTGAGACCTTTCAACATGCTAACTGTAGGCTTGTCAGCCTCATTTGATGTCACTAGTGCCCCTTCCGACAGCACTATGGTATTCATCATCTGCACACGCAACATCTACCCTGCTGCTGTTGAGATAACTGCGAGGTTGGTCGAAAGGTACTAGCCTAAGTAGGTCCGCACCTCCCTCTCCTGTCTCTGCTTCCTCTGCTTCCTGCCCCTTCAAAGGCATTGTTTGGCCCTCGCCTGCCTTTGCAGCTGCCTCCTTTGCTACTACCGCTGCTGCGACTTTTCCTCCTCAGCTACTTTCTGTTTAGCATCCCGGGCCACTCGCACTTCTGCTGCCATTGCTTCCTTCCTTCACTTTTCGGCCAACTATGCGATGCGCAGCTTGGCCTCGTCTTTCTTTCTTTGTGCTGCCTACTTCTCGATCTCTGTGACATCTGGGGCACCCTACTCCAGCGGCCATGTCTCCAGTACGTTAAAAATTAAATCGTCGGTAGCTACGAAGGGTAGCTTTATCCACTATTTTGTCGGATCCTTACGCGCTTTGATATCAATGTTATGCATATTTTCTTTGAATTTTTCAAAACTCTGCAAACTGTTGTAGACAATGGGTGACAACCATGGCTTACGGTTGATCTCCATTATGAGGTTCATCTCCATGAACACCCAGAATATTTTACTGTCACAGATCCTCTTGGCATCCTTTGTGGCCCAGAGCGAAGCATACTTCACAGCCTCTGGTAGGTCCCTGTCAATTATGGAGAACTGATTATCCTCTGGTAATTCCCCTGCCAGGAGCACTATGGATAGCAGAAGCCATGCATGGTGGAACATTTTTCCCTATTCCTCAGCTTTGCAGCAATTCTTTAAAAAATCCTTGCAGATGAACTCAGACCAGTTAAAATGGACCCCCTCTGCACATTGCTCAGCAAGTGCTACCACTGGCTCGGGTAGTTCGTCCACGCGGCACTTGTGCATAACCTTTCCTGCCAGGATTTGGGTCGCCACGTTTACTACTTTGTCCTTGATGCTAGAGATGGTGTTTCCCCTCTTCTTCTTTTCCAGCTTCTACTTTCTCTTCATGGCCTTCGTGATGGCTAATTCACTGCTTTTCCCCTCTGAGATGTCTGCAGGGTCTTCTTCTTTGCATGGAAGCCGAGAGATGCAATGAATCAAGTTTTTCATGATGGGGATGGGCTCCTCTAGCCACAAACACCCATCATGCACCAAGAAGAATAGCTACCTGATGATGAAAATGGTTATTGGTGCATAGTGGAAGTGTGGCACCCAGAGCAGATTTAGTAGCCCAACCTTTTCCACTCCACACAACCACTTCCATGGCTCTAATTCTGTCACCCCCACCACAGTGTTATGCTTGGGCTTCATGAGGTGCCTAGTCTCAAGATGAGGGAACTTCTCGTGGTCAGCAAGGTCCCAATCTTCGAATTTTAGGCTCGGCACCCATCCCAGGTGCATGCCCTCAAACATAATGTTGTCTAAGAGGAGCGGGGTGTAGAGTGAGCTCTTGGTCTTGTCCCGGTCCTTGGGTACTTTAGCCTTTCCTTTTCGCGGGGGGACATAGGCAGGCAACTTTGCCGGGGGGTGCGTGGGCTGAGTTTCCTCCTCTATACCTTCATCCTCGTTTCGGTGATGATTAGGTCCTACAGGTCTTCTTCTTCTTCATCAGTCTCTATGGTTATGACTTTCCCCTTCTCCTCCATGGATAGCTTGGTGCGTAGCGGGTTCCGCGAGGACACACATACGAGAACCATCACTTGTTTGTCCTTCTTGTGTCTTGGTGTGCACAGTGATTTCGGGATTTCTACCACAATCCTAGCACCTTCCGGAGCATCCCCCGTAGCTAGCGCCTATGCAGCCTCCTCGGCAATCATTTTGGTTATCTCCATAACATCCTCAGCTGATGCCATTGTATCTGTCAAAAAATCTCGCACTCGCAAACTCAAGGGCTCAATCAATGCTTGACACACAACAATCAAGGCTCTGCTCAATAGCTCAATTCACAAATGACCAAGTGTTGTTTGTTGGAAGCCCTTTGTATTTTATACAACCTTTTGAATTTGAATTTGACCATTCCCCCAAAATCCGGTTCATTAATGCTCCCTTGGCAGCAGATTTTCCCAAATCTTGCCCATAAATCATGTCTTAAATGCCTACTGCCCACTCCATTTGGTCTCAAGTCGACCATCCCATCATGAATAGTGACTTAAACGGTCACTTTCTGGTCAACTCGCGTGGCAGCACAGACCCTGTATGTGGTCGTGGACCTTGTGACTCTTTGCTTCTACACGCAGCTCCAACATCGCACAAGTCCTGGGTAGAATAGTTTATAGTCCCATGCTTCCTTTCAACTGCCTGGAGCGCTAAGACTATTCTTCCTTTGGCTAGTCAGGTGGTCACACCACCCATGAAAAGTTTCATCCTGTCATCCATCATGTTTCTTGGAGAATACCCACCTTTTATTGTTACGGTCGGCATCACACACTTTACCATCTACAACGCCCTACCCTTCTTAGCAATGTGCGGTCCAAGCCAAGGCATCAGACTGATCAATTCGTGGCAATAGGTCTTTAACCTGTAATTGTGACCGTATGCATCCTGCCTTGTCACCCTAGTCTTTTTGCCGAGAAATTATTTCTTTATCTCGTCCTCCAGCTTCTTGACTTCCACATCCACCAGAGCACTTTTCTTCCTTAATCGTACCCTTTCTTTTTCAAGTTCTTGGAGTCTAAAATTTCCCTATTGGATTTCTGCTTCCAAGGTTTTGCGAACCGTCATATCTACCGGTTCTATCTTGCGTGGTATAAACTCTCCAAGTACTATAGGGCTTACAATAGTTGTTTCATACTCTAACCTTGGCGGTGCCTACGCAATCAGGTTCTGGGACACAGTCCTATAAGCCCATAGAACTGCTGGTACGTGAAGGTCTCAGTCAGTCCACTTCACATTGTGGAACTTTTTCAGCACTTCAAGTACTTTGTTAAAAGCTTCTGCATGGATATTATTCTATGAACTTGGTCTTTTCATACTTCGTGGTCCCAACCGGAGAGGTCGTTCACGCCATTTCCTTACCCTCACCTGCTTCCCGATATTGTTTCCTACTGCGAGGATGGTGTGCATTCGTGCAAGTTGCACACCATATACCTGTATCCACTTGAATAGGTGGGTGCGCGGGCTGATTCATATGACAATTTTGTCTGTTAATCGTATCGAAGGCTTCCCAAACCACATGCGCATCATCCTTCTGAATTGATGCTAGTCTTCAAAACTTTGCTGGTGCGTACCCCACCATCTTGTGGGCGTAGCTCGAAGTACCCATTTCAGAGCATCGATACGCTATTGTTCTAGTACTTCTCTTTCAAATTTTTTCAGGAAGTCATCCACCTCACTGAACCCATCATACATAGGCAGATCTCTTCTCTCTGTTGTTACACAATGCAATGATCTTGTCATCATGTTACAGTTGAGTATGGTTACCTCATGTAACCGGTTCTACCATCGTTCTATCTCTTTGTCAGAATCTGATGTATAGGAGATTTCACACTCCCATGAGATTCGACCATCCATAGTTGGATTTACCCAGTCTTTCTTGCGCGCAGTTATCCTGTAAATACAGTCCAAGTCATCATCACTATCATAATCACGCACTGGCTCTGTGTAGCGCGATCCCTCTACAAGATCTAAAGGTACCACTATGCGCAGATACTTTTTCTCAAAGATCATCTTGCACTTCTTTAGATTTATCACTCCATTCATGTCAGTGGCCCAATCTATTCCCAATAGCGCGGGGTAGGGATTATTGTCATCAACAATCTCTATCACTTCGAAATCTGCTAGCGCGCTTGCTCCTTCAACATCTACTGTGATTCCCTGCAATCTCCCCATAGGTAGGATCTTTTGCTGGTGTTACCGGGAATAGTGTTTATGCAGAACTTCTAATCCCACTAAGGTTGGTAGCTACCTTAGAAACAAACAAAGTAAAACTACTTTCGTTTTCCTTTATGAAAGATAGATGAGAGAAGAATAAAAGAGACCAACCTTTGTCTTGCGCTTGGTTCTTTGTTCGATTCCTCTCTCTTATGATAGTCCTTTGCTACTTGCTTTCTCGTATACCTAGCTTCACAGAGTACCTGTAGAATCAAAGCAGCATAACACTATACGAGAACATAGATCTATTATCATAAACAATTTAGGATCAGATGTAAATTGACCATACAAATGCATAAAACATAAATCACACAAGAGTATGGAGGAAAACTTGAATAGCTTTATTGATAATCAAGAAAGAGCCAAGAGAGTTACAACCAATTGTTCTGACCCAGCATCATCCTCTCAGCAAGTGAGCCCTTCTTCACCTCATGAAAAGCTTAGATCACCCAACACTATGATGTTGCCTCAAGAAACCAACAACAATTCCTTACAAGATGCAAAATTCCAGCCTCTAGATCTCTGGGATGAGGAATCCATATATAGATGTCTGCAAGGGAGATGAGTCAGCTTTTGAGATTTGATTAGTGTCTCCCCTTTGATAGTTCTTGATTTCACTTGGAGATTGATGATCTCTTACTCATCCCTGGTCGAATTCAGAGAGGCAAGTGTCACAGGAGAAGTTTATGGAAGATTCCATGCTTCTCCACCTTGCGGATTGACCCTGCCATTTGTCCCTTCTCGCCCATCGCACCCCATAGAAGGGATTTTTGAAATGCAACGCACCTACTGTGAGTATTTAGGTGATATGCAACGCACTTTGCCTATGGAGCAGGTGAAATGGTCCATTTTTGACCAATTCTGAGTAGTTTTTCATGGAGAACTTCTGGGAGAAGCTGTAATCAGTTGACCTTGTTCTTTTAGGGGTTGGAACAACACCTTTAGGGACTTAGGAGCCCTTGGTTTATGGACATTTTATGCTTGGGGTTGCAGTGCCCAAAAATGTCTATAACAGTTGCCCCATAAAGCATGAGGTCGTTAATCTTTTGATGTCGGGTGAAATGTTTTATCATGAGGATCCGAAGTTCTTTCAAGATGGAAGGAGACCTATAATAAGATACAATACAATACATTATCTTCATAATTTTTTCATGATCTAGCTAAGGCAGGCATTCCCATGCTCAACTTTATAAATTCATTTTTCATGTACATGAGACAGACAATCGTCTGAGTGTAGACTGATGATTCTGGTAGAGCCATCATCCCTTAGATTGGATGATTATCTGTGCAGCAATGATGCACATTTGATGTCTTTATTTTCCTGAATATATATCGCAGCCCAGATGGATGAAACTAGATCCAAGGTCTTCAATCTCGTTCAATCTTCACTCAAAGTACAAGTCAATCCATGTGAGAGATGTTCTGGAGTCGAACATGGAAAGACATCGCCTGATTACCAACCAATGATGTAAGTTGTTAACAGGCGCGAGAGGAATCATCGATAATGATAATGATCCTCAAGGTACTGCAGTACAATTCACATGGTGTGAATAAGGGACTTGGCGTCGAACACCACGTAAAATCTTTCGGTCGAAGGCCATTGATATAAACCTGTCGCTGGAAGTGAGAAACTTGCCATTGAGGCATGCAAGCTTCAAAGTACTGAAAGGGGTGTTCCTAGATCGACTTCTTGGATAATGAGTTGATGTCGAAAATAAGCGATCTGTCATAGGAGGGCCTTAATGAATCCCACATAAATGACATGGAACGGAGCAAATGATTTTAATGGAGGTGAAAACGATCTGTTGATATAAGGTTTAGGGTGGCGGTCATGAAAGAATGGAGTGTAAATGTATTGCAGTGGGTGAGACACAGGTGGATTCTCTGAGTGACTTCTCTTGAACATATCGGCAACACTGACATGATGGATTGGTAGCATTAACCCCAAATGTGGATGGTGTGATGTGACCATGGTGATGTGACTAGTGAATGGAACAACCCAACCCGACTTGGATGCGGAGTGAAAGTGTCATGTTCAAGAGAGACTTGCTACCAACAAAGTTTCTTCAAGTTTTCTTCCCAATTTTTCCCCAGTCATTGCTGACCAGTACCTCTTTATTTTTGTCAAGCTTGAGGAGGATAACATATGCTTGTTCTATAATTTGCCCTTCAGGAAAACCCATCGATATGTTATAACGAGCCTAGCGATAGTGAAACTCGTTCTTGTCTGTTATGGACAAGTTTGTCGCTATTAGGTTTTAACGCGTTTAACGACAAAGATAGCTCGGTCCTTTTCAATTTTAGAGAGTCTGAAAAGGGACGTAAAGGAAACTCCAAAAATCCTTTTTCGTCATCTAATACCTTGGGTCCAAAAAAGTATAAAATAATACAGAAGGGATGAATTTTCGGTACTTTTAACGAGCCGAACAAAAAAAGCGCTCGATCTTTTTGTGTAATAATCCCTCAGGTCCAAAAAGATTAAAATCTAGAGGAGGGATAGCACTTTCGGTCACTTTAACGAGCTGGAGAGGCCAATGGCTCGGCAATCTTTTCATATTTTACGAGTCAGTTGAAAAGAGCTTAAAGGAGACTCGTCTTTGAGGAACGAGTGATAAATTCGGGTAGCAGATGATTCCAGGTAAGGTTTGGAATTTCTCAATCACGGCAGTGTTACAAGGATGGCTAAAAGGATCACTCTTCGCAGCTGTTCCTCAAAAGGAGTAAACAATCAAGTGGAGGTGAATGATCGGCCAATACAAAGTGGAGGTGATGATGAGAACACAACCAAGGCTTCAAAGGCTGAAGTACTACATTCACGATGGTTATTTACTGGAAATTGGTTCATTTTTTAATGAGATTAAACGTTGGGGGAAACATTTGCTCATTGCTTATGTTTATTTTTTAACGAGCATGAAGTTCGCGTTAAAACTGCTCGATCCAGTCGTATAATAAGAATGTCTCATTTTAAAAACGACATTTTCTCAAAGCTTTGCCCCATAT
The DNA here is from genome assembly GCA_031772625.1 of Pinus tabuliformis. NCBI lineage: Eukaryota > Viridiplantae > Streptophyta > Pinopsida > Pinales > Pinaceae > Pinus > Pinus tabuliformis. The sequence continues at coordinate 974,256,864 of CM062811.1, read as the reverse complement.
CCTTTCTTTATGCAAGTTAGGAAACAACCAATCCTATGAGTTTAAAGGGTTATAGGACCTACAAATTTAAAAAATAAATGGTCGCTCTTCGCTTGCATGCCCCCAGGTATAGAGACATAGAGTTTCAAGGTTACCCCGCAATTTCGCAGACAAAACATTTGTTTTTCCAAGAAAGGCCTACCTCTTTTAGGTTACCAAAGATTGTTCTATTTGTACCACAAACAAAACACTTATTCGGCGATGTCTACCGAAATAGACAAAGGCGAGTGGCGCAGATGCCTCCACCCACATAACTTTGATAAGGGAATCTTATTCCAGTCTAACCCCCTTTTCCAATTGCGGACGGGAGTGTCAAACTAGTCATATATCTCTCGCGGAAACCTACCCTATACTTGAAGTTTTCCTGCCGAAGCAGACCAGGGTGCATGCCCCCTGGGTTTTAGTCATGTCAACCGAATCACTCGCGCTCATCAGGTGGACGGACTAGGGATTGATGAGACATTCCTTGTGTGAAAAGACCATTCAAGGCTGGTGTATGACTATTTGCTATGTGTGAACTGGGAAATGAAAGCTGGTCTACGAGCTTGACCACTCTTCCTTCGTGTGGAAAACACATTACTCTAAAGAGTGATGAGACAATGGCTCTCATGCAATAAATATAGTCTCGTCCAAGGAGTAGATTATAATCCAGGGGTCCTTGGACTACCATTACGTTCATGTGAACGGTTTTCCCTCTCAATGTTATGGGCACATTGGGAAGGATCCCTAACGGTCGACTGGTTCCTTTGTCAAAGCTTGTTAGATTTCTCATCTCAGGCAAAAGCGATGGCGAACCAAGCGCTTTCCAAGCAGTCGAGGAAAGGATACTCACAGAAGCCCCTTCATCTATGATGGTACCGGCCATGACCATTCTATATATTTGAGTAATGATTCGAAATGGTACACTAGCCGGTAAACGGGGTCTGCCTAGTTGATTCCAGTTGAAGGAAACAACCAGGTTGCTTGGAGGTGGGACCGAATAGACGGCCGGATATGACTCTGATGAACTTCCTTCCTGCGGTAAAGGAACGGGTAGACTGCCCCCATGTTCTTCGGAGTCTGTGCTTACGAAAAGAATTTGGACGGTGTCATCCTTGTTCTCTTCGATGAGTGTATCATCTGAAGATGGAACCTCTGAAGGGAAGACTGGGTCAACTGCCACCTTGACCTTTTGACTTTCATCTGGCATGGATTCAGATGGTTTTTCTTCAGTGATAGATACTTCGGCCGACCACAAGGGCATGTCAGCCGGATTATCAACTAGTGATGGACTTGGCAAGAGTTTCTTATATCCAGGAGTGAGCCGTAACGGTGAAACCGGACGGTCGTCCAAAACTCTTTTAGCCTCGTCTAAGAAGGGACAACGGTGGACGGCGTGATCATCTTCACACAGTTCACAGGGAAATTTGCATTTTCCTTTTTGTCCAGGGGCTTCACTTTCACTAGTCGACGTTGATTTTCAACATGATCATCAGAGGTTGAGGACAACGGGTTGTGCAAACGAGGAGACCAGTCCCTTAAGATTCGAGGGATGCAAGGACAATCTCTATGATAGTGGTCTCCTTTGCAAATGACAATTGGCGATTTAGGCTTGGTCAGTGCAGTGTGTGGATTTTCGCTAGACGATGCTTGGTTGCCCCTTTTCGCTTTTGGCTCCTTCTTCTTCTTTTGTACTTGATTTTTTGCTTTACCAGCTTCAACAAGTGAAGAGGAAGGAGGAGAGGAAGAATTGGACGAAGTAAAGGGTTGGGGGGTAACTCTGGAATCGTTTAGTTACTGACTCGATTGTTCAGGAATCGCAGTGTTCTGAACGATGGAGGTTGAGAAAAGCCATACGGGCAAGCCTATTGTCAATCCTGGAAGCGACAATGTGGCCATATGGGGCGCACCAACATCTCCCCAAGAGGAGAAGGGACTAGGATTTCCTACAAGGGGAACTCCTTGGTTGGTGGACTCCATTTTTCTTCAACCTAAGACCAACGTAGGAAAGGTGATGATTATTCTGTTTAAAATAAATTTTAGACGCTTTGACACAACTTGTTTTTTCAATTTTTAAGAGTCGAGGAAAAACAAAATATGACTCTAGTCGCCTTCGATTTTTAATGAGCCTGAAGTGACAAGTGCTCAGATGGACCTTTTTCGTTAAGGAGTCTGAAAAGGAATGAAAGGGAATGCTCTGGAAATCTAGGCAGAGGGATTACCAAACCAATCGCAAAACTGCAGAATACTTTTTACAGTATGGCAGTGAATCTTCCCAAATGCTATGTTCAGTGCATTGCGATCGATAGGGCGGTAGACACGACTTCCTATGGATAAAGGATAAAGCCTATTGTGGTCTCCTAAAATATACTCGACGGTACGTGGGAGCACAAGTCCGTATTGGCACTTATCGTCTCAAAGTGGAGGAATCACCCAACCAACAGTGAAAACAACAGTTACCAGGCTTTACGACACCGGAATACGTCTCTAGCCTAGACTTCTAGATGTTGTGTGTTAGGTTCCAAAGCGTTGTTAGATTCATTAAATTTATTTTATAGTTGATCTTACTTAAGAAATTTGCCTTTCAGGTTCACCGCATGATGTAGAGGTACAATTCCTAAAATGCAATCTAATATGATAAACAGTCGTTTTATCTACTTTGTGCAATGAAAATCCTAGCTACTAAGGAAAGAGAGACAATTTCTTTCAACAAAGAGCAAAGAGCACACACTATATGCACTGTCCTAAATCAAACCAATCAACAGTCTAAATGCAAATGCACATGCATGTATTTGTTTTCAGCCTTCTTAATATGTGAATGATAAAAAGAAAGCTAATGTGCAAATCTGAATTATTTTTTAAAGCGACAATTACTAACAATTTTCTTTTCAAAATCAAAATGAAGACAATGGCAACACTTTGCGATTTGGAATCAAAAACTTGCTTTTGACACTAGAAAAAATACTAATTTAGATCAAATACAATAGTAACAGGGTAATCGACTATCAAGAGCAATCAGACTCTCTTCTATGACTGAAAACGACACTTGCGACACTTTCAAATCAAGAAACGACAGTACAATTACGTTACTTCTTTGTAAAGGAGAACTGAAAATGACTCAAAAAATACATAAAAACATTTACAATTCTTTGCACAATGGAGGCAGAATAACAGCAAGGAAAGGGGTTTCAAAGAGAGGTGTACGGACTACAGGTAGCAAAACTCTTGAATAGATCTGAAAAGAGTGAACACAGAAACCAAAATTTAGGAACAATGCCTAGTCTGATCAGTGCACCTGTAACACAGTGAAACTGAAATGCAACGCACCTACTACACTCGGGAAGTGTGCTAAATTTGAGATTCACAGAACAGACAGTGCGTTGGGCCAGGGACGAGGCTTTGATTGGGTTCTAGGTCACAGTTTGCAGTTCAGTTCAGGGATTTTGGCCGAGAAAGTGGTAATCAGTAAATCAATCACAGGGGTAGATCTAAGGAGGTTACTAGAGCCACCACAAGGGAAATTAGAGAGCTTGTAAATCAATTGTTTAAATCATAAACAAAACCCAGAGATTGACTAAAGCAACATTGATCTACTTTGCACTTGCATAGAAAATGCAGTTCGAAGGCTAGATGGCTTGACTTCAGGCTCCGTCTGTAAGTTTATAAAGTAAACAAATGTAGATGAACAAACAATCTACTCGCTCCCCAGCGGAGTCGCCATTTTGTTACCGGGAATAGTGTCTATGTAGAACTGCTAATCCCACTAAGGCTGGTAGCTACCTTAGAAACAAACAAAGTAAAACTACTTTCGTTTTCCTTTATGAAAGATAGATGAGAGAAGAATAAAAGAGACCAACCTCTGTCTTGCGCTTGGTTCTTTGTTCGATTCCTCTCTCTTCTGATAGTCCTTTTCTACTTGCTTTCTCGTACAATCAACTTCACAGAGTACCTGTAGAATCAAAGCAGCATAACACTATACGAGAACATAGATCTATTATCATAAACAATTTAGGATCAGATGTAAATTGACCATACAAATGCATAAAACATAAATCACACAAGAGTATGGAGGAAAACTTGAATAGCTTTATTGATAATCAAGAAAGAGCCAAGAGAGTTACAACAAATTGTTCTGACCCAGCATCATCCTCTCAGCAAGTGAGCCCTTCTTCACCTCATGAAAAGCTTAGATCACCCAACACTACGATGTTGCCTCAAGAAACCAACAATAATTCCTTACAAGATGCAAAATTCCAGCCTCTGGATCTCTGGGATGAGGGATCCATATATAGATGTCTGCAAGGGAGATGAGTCAGCTTTTGAGATTTGATTAGTTTCTCCCCTCTGATAGTTCTTCATTCCACTTGGATATTGATGATCTCTTACTCATCCCTGGTCGAATTCAGAGAGGCAAGTGTCACAGGAGAAGTTTCTGGAAGATTCCATGCTTCTCCACCGCGCGGATTGACCCTGCCATTTGTCCCTTCTCTCCCATCGCAACCCATAGAAGGGATTTTTGAAATGCAATGCACCTACTGTGAGTATTTAGGTGAGATGCAACGCACTTTGCCTATGGAGCAGGTGAAATGGTCCAGTTTTGACCAGTTCTGAGTAGTTTTTCATGGAGAACTTCTGGGAGAAGTTGTAATCAGTTAAACTTGTTCTTTTAGGGGTTGGAACAACACCTTTAGGGACTTAGGAGCCCTTGGTTTATGGACGTTTTATGCTTGGGGTTGCAGTGCCCAAAAATGTCTATAACAGCTGGTTTTCCATTCGCAGTTGAATAGGAGACCATTGCAGCACAAGTCTGCCCATGCGCTTCCATGTCTTCTTTGGTAGGACGTTCATGTCCGATCATAGATCCATAATCAATTGGCCCATCTCGTATTCCCCAATCTGCACGTTCAATCTCATCTCCCTTCTTGTTCACATCGTGTGCTTCCCGAGCTTCCAGACTACGTGCGGTTCTCCTGGTTCGGTCCCAATGCATCTAGTTATGAGTTCTTGCAACCCCTTTACAGCCTTGATGTCACGTAGCAGCTTCATGCATGTCTCCAAGAACGTTGTGAGCATCGATGGGTCCATTTCTGGCTCTAGTCTGTCCTTACTTCCTGAAGTGGAGGCACCCACAAAGCTATTCTTGGCTTCCATGAAGGTCTCCTTAGCGCGCTCCAAATCAAATTCTGGTTCCTTCGTTGGAGCCTTGCGAACCTAGGTGCTTTCTTCAGGTTGCTTGCCTTTGTCATCCCCTATCGTAATACCACTCTGGAGCACGATATTTACATTAGGGTCTTCCTCGCGTGGCCCAAACCTCATCATTTGTAGCTTTTGAGTTGGGGGAGGCTAGAGTGCTCCTTTATCGCGCAACCTCGCTATCAGTGTTGGAAAGTCCTCTATCTCATGATCAAAAAACATACAGTACAAGAATTATGGTCACGTTGGGTTTGCACAATCGCGGGCATAATGCCCTGGCCCTCCACAATTATAACATATCAGCTATCTGCAACCTCTTCTTGGTCCCATTCCACCTCGGCCTCATCCGCGCCCATGAAATCCAGTGCGTGCCATTCCTACGTTTTGATCAAGGGGTCATGTTTCGACCTAAACTCTGTAGGTAGGAGTTTGATCCGTCATTAATTCATAACTTCTACAAGGGCACTCATCATGGCCTACTAACCTATAGATATTACATAACAACCGTTGGGAATTCTGCGTATACTTCTATAATAGATGGTAGTTATTTGTAGCATGCTTTCCTGCTATCGGACAAATCTCGCACCATAACGCAAGCACTGTTCTTGGCCTTACTTATGCCTCCGATGTCAATGGCATTGGTCCTCCCCCCACAAGGTAATTCGTGAAAATCGGGCAGTGGTCCTTGTCATACCCCTGGCCCTTGTAATTTACGCACCATACCTCGTCGCGCACTTTTGGACGAGTTGTCCTATCTTGTTTCAAACTCTACATCTCAAGGCACAAGTTTTTCAATTGTGCATGAATCTACTAGACTCCCAAGTTAGGATCTTGTATCAGGGTCTCGTGCTATCTCATTGTGACCTCCAAAGCCTCAGCCTAAGTGGTTAGTCTTTGTTGCACCAGCGCGTCCCGTAGATGCAGTGTTAACGATGCTACAAACCATTCATGGTGTTGCCCATCTGTTAATGTTATGTTTGCTTAACGAATTATGCACTTTAGTCTTTGATCCAACTCCGATAGGGTTTCGCCTCGTAGCATTGTGATTTTGTTGAATCCAATAATCAACTGTGCCTCTGATTTTGGCCTGCTAAATTCTCTGTTTAGCGCAACTTGGATATCGCTATCCCTGCATTCGGATTGTCATTGGAATGCTTAATGTACCGGGTTGGCACGCGATCCTGCAGAGCACTGACATATTGTCATCCGTGACACCCTGTGCTTCCCATACAAATTTTATCACGAACCAAAACTGGTCCGGATCTTCATTCCCTACTCCCTTGAACACTGGTAGCTTTATTGCATTGGCCATACTGCTTCATGGTGGTGGCAAAGGTGGGATGGGTGTTAGCTTGTTGGGGCCTGACCCAGGTTCAAAGGTGATTTAGCCAAACAAATCCCGATACTACTGGCCCTTTCGGCAACAGTCCATGGAGTGCAGACTTAGGTCTCTCCCGAAGTAGTATGGGAGGGTGCTAGAACCAGGTTTCCACACCTTGGAGATGTCTGATGGTTTCAAGTGGTCTGCGGTTGCGCACATTGCTACGTGCACTTCCCTATACCTTGTAGCCTGAGATACTGCCTTCGTGCAGCCCTACTTGGGGGCTGAACAATGTTATTACCCAAGTCCTTACTAATAATCCAATATTAGTTTATTAACTTAGCTTTTTTGTATGCTTTTAATTATACTTAACAATATTCACAATTCATACAAGTGCACGTAGTAAATAAATAATATAATTGCAAATGATATCAAACATGTAACAACTCAAAACATATGCACAGAATTGGTAACAAAACCTTTCTTTATTAGTCTCTTCTCTGGTTACAGACTCAACTCTACCCTGCACACTCAGCTGCAACAGTCCATGCACTCAGCTGCAGACTCTACTAGGCCTCTACGCACTCAGCTACAAAGCCTCTTCCTACTACTATGACCCAAGACACACTTAGACTCTTCTTCTATGCTCCGCTATCCCATTCTATCCATTAGATTCTCTCATATGATCTCATGTCTTTACAACTTAGAGCCTCGTTCTATTTATACAAGCCCATGGTCCACAGGCCGACATTACATTCAAACTTAGGGAGGACAACCCTATGATTCTAACATACATTTCGTTCCCATAATTCACGGAGTTTTACAATAATATCACTCAAAACTTGGGATTTGAGCCCCAAAACATGTTGTGGGGGTATTCCATGCCCAACATGTCCCCAACACAAACATCGTGACTCACCCTTGAGTCACTCTGTCGACGCGTCGATCTTGGGGCAGAGTCCCTCCAATTGTTCTCGTATGGTGCTAATGTCGGCAGCGCACTGCGCCACTACTTGCTGAATCTGTGGTATCCTCTGTTCTGAAGCCTCCATATCTAGACTATGTCCTTACATCTGTACTGGCATCTACTCTATATGTTATAGTCCCGCGCTCCTGTCCGGCTCCTCGGTCACGAAGACTATGCTTCCGCTGGCTAGTCAGATAGCCGGCCCACTCGTGTAGGGCCTCAAGCAGCTGCCATTTACTTTTACTGGGAAGGGTTCCCCATTTAGTTTGACTAGATGGACTGTGCCTTCGTCTGTGACCTCCTTAACCATGTATGGTCCCAGCCAATACATTCTAAATTTTCGCAGAAATTTTTCAAACTTACTGTCATACAACAACACTAAGTCATTTACCTTGAAGGTGTGCAACTTGATATGGTGGTCATGCCAGGATTTTTCCCGCTGCTTTTGTACCTGCTAATGAAATCCAGCCAAAAATCGTTCTTCCTCAAGTTCTTCCAATTGCGCTAGCCTTTCCTCCAAAGCTTCGTGGTCCATCATACCTATGAGTGTTGCTATTCGTAGACTAGGTAATATATATTCCATCAGCATGATAGCTTCCATGCCATAAACTAACCAGAAGGGTGTTTGTCCCATCAGCTTCTTGCACGTTTTCCTATAAGCATATAGCATGGCAGGTACGCACAGGTCCCAATCATTTCACTACGCGTTGCACACTTTGGTCAGCACAGTCTCTAGTATTTTGTTGAAAGCTTCTACAGTCCCATTGGCTTGTGGGTAGTACGGTGTACTTTTCTGATGATACACCTGGAATTCTTCTATGAGCGCGCTGATAGTATCATTCAGGAAATGTGTTCCACGATCACTCATAAAGGTTTTTGGATAGCCAAAGTGGGTTAACACATTTTTGAACAAAAACTTTGTAGTCGTAGCATCCATGCAATCTTTGAGCAGCTGCGCTTCCACCCATCGTGTTAGATACTCTATTGCGGTGATGATGTAGCACGTGCCCATCTTTCCCTGAGGTTTGATTGGTCCCACAAAGTCAATTTCCCTTTTTTCGAATGGTTGCAGTGTCGTTTGTGGATTTAATGGCATTTCGTCCCTCTGCGATGGTTTTCTAGTCCTTTGACATATATTGCAGGCCTTACAGTGCGCTTTCGAATCCTAGTGTAGGGTTGGCCACCACAATCCTACACGGAGAATATTTTGTGCAGTTGTTCATCCTGCACAGTGTCCTCCTGCAGCGCCCCCATGTGCTTCCGTGAGGATCTGACTTATTTCAAATTCAGGTACGTATCTTCACAATATCTCATCATTTCCCATTTTGTATAGGTGCCCTGTGATGACAGAAAATTCCACCGTGCACACCACCAATTCCTTCTTCTGTTGGATAGAGTATTCCTTCTGTGTAGTCCCTATTGTTAGAAAAATGGATTATATCTTCGAAGTGCCCGTCCGTGACGTGCACCGTAAAGAGATGTGCATCAGGTAATCCTTCCTCGAGATTAGTGGGTTCCTCGCCCATCTCAATGCGTGATAAATGATCCAGTCCTACGTTCAGGAATCTCGGCTTTACTATGACCTCAAAATTATATTCCTGGAACAATAAGAGCCACTTGCATATGTGCCCCCCAACATAGGGTTCTTGATGTTAGAAAATTATATATGACGGAGCAATGGAACACATAAAATATTGCAGAAATATAAACACAGAAAACGCATAAAACAAGAGAGACACAGATATACGTGGTTTACCCAGTTTGGGCTACATCCACTTTGAACAACTAGTACTTCCTTTCTATTATCCAGCAAAATAAAGAGACACAACCTACAACAAATCCGCTGTAATATCCTCTGTTTTCTCTCACAGTCTCACCTCTCTGTTTTTTGCTCACAGAATACACATCTATTACATAGCCTCAAATACAATACCCTCATACAAAGAGAGGGGTTTCCTTCTAGGGAAAAAAACCCTAAACTAAACATAAGTTCTACCGTCAGATCATTCGCCTAATGAACGACCTAGATTGACTAGAAATTACTATAATTTTACAAGGCAATTTTACATCTGTTTTTAGCTTCGGGGGCATTGCCCCTGAGCCCCCGCCAGGGGACCGCTGGCCCCCGGACCCCTGCGGGGGGGACAAGTCCCCCCCACACCTTCCCATGTGGAGGGGTGTACAAACTTCTTGTGGTATACATCCGGCTGAAACAAAGACCTCTGAACAATCATGCTCCACACACAACAATCTCCCACTTGGAGAATGATTGTAGCAACTCCACCACTGCTTCATTCACTGGAAAATAACTCCTCTTTGGACCTGGTTGTTTCTCATCTTCATCGTCATCCTTGAAGACCAATTGAAACTGACCATGTTCTCAGTTTCTCCCTGGTTACAACTTTTGTTAGCATATCTGCAGGATTCTGGCTAGTGTGTATCTTTTCCAACTTCAACTCTCCATCTTCCAACACTGATCGTATGAAATGGTACTTGAGCTGTATGTGTTTAGTCCTGGAATGAAATGCTGAGTTCTTTGCAAGATGAATGGCACTTTGGCTATCACTGTATAACGTGCCAATATCATGCTCCTTACCCAATTCACCCATAAACCTTTGTAACCAAATCATTTCTTTACTAGCCTATGTAGTAGCAACATACTCTGCTTTTGTTGTCGAAACTGCAACAACACTTTGGATTTTTGAAATCCAACTGACAGTTGTTCCACCAATAGCAAATACATATCCTGTAGTGCTCCTCCTGTTATCTCTATCACCTGCCATATCTGCATCAACATATCCCTGTAGGGAAATGTTTGAACCACCAAAGCATAATGCTTTATTTGTGGTACCTTTCAAATATCTGAGAATCCATTTCACTGCCATCCAATGTTCCTTTCCTAGATTGTTCATGTACCTGCTTACAACTCCCACTACATGTGAAATATCAGGCCTTGTGTAGACCATTGCATACATTAAGCTTCCAACTGCTGATGCATATGGAACTTTAGACATATAATCCATGTCTTCTTGGGTCTTTGGGCACATTTCCTTACTAAGTTTGAAATGGCTAGCAAAAGGTGTACCAACTAGTTTTGCATTGTGCATGTTAAATCTTTTCATCACCTTTTGTATGTACTCATTCTGAGACAATTTTAATTTGCGGTTTTTCCTATCTCTAGTTATTCTCATACCAAAGATTTGTTTTGCAACTCCCAAATCATTCATTGCAAATGAATTTTCCAATTTTCTTTTGAGCACATTTATTTCCTGCATGTTAGATCCTTCAACAAGCATGTCATCTACATACAATAACAATATAATATAGCTTCCATCATTTTGCTTTTTCAGATAAACACAATGATCAGAGTGACATCTAGTATAACCTTGTTCAGACATAAACTTGTCAAATTTTAGATACCACTGCCTTGGAGCCTATTTTAAGCTCTTCTTCAACCTGCAAACTAGTTTCTCCTTCCCTTTCACTTCATATCCTTGTGGCTGCTGCATATATATCTCTTCCTCCAAATCCCCATGGAGAAAGGTTGTCTTTACATCTAACTGCTCAAGATGCAAATCTTCAACTACCACTAGACTTAAAATAGTTCTGATTGAAGTCATTTTAACAACAGGAGAAAATATTTCATCAAAATCAATACCTTTCTTCTGTGCAAACCCCTTCACCACAAGTCTAGCTTTGTACTTCTGTTTTCCTCCATCTTCTTCCTTCAGCCTGTAAACCCATTTATTCTGCAATGTAGTTTTACCTGCAGGCAACCTGACTAAGTCCCAAGTCTGGTTATGCATTAAGGAGTCCATCTCTTCTTCCATGGCTACCTCCCACTTCTTCCTGCTTTCAACCTGCATTGCTTCTTCATAACATTTGGGTTCACTGGAATTAGTCAACAATAAATAATATAATGAAGGAGAGTATCATTCAGGGGGTCTACTTATCCTAGTAGATCTTCTAATACCACTTTCAGGTGTTTGGGGTGCCTGTTGCTGTTGTGGTGGTTGTTGCTATTGTGGTTGTTGATTATTATTATTTTCAGGCACCTTTACTTTTTCAGTGATTTCATCAAGAACTGCGTATTCCTTGTTTTCTTTTCCTGCAACTGATTCTTATATAAGGCCTTTTCATTGAATATTACATCTCTACTCCTAATGATTTTGTGATTTTCATAATCATATAAGCAATAACCAAAATCATTAACACCATATCCAATAAAGGTACATTTCTTTGACTTTGCCTCAAGCTTTGTTCTATTTTCTTTATCAATATGGACAAAAGCCTCACAACCAAAAGGCTTTAAAAAAGAGTAGTTTACCTTTTTACCTGTCGATGCTTCCTCCGGAACACCACCATCCAAGGAACTTGAAGGCCCTCTATTTATTAGATAAACAGCAGTATCTACAGCATCTGCCCAAAACTGTAAAGGCAATCCTGCATGCAATCTCATGCATCTTGCACGCTCCATGATTGTTCTGTTCATCCTTTCTGACACACCATTTTCTTGTGGTGTTCTTGGAACTATTTTCTCTCTGCGAATTCCATGCTCTGAATAGTACCTATCAAACTCTTTGCTGCAATATTCACCTCCATTGTCTGATCTAAGACACTTCAATTTCTTTCCTGTCTCAATCTCAACCAAAGCTTTCCATTTCTTGAAAGTATCAAATACATCAAATTTATTCTTAATACAATAAATCCAAGTTTTTCTAGTTGCATCATCAATAAAAGTAACATAATAATGAGAGCCACCGAGAGGTGATACCTAAGCAGATCCCCATACATTTGTATGCACAAGCTCTAATTTTTCATTCTTCTTTTCTTTCCCAACTCTGAGAAATCTGACTCTTTTCTATTTTCCATAAATGCAATTCTCATAGAAGTCCAAATCAACATTCTTCAAACCCGACAACAAATTCCTTGAGTGAAGAATCTTCATCCCCTTTTCACTCATGTGTCCGAGCTTATGATGCCATAATGCTGCATCTGCTCCTTTGTAAGTTAAAGCATTAACAGAGTTAGAAATACCATTGCATAAATACAATGTACCAACCTTTTCACCTTTTGCTATTACCAGGGCTCATTTGGTGACCTTCCAAGCTTTATCTATGAAAGTTGTCACACAACCTTCACCACCTAACTGCCCTGTTGAAATCAGATTTTTCTTTAGATCTGGAACATGCCTTACCTCCTTTAGTAGCCATTGGTTTCCATTTCGCTGCTTTACAAGAACCTTACCCATTCCAACAATTTTATAGGGTTTATCATCACCCAAACGAACTTGTCCAAAATCTCGTTGAACATAGTCATGAAAGTATTTCTTATCAGGTGTGGCATGGAATGAGGCCCCTGAATCTACCACCCACGAATCAGTAATATTTTCGAAAGAAAGAACCAAAGCATCTTATAACACCTCACCTGTCACATTTGCTTCATGATTGTTTTCTTACTGTGAATCTCCTTCTTTTCCCTTCCGAGATCTACAATCTTTCTTTAGGTGTCCTTTCTTTCTTCATTTCCAGCACACTATCCCCAATGTAGACTTGGATCTGCCTTTCCTTGATTTACTGCGATATCCTGAGCTCTTTCCTCTTTCGATTGTTCTTCCCCTAGACTCTGCACTCAAAGCATTTCCCGATGTCTCACCGGAGCTTTTCCGTCGCATTTCCTCGCTAAGGATAGCAGTGACAACATCATCAAACTTTAAAGTACTAGATCTAGACACAGAGTTACTAATGGCCATTACTAAACCATTCCAACTTTTTGGAAATGAGCACAAGAATAATAGAGCTCTAACTTCATCATCAAATTTTACGCCTACAAAACATAACTGACTTTTAACAGTATTAAAATCATTTAAATGATCTGCAACAGATCCACCTTCCGACATCTTCATATTAAATAACTGTTTCATAAGAAATACCTTGTTTGAGGCTGAGGGTTTTTCATATAGTTTCTCCAACGCCTTAATCAAACCCTCTGTCGTTGTTTCCCTCGAAATGTTGAAGGTGACCGATGCTGCAAGGCACAACCGTATTGTTCCGAGTGCCTTTCTATCGAGAAGGTTCCATTCTTCATCTTTCATACCCGTCGGCATCTTTGCTTTTCTGCCCAATGGTAAGTATAGATATTTCTAATACAGATAATCTTCCATCTGCATCTTCCACAGTGAGAAGTTTTGGCCATTAAATTTCTCAACCCTAAACTTACCATCTTCCACCATTGCTCCCACTCGAACGAGGAACCCTTCTTTCCTACGAGTTTATCAACCAAATAGACCTTCGGTTCTGATACCAATTGTTAGAAAATTATATATGACGGAGCAATGGAACAAATAAAATATTGCAGAAATATAAACACAGAAAACACATAAAACAAGAGAGACACAGATATACATGGTTCACCGAGTTTGGGATACGTCCACCCCGAACAGCCAGTCCTTCCTTTCTATTATCCAGCAAAATGAAGAGACACAACCTACAGTAGATCCGCTGTAATATCCTCTGTTTTCTCTCATAGTCTCACCTCTCTATTTCTCGCTCACAGAATACACATCTATTACACAGCCTAAAATACAATGCTCTCATACAAAGAGAGGGGTTGCCTTCTAGGGAAAAAAACCCTAAACTAAACATAAGTTCTACCGTCAAATCATCCGCCTAATGAACAGCCCAGATTGACTAGAAATTACTATACTTTTACAAGGAAATTTTACATATGTTTTTAGCTTCGGGGGCGCTGCCCCCGAGTCCCTGCCGGGGGACCGTTGGCCCCCAGATCCCCCCGCGTGGAGGGGTGTACAAACTTCTTGGGGTATACATCCGGCTGAAACAAATACCTCTGAACAATCATGCTCCACACACAGCAATTGACTAAGTATTTCAACGCGGAATGGTCGGTATACGTCTTGAAATGTCCTCTGAGAAAATAGTGTCAGTATTTTTGCAGCACATACACCATCACCAACCCCTTGTGCTCGGTGGTGAAATAGTTCTTCTTTTCTTGGGACAAGCTCCGACTTGCAAACATGATAGGGTGATCCAAGCCTTCCCCGCCCTCTTGTGTGAGCACTGCTCCTAGCGCGATACATGATGCATCAACATGGACATGAAACTCCACATCCCATTTTGGGAAGACTAGGATTGGAGCGGAGGGAAATTTCCCCTTCAGGACATCCAAAATTTTCATGCAATCGTCATTCCAGCAAAATGTAACATCCTTTTCAATATTTTTTCCATCGGCGAGGTTATTTGGGCATAGATTTTGATAAAAACTTTCTTTAGTACTCGATGTGTCCCAAGGTAGCGTGTAGCTGTTTAACACTTCGCGGTGCTTCCAAATTTAGAATAATGGCAATCTTCACAGGGTCCACCATCAGTGCCTGCTTGCAGACCACATGTCCCAATAGGTTTCCAAAGGGAACGAGGAATGTGCACTTCTTAAGGTTCAACACAATCTGGTGTTGTCAGCAAGTATCCAACATCAAGCGTAAGCTTGCTACATGGTGCTTAACTAATCCGAAGACAGTCCAATCATCCAGATAGACCTCCAAGAATTTGTGGTTGTATTCTTTGAACACGGCAACAATGATGCGGAAAAATATGGCTGGTGTGTTCTTCAATCCAAACGGTATAACTGTGTATTGAAAGCAACCCCATTCCATTGTGAAGGTTGTTTTTCTCTTATCTTCTGGCGCGATCTTAATTTGGTGGCACCCCAAGAACCCATCCATGAATGAGTATGCTTCTTGTCCGCCGACATTTTCCAATACTTCGTCTGTGAACGGTGTCGAGAATGGGTCGTGTACATAGGCTTTGTTCATCTTCCTAAGGTCCACGCATATTCTTATTTCTCCCTTTTGCTTTTTCTCCTGTACTACTATAGGACTCACCCAGTAGGATTCTTCCACTGGCTCAATAATTTCGGCTGCGAGCATTTTGTCTAATTCTGCGCAGGCCTTTTTCTTATATTTCGGATTCAAGCGGTAAGGTCTCTGCTTAACTGGCTTTGTGTCGGGTTTTAGGGTGATCTTCATCATCCCTAAGTCACCAACGATCCCTTTTAAATCCGTAATTTTGGTCAGGAATAAGTCTTGGTATTCGCAAAGTAACTCAACGACCTTATCCATTGTGGCATCATCCCAATAGTCTCCAAGTGTTGCATACTTTGGTTCCGCCTTTGTTCCAATGTTTACTTGCTTCATTTTTAGCGGTGCGGTGCTGTTAGGATCCTCAATCAATGGTCCGTGAACATTGCGACAATTTTTCATTTCTGGAATGTTAATATATCATGGTTCCTCATCATCCTCAACATTTACATTGTAACACTCCCACGTGCAACTAGGTTGTGTCTCCCATTCCGGCTAAAGCACTTCCATTGGCTCTCGGGGTATTTTGAAGATAGCTACTTTTACTGCTTGTAGCGCATCATCAACAGTATCCTGCCAACAATCTTCAAACGTGAAAGTTAATAGAAATCCCTTGCGCAAGATATCCCATTCGCTCGTACCATGGCAGAGTTCTGTCTTAGTATACCAATTCATGGGTATGACATCCAGGGTGTGACAGAACAAATGCACCCATTCAGGCAATGGCTCTTCCCCGTAGACCTTGGTCCATTTCGTGAGGTGTGTACGTGGATCATCCCGTTCTTCATACTTGTCTGCTAACTGCATCTGCAGTTTCCCAAATCGTAGGTGCATCATCCTTCTACATCTGCGCCAGTCATTAAAGCTTCTCTGATGCATATGCCACCACCTTGTGGGCATAGCATGCAGTTCCCATTTCAAAGCATCAAACCACTGTTGTTCTAGCACTTCTAATTCAAATTTGTTCAGGAATTCATCCATCGTTATCAACTTGTCATACATAAGTAGATCTCTCACCTCAGTTGTCACGCAGCGCAATGATCTTACCATCATGTTGCAATTGAGCGTGGTTACCTCGTGTAATCGTTTCTGCCATCGTTTTGTTTCCTCATCCGAATCTGATGTGCAGGAGCTTTCGTGCTCCCACTAAATTCTGCCATCTACTATTAGATTCACCCAATCCTGCTCTCGAGCGGTTATATTGTAGATACAATCTAGCTCGTCGTCACACACTGGCTCTGTGTAGTGTGATCCTTCCGCAGGGTCTAAACGTACCACTACGCGTAGTGACTTTTTCTCAAAAATCATTTTGTGCTTCTTTAGATTTATCACTCCATTCATATCAGTGGCCCAATCTATTCCTAGTAGCGAAGGATAGGGATTGTTGTCATCGACAATCTCTATCACATCGAAATCTGCAAGCATGCTCACACCTTTGATGTCTACCATTATCCCCTACAATCTTCCCATCGGTATGATCTTCTGCTAGTTCGCCATTCACAATTGAGTACGAGACCACTACAATGCGGGCCTGCCCATGCGTTCCCATATCTATTTTGGCAGTACGTTTGTGTCCGATCCTAGATCCAAAATCACTTGATCCATTTCATACTCTCTGATTTGCGCAATCAATCTCATTTACCTTCCTGTTCGCGATGTGTGCTTTCCGAGCTTCCGGACTACGCGCGGTTCTCTTGACCTAGCACACTTAGTGATTAGTTCCTATAGTCTTTTCACAGCCTTGCTATCGCGCACCAGTTTCATACATGTCTCTAGAAAGGTAATGAGCATTGAAGAATACATCCCTGGTTCTAGTTGATCCTTACTACCTGAAGTGGAGGCCTCCGTGAAGCTCTTCTTAGCTTCCATGAATGTCTTCTTCGCATGCTCCAAATCAAATTCAAGTTCCTTTGTAGGAGCCTTGTGAACCCACGCACTTTCTTCAGGCTGCTTACCTTTGTCATCTCTTGTTGTGATACCACTTCGAAGCACGATGTTTACATTCAGGTCCTCTTCGCATGGCTTAAACCTCGTCATTTGTAGGTTTTGAGTCAGGGGAGGCTGGAGTACTCCCTTATCGCACAACCTTGCTATCAGTGTAGGGCAGTCCTCCATCTCATGATCAAATTGGGTACAATATAAACATGACGCTCTCGTCGGATTTTTACAATCACGGGCATAATGCCCTAGCCCTCCACAATTGTAACAAATCAACTGTCCCTGACTCCTTCTTGGTCCCATTCCACCTTGACCTCGTCCGCACCCCTGAAATCCAACGCGCGCGATCCCTGCATTTGGATAGAGGGCTCGTGTTTCAGTCTGCACTCTGTAGGCAGGAGTTCAATCCATCATCAGCTCGTAACTTCTGCAGGTGCGCTCATCATGGCCTACCAACCTTCAGAAATTATGGAACAATTGTTGGGACGTCTGCATATACTTCTGTAATAGGTGACAATTATCTGTAGCATGTTTTCCTCCTATCTGACAAATCACACACCATAATGCAGGCACCGTGCTCAGTCCTGATTGTGCCTCTGGTCTTAATGGCATCGACCCTCCTCCTGCCAAGTAGTCCGAGAGACTGGACAATAGTCCTTGTCATGCCCCTGGCCTTGCATTTTATGCACCATACCTCCTCGCACGCCTTTGGCGAAGTTGTCATGTCCTGTTTCAAACTCTGCATTTCCAGACACAAATTTTGCAGTTGCGCGTGGATTTGTTGGACACCCGGGCCAGGATCTTGTATTGGGGTCTCATGAAGTCTCATTGCAATCTCCAAAGCTTCGGCCTGGGTGGATAGCTTCTACTATGACATTGTCGTCCTTAAATGCCACATTGGTGACGCTACAAACCATGCATGGTGTTGTCCATTCGTCAAGGTCATGTTGGCTTTGCGAATCATACTCTTCAGTCTCTGGTCTAGATCCCATGGGGTCTTGCTTGGAAGCATTGTGATTTCCTTAAACCCGATAATTGATTGCGTCTCCAATTTTTTCCTGCTAAATTCCCTATTCAGCGTGGCCTGGATATCTGCGATCCTCGCGTTTGGATGGTCATTAGAATGCTTAATGTACTATGTTAGTGCGTGATACTGCAACGCGCTTACCAGTGTTGACTTCTTTATATTGTCATCCATGACTCCTTGTGCTTCTCATACAGCCTCTACTACGAACCAAAATTGGTCCGGATCTTCTTCCCCTACTCCTCTGAATACCGGTAATTTTATCGCACTCGCCATATTGAACTGTGGTGGTGGCAGAGGTGGTGTGGGTGGAGATGGGGGTGACGATGGTGAAATCGGTGGTGTTGTAGGTGGGGGTGGTATGTATGGAATTCACTGCATTATCATACTGATCGCACTTCTTGGAGAAACTCTTGCGCACTCTTCCTCACTTTCCCGCTGAGGTGAAATCAAGAGCCTATTTTCTATCTCTGCACTATCACCCGCTTTTCACATAATAGCATTTTAATCCAAGTGTTCAATGATTTAATGTACTTGCCTCGCGGTCCTTTGAGGAAGCATCGTTCCGCCTCATTGTAGCTGATGGTTGTGTCTACCGCGAACTTGGTGATAAACCCTCCTATAATTCGATCGACCCAATGGTCTATAACGCGCGTGATCTTATCTTTCGATGCTTCTAGTCTAGGCACCAATTCGGGAGTCCACACAATCGTTCTGTCGAGCCTACACCTTCCCTAACTGTTTGCTAGCTTCGCGATCCACTCATACAACTAAAAGGGGAAGGATGCAAAGAAAATTTCATGGATTTCCTTATATAAGTAGCACTCCAACCACTATTCCTTTGATACCCACGAATTCCTGTTTTCTTGCACCGCGAACTTGTGAATATTTTTGTCCAACCACCCTTCAATTTCTTTCTTTGTTGGATTCCAGTGACACAACATCAAACATTCCTTATGCAGATCCCGGTCCCAACAACGGAACCATTTGTTGGCTTGTTGGGGCCTGACCCAGGTTCAGAGGTGATTTAGCCAAACAAATCCCGATACTACTAGCCCTTTTGGCAACAGTCCACTGAGCGTTAACTGAGGTCTCACTCGAAGTAGTATGGGAGGGTGCTAGAACCAGGTTTCCGCACCCTGGAGATATCTGATGGTTTCAAGTGGTCCGCGGTTGTGCACGTTGCTACGCACACTTCCCTGTACCTCATAGCCTGAGATACTGCCTTTGTGCAGCCCTACTCGGGGGCCAAACAGTGTTATTACCCAAGTCCTTACTAATCATCCAATATTAGTTGACTAACTTAGCTTATTTGTATGCTTTTAGTTATACTTAACAATATTCACAATTCATACAAGTGCACGCAGTAAATAAACATTATAATTGCAAATGATATCAAACATGTAACAACTCAGAATAGATGCACAGAATTGGTAACAAAACTTTTCTTTATTAATCTCTTCTCTGGTTACAAACTAAACTCTACCCTGTGCACTCAACTGTAGTGGTCCACGCGCTTAGCTGCGAACTCTACTAGGCCTTTGTGCACTCAGCTGTAGAGCCTCTTCCTACTACTACTACCCAAGACACACTTAGACTCTTCTTCTATGCTCCGCTATCCCATTCTATCCATTAGATTCTCTCATATGATTTCATTTCTTTACAACTTAGAGCCTCGCTCTATTTATACAATCCCATGGTCTGTGAACCATGGGTGGGCCGACATTACATTCAAACTTAGGGTGGACAGCCCTATGACTCTAACATACATTTCGTGCCCGCAATTCACGGAGTTCTACAATAATATCACTCAAAACTTGGGCTTTGAGCCCCAAAACATGCGGTGGGGGAATTCCATGCCCAACAATGGGTGAAGTCAGGGGTGAAGACAATGAAACTGATGGTGGTGTGGGTGGGGGTTGTATGCGCGAAATTCTCTACCTTATCAAATTGATCACACTTCTTGGCAAGACCTTCATGAGCTCTTCTTTGCCTCCTCAAAGAGTTGAAATCAAGGGGCTAGTCTCTAGTTATGTGATACCTTTGTTTCTGTAGATTCTCCCACTTCGCGTAGCCCCAAACATCAATTTATTCGCATAATCTGCTTTTCACACTATAGCATTTTAATCCAAGTGTTCAAAGATTTAACGTACTTACCTCGCGGTCCCTTGAGGAAGCATCGTTATGCCTCGCTATAGATGACTGAAGTATCTACTGCAAATTCGGCAATGAATCCCCCTATGATTCGATCGAGCCAATGATCGACATCACGCATGATATTATCCTTTGATGCTTCCAGTCTGCGCACCAATTCTGGAGTCCACACAATAGGTCTGTCGAGCTTACATCTTCCTTGGTTATCTGCTAGTGTCACGATCCACTCGTACAACTCAGTAGGGAAGGATGCAAAGAAAATTTCATGGATCTCCATATCCAAGTAGCAATATAACCACTCTTCCTTTGACAATCATGGATTCCTATTTTCCCACGTCGCGAACTCGTGAATCTTTTTGTCCAACCACTCTTCAATTCCTTTCTTTGTCGGATTCCAATGATATGACATCAGACATCTCTATGTAGATCTCGATCCCGACAACGAAACCATTTGTTGTCTTATTGGGGCCTGACACAGGTTCAGAGT
This sequence comes from Pinus tabuliformis, assembly GCA_031772625.1. Taxonomy (NCBI): domain Eukaryota; kingdom Viridiplantae; phylum Streptophyta; class Pinopsida; order Pinales; family Pinaceae; genus Pinus; species Pinus tabuliformis. Next base: position 974,235,886 of record CM062811.1, on the reverse strand, counting down.
TAATTAGCCAAACAAATCCCTGTACTACTGGCCCTTTCGGCAACATTCCGTGGAGCATGGACTGAGGTCTCACCCGAAGTAGTATGGGAGGGTGCTAGAACCATATTTTTGCACCCTGGAGATGTCTGATGAGTTCGACTAGTCCTTTGTTTGTTCCTGCGTGTAGGTGGCTTTGCGCACCTTCCATTCGTGACTTGATATCTCGCCTTCACATAGCCCTAACAAGGGGCTGTGCTGCGCTCTGCGTTATTACCCGAGATCTTATTTATCTTCCAGTATTATTTAAGCACCTTTTCCTACTCAAATGTCTTAAGTTATACTTAACAATACAAAACATTCATATAGGTTCGTGCAGTAAATAAACAATATATTTGCAAATTATGTCCAACCATGCATTAAACCAGGAAAAGATACACATAATTATAGCAAAACTTCTCTTTATTGATTCTCCAATGGTTATAGACTCGACCCGCCCTGTGCAATCAACTGCAGGGGCCCGTGCACTCAATTGCAGACTACTAGGCCTCTGTGCACTCAGCTACAAAGCCTTTTCCTACTCTACTACCCACAGATGCACTTTACACTTCGATTCAATCACTTAGACTTCTCATTCGTTATTCCATATTAGTTATTTTTTACACTTAAAGGCTCGCTCTTTAAATACAACCCCATGGTCCATGGACCATGGGTAGGTCTATCTAGCCGAAATTACATTGCAAAACTAGGGCGGACAACCCTATGACTCTATCATACTTTCACATCCCACGCTAGCAATTAACGGAGCTTTTACAACAAGATTTGGTCAAAACTTGGGCTTTATGCCCCAAAACATGCCTTGGGGGGATTCCATGCCCAACAACTCATCAGTGAATGAATATGCTTCCTGTCCTCCTACATTATCCAACACTTCATCGGTGAATGGAGTCAGAAAAGGATTATGCACGCAAGCGTCATTTAGCTTCCTGAGATCTACATATATCCTTATCTCATCTTTCTGCTTTTTTTCCTGGACTACTATTGGACTCACCCAATCAGATTCTTCCACTAGTTCAATAATACCTACTGCAAGCATTTTGTCCAACTCTAAGCGGACCTTTTCTTTATACTTTGGATTGAGACAGTAAGGCCTTTGCTTGATCGGCTTCACGTCCAGTTTCAATGTAATTTTCGTAACTCCCAGGTCCCCTATTATCGCTTTTAAGTATGAGAACTTTGTAGGGAACAAGTCCTGGTATTAGCGGAGCAACTCAACGACCTTATCCACCATAGCATCATCCCAGTAGTCCCCTATGTTTGCAAACTTCGGCTTCACCTCTATCCCAATGTTTAGTTGTCTTGTTTTTAGCGACGCGGTGATATTTGGTTTTCTATCTGCGGCCCTGCAACTTCGTGGTGTCCTTCTATTTCTGGGATATCAATTTTCCTTCGATCCTCATCTTCCTCTTCAATGGTCACATTGTAGCACTCAAGCGCGTGGCGCAGTTGGGTAGTCCAATATGTTTGAATCAAATCCAAGGGATCCTGCAGTATTTTGAAGACCGCTGCTTTGACCTTCTACAATGCTTCATCAATGCACTCAAATCCATATTCAAAGCTGAATGTCATCAAGAAGCCCTCTCTCAAAATATCCCACTTTTCCGTGCCATGGTGGAGCTCTATCTCCAAGTACCAATTCATAGGTATTACATCTAATGTGTGATAGAACAGATGCAACCACTCCAGTTGCGGTTCTTCTCCATAAGCATCAGTCCGTTTGGCTAAGTGATCACACAGGTCACTCCTTCCATCGGATTTCTTTGTCACTCGTACCTTCAGGCGACCAAACTGCACCCTGATCATTCTTCTATATTCACGCCATCCATCAAAGTTGTCTTTATGCATACCCGACCATCTTATAGGCATAGAGCGCAACACCAAGTCCAAGGCTTGGAAGCTATGCTTCTCTGACACTTCCCTTTCAAATGCATCCAGAAACTTATCAATGTCAGTTAAACCATCATAATAAGGTAGACTTCTTGCCTCCGATGATACACGGTGCAACAATTTATTCACCATGATACATCGTAGTATAGACACTTCGTGCAATTTATTCTGCCAATGTTCCAATTCCTCATTTCAATATGATGTGCAGGAGATATTACAGTCCCATTCAATTCGTCCATTAGCTATCAGATTCATCCAATCTCTATCTCGCACCATTATGTTATAAATCTGGTCCAAATCATCTCCGCTTTCGTAATCGCGGACTGGTTTAGTGTAGCATGGTCCTTCTGCAGGGTCCAACGATACTACTACACGGAGCGATTTTCTTTCAAATGACATCATCCGCTTCTTCAAATTCATCACCCCATTCATGTCAATATCCCAGTCGATCCCAAGGAGCGAAGGGTAGGGGTTGCTATCATCCACAATCTCTATCACTTCAAAATCGGCCAATGCACTCGAACCTTCGATATCGACTGTCACTCCCTGTAATCTTCCCATGGGGATAATTTTTTGTTGATTTTCCATTCTCAATTGAATAGGATATGACTGCAACACATGTCTCCCCATTCTCTCGCACGTCTATTTAGGCAAAACATTCATGCTGGACCCTAGATCCAGAATAACTTGTTCCATTTCGTATTCTCCTATTTTCACAGTGAGTCTCATCTCATGCCCTATTCTTGCCTTATGCTTACCAATTTTCCTGACCACACATGGCCCGTTAGGAGTATTAGCAACACATTTATTAATCAACTCCTGTAATCCCTTTATGGCCTTCCTATCTCGAATCAGCTTCATATAGGTCTCCAAAATGTAGTAAGCATGGAGGGGTCCATTTCTTCAGACTGCTTATCCTGAATACTTGAGGTACAAGCCTCATCGAAGCTTTTCTTTGCTTCCATAAATGTTTCCCTTGCACGCTCCAGATCAAACCCGAGCTCCTTTTCTAGTGCCTTGCGGACCCATTCACCTTCTTCAGGTTGCTTTCCTTTGTCGTCTCCAGTCATCATTCCACTTCACAGCACGATGTTCACATTAGGATCCTCTTTGCAGGGTTCAGCCCTCATCATCTGTAGGTTTTGGGTAGGCTACTGAGGCTACACCCCTTTTTCATGTATGTTAGCTAGTAATATAGGGCAGTCTTTTGTCGCGTGGACAAAATAAGTGTAGTATCTGCATGACAGGTGCATCGGGTTTGTGCATTCTCACACGTAGTGTCGTGGTCCCCCATAGTTGTATCAAATCACCTGTCCTCGACCTCTACCAGGTCCTCCTCCACCTTGGCCTCATCTGCGCCCCTGATATCCTCTTGGCGATCCCCCAATGCCTTGAGCTGGAGAATGAGTCTCTACCTGCACTCTATATGCAGGCATTCTATCCATCATTAGCTCATAGCTATAATAGATATGCTCATCATGACCCATCGATTGACAAAAGTTGTAGAAGAGTTGTTGCGGTGTCTGTACATATTTCTACAATATGTGACAATTGTCTATCACATTTTTTCCAGCTACCTGACAGATAGCACACCATAGTGCGGGCCCTATACTTGGCCATGCTTGAGCCTCTGACCTTAGAGGCATCGGCCCTCCTACTGCAACATAATTCACGAAGACTGGTGTTATAGACATTTTTGTGCCTTACAGCATTGAGCATGAAATGTCCATAATCCAAGGGATCCAAAGTCCCTAAAAGAGTTGTTCCTACCCCTAAAGGAACAAGGTCAACTAATGACAGCTTCTCCCAGAAGTTCTCCACCAAAAACCACTCAGAAACAGTCAATTTAGGATCAATTCAGAAGCTCTTCTAGCTACCTGCGTTGCAATGCACCCCAGTACACTAGCTAGGTGCGTTGCAACGCACCTAAATGCACTACCAGGGTGCGCTGAGCGGGAAATGACAAATGGCAAGCTCATTCAATGAGGTGGAAAGACCATGGAAGCTTCCAGAATCTTCTCCAATGACACTTGCCTCAATGAATTCGACTAGTGATGAGTAAGAGGCTCTCAACCTCCAAGTGGAAGCAAGATCTGACAGAGAGAAGCCACAAGTCAAAACATAAGCTGACTCATCCTCTCTGCTTACATCTATATATGGGTCTCTCACCCAGAGATCCAGGAGGCTGGAATTTTGTACTTTGCAGAGAATTGTTGTTGGTTTGAGATTGAGATTAGTGCATTGGGTGATTTATGCTTTGTTGGAGGAGAGGAAGGGATTCCTTTGCTAGGAGGTAGATGCTGGATCGGAACTCACTTGGTTGTATCTCCTCTTGGACTTTATTATCATATCAATAAAACTATTTGAGTTTCTCCTATATGCTTGTATACCAATGATGCTTTGTTATATTTGCATGTTTAGTTTAATCTGATCCTAAACTAGTTATGAATGTAAATCTATGTTTGTGTAGTTTTCCTCTCTTGTGATCTTGCAGGAACTTGGTGAAGCTGGACCAGTGAGAGAGCAGGCAGCGGGAAGCGAACAAAGGAGAGAGCAATTGGATCGACAAACTAGCGGAAGACACCGGTTAGTTACATCTTTCTTCTCCATTTACATTTCATAAAGAAGAATCTTATGATCTATCCACTCAGAAACAGTCAATTCAGGTTCAATTCAGAAGCTCTTCTAGCTACCTGCATTGCAATGCACCCCAGTACACTAGCTAGGTGCATTGCAACGCACCTAAATGCACTACCAGGGTGCGCTGAGCAGGAAATGACAAATGGCAAGCTCATTCAACAAAGTGTAAAGACCATGGAAGCTTCCAGAATCTTCTCCAATGACACTTTCCTCAATGAATTCGACTAGTGATGAGTAAGAGGCTCTCAACCTCCAAGTGGAAGCAAGAACTGACAGAGAGAAGCCACAAGTCAAAAAATAAGCTGACTCATCCTCTCTGCTTACATCTATATATGGATCTCTCACCCAGAGGTCCAGGAGGCTGGAATTTTGTACTTTGCAGAGAATTGTTGTTGGTTTGAGATTGAGATTAGTGCATTGGGTGATTTATGCTTTGTTGGAGGAGAGGAAGGGATTCCTTTGCTGGGAGGTAGATGCTGTATCGGGACTCACTTGGTTGTATCTCCTCTTGGATTTTATTATCATATCAATAAAACTATTTGAGTTTCTCCTATATGATTGTATACCAATGATGCTTTGTTATATTTGCATGTTTAGTTTAATCTGATCCTAAACTAGTTATGAATGTAAATCTATGTTTGTGTAGTTTTCCTCTCTTGTGATCTTGTAGGAACTTGGTGAAGCTGGACCAGTGAGAGAGCAAGCAGTGGGAAGCGAATAAAGGAGAGAGCGATTGGATCGACAAACTAGTGGAAGACACCGGTTAGTTACATCTTTCTTCTCCATTTACATTTCATAAAGAAGAATACGAAAATAGTTTTCCTTGTTTGTTCTAAGGCACTATCACACCTTAGAGTGGGATAGGGGCATTCCAAATTGGATACTTTTCCCAACAACAAATTGGCGACTCCGCTGGGGATCGTATCTTGTTAGTTTATTTGTGTTTCTATTGTTGTTCATCTCATAAACTCAAGAGTGCCGAATCGAACTGCATTTGCCATTTTCAAATGCAAAGTAGAGATCAGCTACTCTAGTCCATTCACTGGGCCTGTTTATGATCTGAACAGCTGATCCACAAGTGCTCTAACAGCCCTTTGTGATAGATCTTAGTCCTCCTTTAAATCATCCTTCTAATTGTACCTAATTGATAGCTTTTATCCGGCCAAAAACTGTAGATTAAACTGCAAACCGTGACCCAGAACCCAGAAACAATTCTCATTTCTGCTTCAGCGTAGACTCTGTGAAGAGGTTCTGCATTTCAACGCAGGTCCTGAGAAGGCTACCTGCGCTGAAGTTCAGTTTCTCTATGCTAGGGGTGCGTTGATCAGCCTTTGCCCTGTGCAGCTGTGGTTCTCTGCTTCCTTTTGCTCAGTTGTATCTCTGTTTTTTGCAGCCTGTTATCAGTGTGTGTACCTATCTGAAACCCCTTTTCTTTGCCTCAATTCCACCTCAGTTGTATAAAGAAACTGTATTTGTTCTTTGTGTATTTGTTACATCATTTGCAGTTTCCCATTACAAAAGTAAACTAGTCATACTGTCGCCCTTAGATCTCGACCTGTCGTAAGTGTCGTTTTGATCTTAGGAGTGAGTTTGTTTGCTGTTCACAGTTGATTTAGGTTTTACTTTTGTCTTTTGGTTTGAATTTATGCATTTCTAGTGTCGAAACAAGTATTTACTTCAAAGTCATAAAGTGTCGTAATCGTCTTTTTTGATTTCGAAAGAAGCTTGTTTGTGTTTTTCACTTGAAATCGAATTCAAATTTGTACAACAGCTTTCTTTTTAGGCATCAATATTAAGAAAGTGAAAACAAATACATGCATATGTGCATTTGCATTTTGACAGTTTGTATGTTGATTTAGGAAAAAGTGCATTTACAGTGTGCTCTATGCTCTTTGAGAAAAGATGGTGTCTTTCTTTTCCCCTTGTAGCTAGGATTTTCATTGTTGAAAAGATATAAAAGCTTGCTTATCATCTTTAGACTGCATTTAGGAATTGTATCATACATCTCGTGGTGATCCAAAAAGGCAAACTTCTAAGAAAGATCAACCTAAAATAAATTGAATGAACTTAACAATGCTTTGTAACTTAACGCACAACATAGAGGTCTAGGCTAGAGACGTGTTCTGGCGTCGTAAAACCTGGTCACTGGTCGCCTCACTGATGGTTGGGTGATTCCTCCTGAGAGACGATAAGTGCCAGTACGGATTGTGCTCCCACGTACCGTCGAGTATATATTAGGAGACCCCTATAGGCATAAAACCTTTATCCATAGGAAGCCGTGTCGGCCGCCCTACTGATCGCAATGCACTGAACACAGCATTCGGGAAGATTGACCGCCCGTACCTTAAAAAGTATTCTGCGGTTTTGCGAAAAGTTTGGCACACCCTCTACCTAGAACTCCAAAGCAGTCCCTTTTGTTCCTTTTCAGACTCCTTAACGGAAAAGGTCCATCTGAACACTTGTCACTTCAGACTCATTAAAAATCGAAGGAGACTAGAGTCATCTTTTGCTTTTTCTCGACTCTTTAAAATTGAAAAAGCAAGTTGTGTCTAAGCGTCGTTAAAATTTATTTAAAACGGAATAATCACCCCTTTTTCCCGCGTTGACCTTTAGGTTGAGAAAATGGAGCCCACCAACCAAGGAATTCCCCTTGGTGGAAATCCTAGTCCCTTCTCCTCTTGGGGAGATGTTGGTGCGCCCCATATGGCCACATTGTCGCTTCCAAGACTGACAATTGGCCTGCCGGTCTGGCTCTTCTCAACCAATGTCGTTCAGAACACCACTATTCCTGAACAGTCGAATCAACAATTAGACGAGTCCAGAATTTCCCACCAACCTTCTACTTCCTATAATTCTTCCTCTCTTCCTTCCTCTTCGCGTGACGGAACTAGTAAAACTAAAAACCAAGTTCCTAAGGAGAAGAAGGAAAAGAATAAGAAAGAGAAAAAGAAGAAGGAGCCAAAGGCAAATAAGGGAAAACAAGTGTCGTCTAATGAAAATCCACACACAGCACTGATTAGGCCTAAATCGCCATGTGTCATCTGCAAGGGAGACCACTTTCACAGATATTGTCCTTGCATCCCTCGGATACTAAGGGACTGGTCTCCCCGTTTGCACAATCCGGTGTCATCAACCTCTGATAGCCATGTTGAAAGTACACCGTCAACTAGCGAAAGTGAAGTCCCAGGAAAAAAAGGGAGGGCTAGACCTCCCTGTAGACTGTGCGAAGCAACCATGCCCTCCACCGTTGTCCCTTCTTAGACGAGGCTAAAAGAGTCTTGGAAGATCGTCCGGTTTCACCGTTATGACTTCCTCCTGGATATAAAAAACTCTTGCCAAGTCCTTCGTTAGTTGAGAATCCAGCTGGCCCGCTCAAGTGGTCAGCTGAAGCGTCTATCATTGAGGATAAACCGACTGAATCCATACCAAATGAAAGTCAAAAGGTTGAGGCGGCGGTCGACCCGGTTTTGCCTTCAGAGGAATTATCTTCGAATGATACAGTCACTGAAGAGGATAAGGATGACACCATCCAGATTATTTTCATCAACACAGACTTCGACGAACACGGGGGCAACCCACCCATTCCTTTATCGCAGGAAGGAAGTTCGTCTGAGCAATATCTGGCCGTCTACTCGGTCCCACCACCAAGCAACCTAGTTGTATCCTTCGACTGGAACCAACTAGGCAGACCCCGGTTGCCAGCAAGCATACCATTCCGCATTATCGTTCAAATATACAGAATGGTAATGGCTGGCACCATCATTGATGAGGGGGCATCTGTGAGTATCCTTTCCTCTATTGCTTGGAAAGCGCTTGGTTCGCCAGCGCTTTTGCCTGAAATGAGAAATCTGTCAGGCTTCGATAAAGGAACCAGTCGACCTTTAGGGATCCTCCCCAATGTGCCCATAACATTGAAAGGGAAGACCGTTCAAATGAACGTGATGGTTGTTCAAGGACCCTTGGATTATAACCTACTCCTTGGACGAGACTATATATATTGCATGGGAGCCATCGTCTCCTCACTCTTTAGAGTAATGTGTTTTCCGCACGAAGGAAGAGTGGTCAAGCTCGTGGACCAGCTTTCATTTCCCGGATCACGCATCGCAAATAGTCACATACCATCCCTAAATGGTCTCTTCACGCAAGAAATTTCTCAACCCACGGTCCGTCCTCCCGATGAGTGCGAGTAATTCGGAGGGATATGACTGGAACCCAGGGGGCATGCGTCCTGGTCTGCTTCGGCAGGAAAACTTTGGGTATAGGGTAGGTTTCCGCGGGAGAATATGACTAGTCTGTACCCCGCCCATGCTGGAAGAGGGTTATTCTAGAATAAGATTCTTTTGTCAAAGTTATGTAAGCTAGGTCGGCGCCGCTTACCTTTGTTTATCTCGGTAGACATCGCCGAAGAAGTGTTTTGTTTGCTGCGCAAATGAGACAATCTTTGGATAACCTGAAAGAGGTAGGCCTTTCCTGGTAGAACAAATGTTTTATCTGCAAATTGAAAGGTAACTTTGAAATCGTACTTTATACCTGGGGGCATGCAAACCTTTTGGAGTGCAAGCAAGGGGCGGCTATTTATTTTTTTAAATTTTTAGGTCCTCCCTTTAAACCTATAGGTCTAACCCTTTAAACTCGTAGGATTAGGCGTTTCCGAACTTGCATAAAGAAAGGAATCCGGGGCAAAGCTTTATAAGGTGCAAGCCCCATAAAAAATGGCATCTTACATGAGACATTCTTATCATATGACTGGATTAATCGAGCAGTTTTAGCACATAGTTCATGCTCGTTAAAAAATAAACATAAGATCGAGCAAGTGTTTCAATCCGCGTTTAAGCTCGTTAAAAAATGAACTACCCGGTAAATAATCACCGTGAATGTAACATTATCAGCCATTAAAGCCTTGGTCATGTTTGCACCGTCACCTCCACTTTTCCATTGGCCGATCATTCACCTCCATTTGATTGTTTACCCATTTTGAGGAACAACTGCGAAGAGTGATTTCACTAGCCATCCTTGTGACACTGCCGTGCTTGGAAAATTCCAACCCTTACCTGGAATCAACTGCTACCCATCTTATCACTCGTTCCTCAAAAGACGAATCTTCTTTAAGATCTTTTCCGCTGACTCGTAAAATATGAAAAGATTGCCGAGTTTTGGCCTTCCAGCTCGTTAAAGCGACCGGAAGTGCTATCCCTCCTCTAGATTTTAATCTTTTTGGACCTGAGGGATTATTGCACAAAAAGATCGAGCGCTTGTTTTGTTCGGCTCGTTAAAACTATCGAAAATTCATCCCTTCTGTATTGTTTTATACCTTTTCGGACTTAAGGGATTAGATGACGAAAAAGGACTTCCAGAGTTATCTTTACGTTCCTTTTTAGACTCTCTAAAAATGAAAAGGACCGAGTTATCTTTGTCGTTAAACTCGTTAAAAACATTAATAGCGACAAACTTGTCTTTAGACGAGAACGAGTTTCACTATCGCTAGGCTCGTTAAAACATAGCGATGGGTTTGCCCGAAGGGAAAATTATAGAACAAGCATATGTTATCCTCCTCAAGCTTGACAAAAATAAAGAGGTACTGGTCAGAAATGACTGGGGAAAAATTGGGAAGAAACTCAAAGAACTTTTATTGGTAGCAAGTTGCTCTTGAACATGACACTTCCACTCCGTGCCTGAGTCGGGTTGGGTTGTTTCATTCACCGGTCACATCACCATGGTCTCGCCATACCATCCATCTTTGGGGTAAATGCTACCAATCCATCACACAAGTGTCGCCGATATGTTCAAGAGAAGTCATCCAGAGAAGTCAACCGTGTCCCATCCACTACCATACATTATCCTTCATTCTTTCATGACCGCCACCCTGAACCATATATCATCAGATCGTTTTCACCTCCATCAAAATTATTTGCTCCATTCCGTGTCACTGATGTGGGATACATCAAGGCCCTCCTTTGACGGATCGCTTCTTGTCGACATCAGCTCATTTTCCAAGAAGTTGATCTAGGAACACCCCCTTCAGTACTTTGAAGCTTGCATGCCTCAATGGTAAGTTTCTCACTTCCGGCGACAGGTATACATCAATGACCTTCGACCGAAAGATTTTGCGTGGTGTTCGACGCCAAGTCCTTTATTCACACCACGTGAATTGTACTGCAGTACCTTGAGGGTCATTATCATTATCGGTGATTCCTCTCACGCTTGTTAACAGTTTACATCATTGACTGGTAATCAAGCGATGTCTTTCCATGTTCGACTTCAAAACATTTCTCACATGGATCGACTTGTACTTAGAGTGAAGATCGGACGAGATTGAAGACCCCGGATCTAGTTTCATCCATCCGGGCTACGATATATATTCAGGAAAAATAAAGACATTGACATGTACAGCATTGCAGCAGATAATCATCCTACCAAAAGGATGATGATTTCATCAAAATCATCAGTCTACCATCAGACGATTGTCTGTCCTATGTACATCAAAATGAATTTATAAAGCTGAGCATGGGAATGCCCGCCTCAGCCAGATCATGAAAACAGTATGAAAAATAATGTATTGTATTGTATCTTATTACAGGTCTCCTCCCAGCATTGAAAGAACTTCGGATCCTCCTAATAAAGCATTTCACCCGATAAACGGCCTCATACTTTAGGGGGCAACTGTTATAGACATTTTTGTGCCTTACAGCATTGAGCATGAAATGTCCATAATCCAAGGGATCCAAAGTCCCTAAAAGAGTTGTTCCTACCCCTAAAGGAACAAGGTCAACCAATGACAACTTCTCCCAGAAGTTCTCCACCAAAAACCACTCAGAAACAGTCAATTCAGGATCAATTCAGAAGCTCTTCTAGCTACCTGCGTTGCAATGCACCCCAGTACACTAGCTAGGTGCATTGCAACGCACCTAAATGCACTACCAGGGTGCGCTGAGCGGGAAATGACAAATGGAAAGCTCATTCAACGAGGTGGAAAGACCATGGAAGCTTCCAGAATCTTCTCCAATGACACTTGCCTCAATGAATTCGACTAGTGATGAGTAAGAGGCTCTCAACCTCCAAGTGGAAGCAAGAACTGACAAAGAGAAGCCACAAGTCAAAAAATAAGCTGACTCATCCTCTCTACTTACATCTATATATGGATCTCTCACCCAGAGGTCCAGGAGGCTGGAATTTTGTACTTTGCAGAGAATTGCTGTTGGTTTGAGATTGAGATTAGTGCATTGGGTGATTTATGCTTTGTTGGAGGAGAGGAAGGGATTCCTTTGCTGGGAGGTAGATGCTGGATCGGGACTCACTTGGTTGTATCTCCTCTTGGATTTTATTATCATATCAATAAAACTATTTGAGTTTCTCCTATATGCTTGTATACCAATGATGCTTTGTTATATTTGCATGTTTAGTTTAATCTGATCCTAAACTAGTTATGAATGTAAATCTATGTTTGTGTAGTTTTCCTCTCTTGTGATCTTGCAGGAACTTGGTGAAGCTGGACCAGTGAGAGAGCAGGCAGTGGGAAGCGAACAAAGGAGAGAGCGATTGGATCGACAAACTAGCGGAAGACACCGGTTAGTTACATCTTTCTTCTCCATTTACATTTCATAAAGAAGAATACGAAAATAGTTTTCCTTGTTTGTTGCTAAGGCACTATCACACCTTAGAGTGGGATAGGGGCATTCCGAATTGGATACTTTTCCCAACAACCACTGGGCAGTGATCTTTGTCATGCCCCTGACTTTTGCATTTCAGGCACCAAACTTCTTCGCACACCTCTGGCCGAACCACTCTATCCTTCTTCAGATTCTGAAACTCTAAGAAAAGGTTTTGCAACTACGTATGAATCTGCTAAACTCCCAAATTAGCATCTTGCATCGGTGTCTCATGAAATCTCATTGCAATCTCCAGGGCTTCCGCCTGGGTCCCAATCTTTTGTTGTGATAAAGCAACCCTCAGATGAGGCAAGAGCGAAGCCACAAACCATTCACGTTGCTGCCCATCTGTAAGATTCATGTTGCCTTCACATATTGTGCACTTCAATCTTTGATCTAGATCCCAGGGTATCTCGTCAGGCTTCATCATGATCTCCATGAATCCCACAATTGATTGTGCTTCAGACTTAGGCCTATTGAATTCCTTATTTAGCGCGGTCTGAATATCTACTAATGAAGCCATTGGGTTATCAGTGTAGTACTTAATGTACCAGGTCAACGCGTGTTCCTGTAAAGTAATGACCAACGTTGCTTTCTTCATCTGATCATTCATTATACACTGAGCTTCCCATACGGCCTTCGCGACGAACCAAAATTGGTCTGGGTCCTCATTTCCCGAACACTTGAAAACAGGAAACTTTATTTCATTTTCCATATTGAATGGTGTCAGAGGCGGTGGCGGTGTGGGTGAAGGTGTATGCTGTGGAGGTGAATTTGGAGGTTGGGTGGGTGGATGGGGTATTCATAGGAACCCTCATCTTATTAACTAAACAGTGCTTTGTGGTGAAGCCTGTGATGTTTCCTCGTCGTCACTCAGAGGAGGTTCGATCAGTGGGCTATATTCAGGGCCTATTTTCCCTCTATCCCTGAAGATCATTCCACTTTGCATAGCTCCAAACATCAAGGTAACTGCATAACCGGTTTTTCACACAAGAGCATCTTAATTGAAGTATTTAAAGACTTTAAATACTTACCTCGTGATACCTTGAAGAAGCGGCACTTTACTTCACTATAATTGACCAAAGTATCGACTGTGAACTCTTTCACAAATCCTCTTATGATACGATCAAGCCAATGATCGACAGCGTGGGCGATCTTATCTTCCGAGGCTTCCAATCTTCGCACTAACTCCAGGGTCCACACTATTGGACTTTCAAGCCTCCACCTTCCTTGGCTGACTGCTAATTTAGCGATCCACTCATATAATTAAACTGGGAAGGAACAAAAGAATATTTTGTGTATCTCTATGTACAGGTATCTATCCAACCACTATTCTTTCGTCAATCGCATATTTTTGTTTTCTTTCGCTGCGAATTCGTGGATCTTCCTATCCAACCAATCTTCAATTTCCTTCTTAGTCGAATTCTAGTGATGCGACATCACACATCTCTTTATGCATATCCTGGTCCTGGCAACGGAACAATTTGTTGGCTTGATGGGCCCTGACCCAGGTTTAGTGTTAATTTAGCCAAACAAATCCCTACACTACTGGCCCTTTCGGCATCAATCCATAGAGAACGAACTGAAGTTTCAACCGAAGCATTATGGGGGGATACAGGAACCAAGTTTCCACACCCGGAGATGGTAGCAATGTCATTTTATTTCCTAAACCTACCTTCACACAGATCGATAAGCCTTTTAGGGCTTATCGATATAATTCTCTTAATCGGCCTCTAGACCTTCGCAAAGGTCTACGAATATCATTCGTGGACCCTAATCAAGTGAATCAACCACGTACGCACTTATGTAATTACTCTTACTTCCGTATTTACCCAGATCGGCTTAAGTATTTGATAGCTTCAATATATGTTAATATGTTCTTCGTGTAATATCTATATTATTACTTGTGCACAGATAACAAACTAAAACATATAGATTCGCATTAAATCATGAAACTATTATTCAACATAATATAACTGCATTTGATCATAACAGAAGTAATTAGATCAACACATGTATCTCCAAAATAATCTTCTTTATTAATGCTTCAGACCTTCTTTACAGACTCTAACTACTCTGCGCACATAGTTGTAGGGGTCTACGCACTCAACTATGGACTTCTACCCTAGGCCTCTATGCACACAGTTGTAGATCCTCTCTTCTACTTTAAGACTCTTCACTCTTTTCACTATTGATCCATTAAATGCATTATCAATCATCCTAAAAATCTACCTTAGACTCTTCTAAGACTCTCCTTTTTATACAATCCCATGGTCCGTGGACCATGGGTAGATCTTCTAAAGCCGACACAACTTACATAAAAGAAGGGCAGAAACCCTTTTTGACACTTTACATCTACGCGCTCGCGAACACAAATTGCGAAGAATTTACATTTTTTTATACAAAACTTGGGCTTTCTGCCCCAAAATTGACTCTAGGGGACCCGATCCCAACACCCAAGTTTGAAGATAAGTCAGGAGAAGACCCATCAAACCATGTTATCACCTATCATCTTTGGTGCGCTTCAAACTCATTAATCGATGATTCTATTAGGTTACAGGTTTTTCAACGAACCTTAACTAGTTCAACAACCAAATGGTATGTAGAATTGCCATGAGCTTCCTTCAGTACATTTAACGCCCTTGCTAATGCTTTTTTGACACATTTCCAGTTACCCATTCGATATGATAATGAAATTTAACTTTTAACCTCTTTAAAACGGTCAACGTCAACCCATATCTCGGATCACATCCATGAATGGAGACGAAGACATCATTTGGTTAAATTTTTATTCCAGACCAAGTTTTGGCCGAATGGTTTATAAAATCTCTTTTACCAGTAATTTCTAAAGATGTTTCCAAATGAGGTGTTGTAGTTGAGGAGCAAGTAATTCCACATGCTCAATACTTAGATCTTGTTTATACTCAGTATGGTACTTTGTATGAAAAGATCATGAATTTACCTCGCCCTAGTAAAACCAACCTATCCCTTACAGGATCATATGCCTCTGATGGTATGATTGGTTCAGTGAGCCAAAAATCTAAGAATAAAAAGAAAAATTCTAAGAAAACTCATATTTTAGCTTTGTTTGATTCACCTGAAGAAGATCCTTCTCCCGAAATTACTTCTAAAATAAACGTTGTGGAATCATCTGCTCGAAATAAGCAATCTGGAGGTGAGAAGAAAGGAAAAGGAAAAGCTAAACAAGACACTTCTCCTAAGGAGAAATCGAACAAGAATGAACCATCTGATGAAAAGAAGAAACCTCGTTATACTTGTTTAATTTGTGATGAATATCAATACACGAAGGAGTGCCCTCATCATGCCGAAGTTTCTAAATTCATTAAAGGTTCACCAACTCTCGTTGTTTTGAAGGATCCGTTTCCTCCTCAAGATAGTAAAATGGTTTCTCATAACCAATATTCCTCTTCCACATTGGCAGATATCATGATGATGTCTTGCAAGGTTATGGTAAAAATGAGATCTAAAGACTATGGATCAAAGAGTCCTATCGAAGATGGAGATGATACCAGTACACTTGGTCAAACTTCCACATCTACTCCTCCTACTTTTGAACCATTACACGTTGAAAAACCAAACCTTGATATGGTAATTTGACTGCCTCCTAAGGGTTTTCTTCGAAAGTTAGCCTTTTACCCTCATGCTAGGGATGCTCAGAATTACAACATTGTCGAAGATTTGGCTATGTCACCTTCGATAATGTCGGCTCTTGAAGTGTTGCAGACTTGTCTAGAACAAAGGAATTAATTTTAACAGCCATTGGAGCAGTAGATCCTCAGGTCTCTAATTTAATTATTTTTTATCTCAAAAATCATGTGTCTCGTCACCCATGTCAAATGGCCTTTAAAATACTAGTCCATGTCAAAATTAGATGATTTTTTCAAACAGTGTAACATTTATTATGTCCATTGCTTGTTGGAAAGCTTTAGGCTCTCCAACAATCATTCAATGTCCCATGACTTTGAAAGCCTTCAATGGAAGAGGTTTTCGCCCATTTGGAATTTTGAATGATTTACCCATATAATTAGAAGGTGAAACAGTTGCAATTGAAGTTGAGTTTGTTGATGCTCAGTTTGACTATAACCTATTACTTGGCCGAAGTTGGACTTATGCCATGACAGCAGTGGTATTATCATATTTTCGCATGATCATGTTTCTTCGCAAAGGAAAAATTGTGAAAGTAGAGCAATTTTCCTATTATACTTCGGACCCTAATTCTACTCATAGTGTGCCTTTCGTTGGAAAATTAATTACTTTGTATGAAGAAGTTGGTGTGGGTCTTCTCAAATACTCATCTTTGATGGGAAATTTCATGTTCCCTCTACCAGATTTCCCTCATAATGTTTCCCACATTAATATGATTACATCAAGTACTTTTGAATCTTCGGATCCTTGGAAAGTACCTTTAGAGTCAGAACTAATCTTATACGGAAGTGAGATGCCTCTTAGCCCTTTTGAGTTGGCTTATCAGGAATTTCAACCTTTCTCCAACCCATTAACGTCTAAAAGTAATCGAATGAATATGATTATCAATGAGTATTCTCATATGTCACACTTGGACCCAATTTCAATGCCTGATCCTTTCGATAAATAATTTTGAACTGATGAAGGGATCATGGAAGTAATGACTTTGGATGAAATTCCATAGGATGATTATCATCATCGCTCATCTTTCCTACCATGTTTTTACAAATTTGAGAATAATTTCTCGTCTCTGTTTTCATATGAGATTATTAGTGATCCTTGATGTCCCATATCTATCCTTTCTTCTGATTTTGAGAATAATTTAGAAAACATATTGGAAATTGTACCCATAAACATCTCAGTGAAACTGGGAATTACTGAAAATATTCATATAGGAGCTTCTTGTTCTCGAAGAAATTCAGACCTATAAAGCCCTATTTCAGGAATTACGTGACATTTTTGCCTCACCTTACAAATAAATGTCATGAATCGACCCTAGTATTGACCCTAGTATTGTAATTCATGAAATTAAAACTTACTTGGATGCCAAGCCTGTTAGGAAAAGATTACATCCAGTACATCCACGAAAAGTTGCTGCTATAAAATCAGAGGAAAAACTATTAAGAACAGGATTCATTTACCCAATTCCTTTAACTGATTGGGTATCAAACATTGTACATGTTAATAAGAAACAAGGAACTATTCAAGTATGTGTCGATTACAAAGACACTAATAAATCTTGTCCTAGAGACAAATATCCAACTCTGTATATAGATCAAATTTTTGATGATTGTGCTGGGAAAGAGATTTTATCATTTATGGATGGCTTTTCCGATTATAATTAGATAAATATACTCCAAACCATCTTTATTTGCCCATAGGGAGCTTTTTCTTATCGCAAGCTCCCATTTGGCTTGAAAAATGTTGGCGCAACTTTTCAACGAGCGATGTCTTACAAATTTTATGATATCAAACATATTTTCAGGTCTATTTAGACAATTTGCCAACTCATTCAATCAAAAGGCAAGATCACCCATTGCATTTGAAAGAAATTTTCATTAGATGCAGGCACTACAATATTCATTTGAATCCGCACAATTTTTTTTTTGTGTGTACAATCCAGTCAACTTCTAGGATTCATCGTTTTGAAAGAAGGTATTTGTGCTAACCCCCTTAAGGTAGAGGCAATTCTAAATTCACGTGCTCCTTCTAGTATTCGACAACTCCAAAGTTTGCAATGGAAAGTAAACTTTTTGCGTAGATTCATCAATAATTATGCTGAACTGAACCAGGGTTTTACCTGACTGTTGAAAAAGGGCATCCCGTTTATCTGGGATGAGCCTGCTGAAAAATATTTTGATGCACTTAAACATGCATTGACTAATGTGTCATTGTTGCATCCACATGATTACCATTGGGATTATTTTCTATACCTAGTTGCGTCAGATGCCACTATTGGCATGGTGTTAGTTCAAGAGGATGACTCTAGGAGTGAACATGTGATTTATTACCTAAGTAGGAATCTCACTAAAACTAAGATAAAATACACACATGTGGAGAAGCTAGCTTTGAACGTTTTCCAAGTTGTACAACATTTCTGTCACTATATACTTTTGTGAAAAACAACTGTCATTTCATATTGCAATCCTATGATGTACATTATTACCAAGCAATTGCTACGGGGAAAATACTCCAAATGGATAGTTATATTGCAAGAATTTGATTTGGAATTCAAAATATCCAAATCAAATAAATATTTGGTTTTCATCGAATTGTTGTGTGACTTTCCCCATACTGATATAGAAAATGTGGCAGAAGATTCGCTTGTTGATTAATCTCTCTTTCTAGTCAATACGTCTGATCCATGGTATGGAGATATCATTATATATCTTTAGACCCAAAATTTTAGCCTGGTTTATCTCGAACTCATCGTTGTTGAATCCGATACCAATCCCAACAATACAAATTTGTTGGTGACACTCTTTATCGTTACGGTATTGATTCTATCTTTCAGTGTTGTTTATCTCTCCAAGAGGTCGAAAGCGTTAAATGGTTGCCACTCTAGAGAATGTGGCGGTCATATGTCTGGGTATGCCACTACCTAAAAGATATAGCATGCTTTATATTTTTGGCCTTCAATTTTTAAAGACTGCATAATTGCTGCCAGAAAATGCCATTTTTTCCAAGTCTACGATCGCAAGATGCGAGCACCTCTAGCTCCTCTTAACCCTATAATAGTTGTCAGTCCTTTTGTAAAATGGGGCATATATTTTGTCACCTGTAACCATCACTCAGTCAGGGGGAATGGGTATATTATCCTTGAAATTGATTACTTTATGAAATGGGCCGAGACAATGCCTACATATAAAGACGATGACGAAACTGCAACAATTTTCATTTTCAGTCATGTGATTGCTCAGTTGGGTGTCCCCCAAGCTATTGTTACAGACCATGGTAGAAATTTTCGTAACTTTATGATGACAGAACTATCAACACAACTCGGCCTACACCATGATATCTCCACTCCTTATTATCCACAAGCAAATGGTCAAGTTGAATCTATCAATAAATGTTTAACAAACATGATTAAATGAATAGTTGGTATTAATAAAGGAAACTGACATACCATGCTTTTCCCAACATTGTGGGCATACCGTACTACTACAAAACCATCTACCGGTTTTACTCCTTTCCAACTTGTTTATGGTTTGGAGGCAGTGTTACCAATTTAATGTGAAACTCCATCTCTGAAACTAGCCATTGAATTGTTACCAACTACCTCTACAGAGGAAGAATGTTTTGTATACTTAGCACGTTTAGATGAAACTCGTCGTGAGGCTGCACTGGCTATCGAAATTCCTTAAAAAATGAGTCAAAGATCAATTTGATAAAAACATGAATCCTCGTTCATACGCAGTAGGTGACCTAGTCTTGGTTTATGATCAAGCTCATGACAAGTTAGGTGCAGGAAAATTCAAGCCCATGTGGCATTACCCTTACATCATAAAATGTGTATTATCTAAAGGAGCCTATGAGCTAGTTTATTATGATGGTATTCCTTTAGGAAATCCCAAAAATGGTCTTTACCTAAAGAAATATCATGCATAAAAAATTTCATGGAGATTTGTATATTATTTACAATTTTTAGGTGTGTGCAATAGTTAATATTTTATATCTCCTTCCACTTCTCCTACTTATCTTGTTTTTCACTTGATTTGTAGATGTCGACATTCCCTCATACTTACATTGGATTTGCTAATGGAGCTAGTCGTAGTACTCAGAATTTATCCTTCACGACCTGGGTTATATATTCATATAGTGATGAGATAGTCTATATTCATGGAATATGCCTCGGTCAAACAATGAATAATATAGCATAATATAGTGCAGTCATTAAACTATTGTCTGATGCATTCTCATTTTTTATTCAATGTTTGATTGTTAGATTAGATTCACAACTCGTAGTATTACATTTAAATAATGTCTATGCAGTAAGAAGTTCATCAATGTTAAGAATGTTTTTATGGGTCCGTCTCTTGGAAAGGAAATTTGATTACATTGAATATCAACACATTCCAAGAAATTTAAACACATTAGCTAATGCATTATCTAACCATGTGTTAAATATACATTTGTGACATTTGTAAATAAAAACAATATTCATCCACATATTGGTCAAAATAAGTTGAAATCAAAAGTAGTAATCTTCATTAGCATAAAGTTTGTATAAATGTGTGATACAAAATATGTCATCCGAATAAGGCCCCGTGGCCTTTATTATCTGAATATGTTGGTACCAAAAATAAAAATGTGACCCTAAAAAGTAAACAACTAATCCTGATGATGCTCATTATAGAAAACTATGGCACGGGCAACCCGACTCAGCAATCGCCTAAGTGGTCCTGGAACTCCAACCATATGTCTCTGATACCGAAGAGGTAAGTCATTTGTCCTAGTATCTAGGATGTCTAAAGTCAACCTCTCCAAGTTGTTTTCCAGCTCTATTAATGCCTCTATTGCATCTGGGTTAGCTGTTGCAACGACTATAGGTTGGTTTGGGCCCAAATCTGCACATGCATTTCGGATAATTAGCCTTTGAAGAAAAAAACGCATATAAATTAAAAAATATCAAAATGATAAACTCTTACCTAGGGCACCCCAATGAATCCTACTGGAAGTGGGATATCAAGGTCACCTCTATAATCCATCCTTGCATATGGGAAGTCCTCAATAGAAATGATCTATTGACCCAACCAGTCAAAAAAATCAAGGGTATATCTCACCACCGTCCATCGCCTCCATGACGTGTCATAAGTGAAACCCATCTCAACATACGTGGATCTTGGGGACCCCCCTCATCCGCAAAAATATGTTGTGGTCGAAGAAGTGGAACCCTCTCTAGGGAAAAATAAATCAGAATGGCACTATAACAAAAGTTCTCTAGTTTTCGATTGTTGCATCTAGTTAGCTATCCTTTCATGTTGAAAACCACTGCCTCACACCAGTTAAATATCATGGATTCCCAACATTCCATGACAGTCTGCATATGTGCTTTTGTGCCCACAAGAAGGGCATCGCTGCCACACAACTTTCTCACAGTGAAAGCTATGGTCCTCAAGGGCAAGATCCTACAAGTGTGAATGCCAATCCTTCCATCCTTGGGTGGTGCACCCCCACAAAAATGTCGTAGGTACCCATCTGTAGTATCTCCTCCCATTCTCTGTCCAAATTGAGAAATATTGACTCCTCGATGAGAAAGCCCAGTCAAAACGTAGATGTCATCAGCATCAATGGTAACATGATCATCTCCAATCACAAAACACTATTCTTGGACATTCCAGGTCCTTACCATCCATGTCATCAAATCTACCTGAGCTTTCATCCTAGGAATGAACTTGTATTTCAAAAGGCCACAAGTTCTCAAGACCTGTAAGGTAGCTGGATCTGCCAAAGATGCCAAACCATTGGCTTCATGTTCTCTCTCCCTCCATTCCATATGGAGCAATTAATAGACATGAAATGAGAATTTATAAGGATTTAGAATCATTATTGGAACCAATCCCATATTTTTTGGGGTTTATTTTTTTATTTTTAAATCCTCGACACTTGCGTAGTTAGTTTTTTACAAACACGGAGCAGCTACGCAGAATGGATAAAAAGGCACCAACGCAAGGCCAAGGGCACAATTTTTAACAAAACATTGCCCCAAAAAATAAAATTCAAGCCTAGAAAAAAAATTTGAAGGGATGAAAAGATAGATAAGGGGGAGATATCTTACCTGGAGGAAACGGTTCGTGATTTCGTCCACCAGTTGGCTTGGAATCAGTCTCGTAAGTTTGGTGGTAAAAAACCCTTTTTTCTACTCTCAATTGGTAAAAATTAAAATGGTAAAAAATGATTTATTTTTTCCACTGTTATAGGGTTTTTGAGTAAAATAAAATATTATTTTTATGGTTAAGACCTTTAGGCAGTGGAAATTTTATGGTTTTTGAGCAGTTATGATGATTTATTGACTTTAAATACGCAAAATAGGTTACAGTGTGAGAAAGAATAATTTTGACTATCAACAAAATTTTATCACTTTTCACGCTCTTAAAAAATTACGAAAAGCAAAACCTTAGAGTCTTATTTTAAACCCTTTTCGAACTCTTGAAATATGAAAAGATTGTTGTGTAATTGATTTTTCGAACTCTTAAAAGTAAATGAACAACCGTCCACTCAGTATGAGTTTAACCCTTTTACGAACTGAACCAGGACTGATTATGAAAAAGGTATACGTTGATCAAACATGATCAATAGACTTCTCTTGTATTATTTTATAATTTTTTGGACTTGAGGGTTAAAATTACGAAAAATAACATGATGGAGTTTACTTATGTTTTTCTTTTGACTCCCTAAAACTAAAAAAAACAATCGTTACTTTCTCTCAGCTCGTTAAAATTGTACAGTAAAAGAACTGAATGAGTTTCCTTTTTGTGTCTTTTTCAAACTCTTAAAAGAAAACAACATCAAGTTACCCCTTTACTAGACTCGTAAAAATTCAATAGTATAGGACTCATTAAGCATGATGAGACCAAACCATTCCTTATTAGGAAAATAGTTTGATGGACTCATCCAAAGGATGAGATTATAGTACAAGCATATTTTATCCTCCTTAAGATTGTAAAAAATAAAGAGGTACTTGTCAGTAATGGTGGGGGAGAATTGGGAAAATGTTTTCATTTTACATTCATCATAAAGGCATTTTGTCGCTCTTGAACATGACACTATGTCACATTCATGTTTGGGTTGGGATATCCATTTTTCTTACAATTAATCGAACATTATTGAAAGTCTTCAGTTGGTTTTTAGTATTATCATTGAGTCAAATGTTTCCAAGTCAATTATCATGTCATTATGTGTTCAAGAGAAGTTCAACATCGGTTCATGTTCCTTTACAAATTCTAAGCCTTCAACCGTGTTGTCCATCCTTGATTCAGTCCTTGCAAAACTATTTTTCAAAACTTGACATTGTGTTTTTTGTCGTAGGCTTTCCTACAATGGGTCACTTCCCATTGACTTCAGCTCATTATCTAGGAAGTTGATCTAGAAACCTCCAGTACCTTGAAGCTTGCATGCCTTAATGGCAGGTTTCTCGTCTTCGACGATAGGTTCTCATTATTGGCCTTTGATTGAACGATTCAATGAGTGTTTGAATTCAGATCACCTATTCACACTTCATAGATTGTACTGAGAGTACCTTGAGATCCATTTTCATTATTGGTGGTTTCTCTTGTGCTTGTTAATGGTTCACATATTGACAAGTAATCAAGTGGTTTTTGCCATGCTCGACTCTAAAACATTCACTCGCATGGTTAGATTTGTACTTTGGATCGAGAAGATGAAGATCAAGACCCTGGATCTAGTTTCATCAATCCAAATTGCGAGGAGTTTTATATTCATGATTATGTAGACAAATTCATAAACAAAAGGTTTCGTCCATATTGTGTCTACTATCTGTATGATTTTTGAGTTTTTTTGTACCTATTCATTGAGTCAACTTTACTCTAAGTATGGGAATGCCTATCACAATGATGACTATATGTGTGTGTGTGTGTGTGTGTGTGTGTGTGTATTTGCATTGTATCCTTGAATGTTCCTTGTAGGTTTCCGACCATTGTCTCAAATCAGATCTTTAACATGATAAAGCACTTCAATATTTTAAAACTTATTATACAAACTTCACACTTTAGGGGGAAAACTGTTACACACCATTTTTTCACCATGACACTTGATCAGTTAAATGGATCTCTTACCATCCCTAAACATGTTTCATTAAGCTCCTTTAGAGGTCAAACAACCTAAAATAGCTTGAAAGAGATGATAATTTGGGGAAAAAGGCTTGTATACCTTGTTAAGTATTGCCTATGCTCATTTTCCTAGAAGTTTTTGGACATTCGCTGCACTTATCCCTGAGAATAGCACAAATATGCACTTTGTCTACCACCTATGGACCGCACAGGAGAATCAAAGCAAGTGAAAATAACAAGTACATTCTAGAAACATAGTTGGTCGAATATATCCCAACTGAAAGCTTATAGGTGATGCCTATTTGAGATATAACCCTCAAATGATGGATCTTAATCTCTTTCCTCAAGGAAACCTAATCCCTCAATTGGAGGATCTCACCCTCCTCTTTTGGATCTAAAACGTATTCCTCTTGGCCTATAAAATGACTGGAGGGTAGAGGGTTTGAAGAGGTAAAAAATCAGAGAAGATAAACGTATTTTGCTAGTTTAAGATTGGAAATCTTATCATCTAAGGAGGAGATTGGAGGGATTTGGGAGGAAACTCATGGCATCAAGGAAAAGGTTGTAAGACTCTTTAGATGTTTATTAACACAATTTCAATTCCTAATCACCTTTATCATTAGGTTAAGTTTATTTGAATTATCATATTGCATATGATTTTGATCCTTATTTTGTTTATGGTTGTAGGTTTTATCAAGCATTGAGGAGTTGCATCGAGACACAACAAGGGATATTCATCAATTATTTCGCAAATATGTAAGAGGTTTGTTCACTGGATTTTATATTGATAATTTGAATGAGGTAAACTTAGGGAAAGAGTTATTTCCTTTGTCTGTTTGCTTCTAGTTTCCATTTAGGATCTAGGGATATCGCTCGTGTTTGCAAGAGGGATTTATCCACCTAAAAAATCAGTGACCATACTAGCGAGCATTATTGTTCTCTTCTTTTTCCTTAGTTTTGTTTTCTGATCCTTCTAGTTTAGCTTTACCTGAGTCTTCATAAATTAATGACCATTTAGATCTGTGTGGTTGATTATTCGATTTTTTATTTTTTCTTGGGCTTGTGAGTTATCATTTTTTTCACCAACAGAGCACAATTTTGTGTTGATTTTCCCTTAGTAACCAGGCGCATGCGCACTGTGTTGTACTGCTAACTCACGCAAGCCTTTGAAATTTTTGAAAATTTAGCTTTTCGCTCAACCATGACCTGAATTTGGATTTCTAGAAGTGTCACTACATTTGTTTGGACTATTTAATATCTCTTCTGAACTCAATTGAGAGCTTTGTTAACATTTTTTAGATTTAGACCTTTTTGTAAAAACTAGTTAGAGTTTTGTCTAGTTGATTTGTTGATTGATGAAAAAAAGATAGGTTGTACTTAATATTGATGTATCCATGTCTTTTTCTATCAAATGCACCAGTGTTCCTTTTAATATTTCTTATTTGTGATCAAATTCTTATTTAATTACAAATTAGGTTTTCTCGAAATTTAGTGTTTTGTGAAGAATTATTGTCATTTTTAATGATAAAAGGAATTATTTCATTTCAATCTTGGAATTCCTCGCAATTACACTATTGATGTCATTAAATCAAAACATTCTTAGGGAAAAAATATTCTTCTCCAAACTCTCTTGTTTGATTTATGTGTGTTTGAATTTTTTGAGTGATAAATGATAAAGAGTATTATTGGTTTTTTTATATTTAGGTAAATCAGGAACTTAGTTTGCTTCTGCATTTTCATTGCATTGAAAATGAAATTGGTTGTCTTATGAAAGTTGGAAAAATTGTGAGTTTTGTGTTTCATTTTGGAAAAAATCAAAGAAACTCTTACTTTCCCCTAATTAGGATTTCATCGAATTAAAAATTGCAAATTGCATGTTTGATTGCATTAGGATTTCGAGTCATTCCATAATATCATAAGTTTCACTTCCATTACTTATTGACTAAATAACAACTTAATAACACAATGTTAATTAAAATCAATCTAGAATTTTATATTTTTAGGGCTCTTACCACCTACATTAGCTTAAGTGTAGGGATTTCAAATAGGGAAGGAAGTAAAATTTCCAAAGCTACAGACAAAGAATAGAATCTTGAGTTAGGGAGCGAAAATCCGATTATTTCAGTTTTGCTCTGGGAAGCTCTTCTTCTACATGAGTTAAGTAGGATATCATGTCAGATCTGGTGAAGTGATCATACCCACTTCATTGGATATGATAGAGTGATTTTCATGTATTACAGTGGTTCTGAAAGGTACTTGGGGTCACTTGAAAGTAAACCTTCAAGGGGATTGAGCTTTGTTACTTTTCCCTTGTGTGTACATCTAATCTATGACTGTCCCCCCCCCAGGTAAAATTTTTTTTGTTGGTAAAATTAGTGACCACAATCCTAGGGCTCTACCTAAGGTGACGGCAGAGGGAAGGTCCTATTGTACCTGGAACAGATGTTGACTAGACTCACTTGGACTTTTGGAGGGTAATCTTTGCTCGAGATGGTATAAGTGAAGTTAATTGCCCCAAACTTTTCATTAAGTAGGTTGTCAGTGTAACTAATTCCAAATTCTCATAGCTATAAAAACAATTACCTTGATCTCTACGACATTGATTTGATCACCAACTAGTAATTATTGATCTTTGTGAAAAGTCGGTTTGTATGGTTTGATTCCTAGATTTTTTAGCATCTTACTTTGTTTTTTGTTTTTGGCTTTTATATACTTTAGGTTTAATTTAGATATTGTGTAAATCATCAATTAAATATTTCATCATCGCTGAATTACCGAGACAATCACGTAGAATTCTAGGGAAACCCCTCGAGTATACACTGAGTCAATTAGAAAAGATCAAAGCTGAAAAATCAAAATCATCAGGATTCGAAAGTACAACAAAACTTAAAACTTTTACTATTATAGAATTTGATGTAACAAGAATTGAATTTAATCAATTGGAAACATCTATTATTTTAGGACCCGAAGTGACAAAAACTGAACTTAATCAACCTAAGAAATTAAAATCATACTCAAAAGCACTGATTTAAAAAATACTGAACTCATTCAAACCGAGTCAAATATTGGAGAGATTTCAGATTCATAGTTAACTAAACTAGATATTGAAGAACTTGAGTTTGACATTTTTTAGCCGGAATCACCTTCAGTTGCTTTACACTATACTCTGAGTTCTCCACGTTCAATGCGTGTAAAATTTCTTATCACCGATCGTCTTCCTCTTGGGATTATTAGAATTGAAGAACATGCCTCAGACAAAGAGGAAGGATCGTCTCATACATCAAGTTTTACTAGTGATCAAAAATACGTTCCAGAACTTCCTTTTAGATCGCTTCACCCTGACCCTTGGCATTTCACACCTTTGAACTTTTTAGGTCAAAGAATTCCATGATACATCACTCCTTACTCTACTGTACCAGGCTTTAATTGGTCTAGAATGGCTTCTGGAAGTATGTCATCAGATACATCTATGTATTCTGTGTCTCCAGAGTCAACATTATATGCTAGTTTTCTACTGACTGGATATCACTCTCTTGTTGGAGCTTATTCAGGAGCCTATTCCTCAAATCAAACTTCAACAATGTCCACTGGTATAACTAATCCTGCTAGTTAGGGTTTGACATATGATCAATTTATTAATATGATTTCCGGTAATGTAGGTAATCCTCAAACCAACCCAACAGTTGGTTATTACCCACCTTGGATAACCATTGTATCTGCCACCTGGAGGACAACCTTGGATCTTACCCTACAACTGGGGGGAACCCCTCGCCGGAAATTATCTAAATTATGGTCAAATGCCTCAAACCAGTTTAGGTCAACTTGTTATGCCTCAACCCGCCATTGAAACACCTTACCCTGGAAAGAATACAATCTAGAATCCTTCATTTAATCAACAATCAATTCTAGTTGCTTCTCAAGTGCCTATGTATCAACTTGTTCAACCTATTGGACAACATATTCAGCAAATTCCTTTTCAAGGTATTTCTATTCAAGCCCAACAACCTTCCGAGCTTAATCCAACAACACCCATCTAGTAACCACTCCAACAACCTTTTCTAGGTACTCCACAAACATTGGTTCAGTTTATTGTACCAACATTTGTTCAAAATCCAGTTTCAGGTTGACGTCGAACTCCCATCCCAAGATTAGCATAGACCGTAACCATTCCACTTACTTCGAAAGTAACAGTGCAACCAATTATTCAAACTATCCCTAAAGTATCTAGTGTTCAAATTGTTCCCACGCTTCAATCTATACCCCAAATAAATGTCATATAAACTAGTATGCCATATATTCAAGCGTCATTTCAAGGTCACCCTTTTCAAACCCAATTCCTCCAAGTTCAACCTTTACAACATAACCTTTCAAGGATATTTCATTCAAGGTCAAACAGGTTAAGGTCCTCTGTTCCAGAATCAACAATACCCAGGTCATACTTTTCAAGTACCTATTGAACCGCAATATGGTATGGATCATACTGGATATCCAAGGGGTATGAAAATTCCAACTGCTTAGGTTGTTTCAAGATATCCTAGGTATCCTCTTATTGGTATAGGACTCGTCCCTCAAGGTTATAAATATACACAACAAGAGTCTAACGGTCAGTTACCATTCATTGCAACTTCGGATTTATCGAACCTCTCTTGATTAACCAATGATCCTATTTTCTATTTAATGTACTGACCAGTAATCCCTACGAAGTTTCCCCAGTGATATTCCCAATTTTGAAGGTAAGTTAGGAGAATACGCATCAAATGATGTCAAGACCTATCATCTTTGGTGCGCGTCAAACTCATTAATCGATGATTCTATTAGGTTACGATTTTTTGGATGAACCTTCACTGGTTCGGAAACCAAATGGTATGTAGAATTATCACGAGCTTCCTTCATTACATTTAACACCTTTGCTACTGATTTTTTGACACATTTTCAATTACCCATTCGATATGATAATAGAACTGAAATTTTAACCTCTTTAAAATAGTCAACATCAACCCATATCTCATATCACATTCATGAATGGAGACAAAGACATCGTTTGGTTAAAGTTTATATTCCAGACCAGATTTTGGCCGAATGGTTTATAAAATCTCTTTTACTAGTAATTGTTGAAGATGTTGCCAAAGGAGGTGTTGTAACTAAGGAGCCAGTAATTGATCGTTCTCAATACTTAGATCTTGTTTATACTCTGTTTGGTACTTTGAATGAAAAGATCCTGGATTTACCTCGCCCTGGTCAAACCAACCCATCCCTTATAGGATCACATGTTGTTGATGGTATGATTGGTTATGTGAGCCAAAAATATAAGAATAAAAAGAAAAATTCTAATAAAACTCAGATTTTGGATTTGTCTGATTCACTAGAAGAAAATCCTTCTCTCGAAATTACTTCTGAAATAAACGTCATGGAATCATCTATTGGAAAAAATAATAAATCTAGAGGTAAGAAGAAAGGAAAAGGAAAAGTTAAACAGGACACTTCTCCTAATGAGAAATCGAACAAGAACGAACCATCTGATAAAACGAAGAAACCTTGTTATCCTTGTTTAATTTGTGATGAAGATCATTACACCAAGGAGTGCCGTCATCGCGCCAAAGTTTATAAATGCATTAAAGGTTCACCCACTCCCACTATTTTGAAGGATACTTTTCCTCCTCAACAAAGTAAAATGGTTTCTCATAACCAATCTTCCTCTTCCACATTGGTAAATATCATGTTGATGTCTTCCAAGGTTATGGTAGCAACAAGATCTAAAGACTATGGATCAAAGAGCCCTATCGAAGATGGAGATGATTCCAGTACACCTGGTCAAACCTCCACATCTACTCCTCCTACTTATGAACCATTACACATTGAAAAACCAAACCTTGATATGGTAATTTGACCGCCTCTTAAGTGTGTTCTTCGAAAGTCAGCCTTTAACCCTCATGCTAGGGCTACTCAAAATTACAACATTGTCAAAGATTTGGCTATGTCACCTTCGATAATGTCGGCTCTTGAAGTGCTGTAGACTTATCCACCACAGAGGAAATTACTTTTATCATCCATTGGAGCAGTATATCCTCAAGACTCTAATTTCACTATTTTTTATCTCGAAAATCATGTGTCGCATCTCCCACATGAACTGGCCTTTCAAATACCAATCCATGTCAAAACTAGACGAGTTTTTCAAACAGTGATTGATGAAGGAACATTGACATGTATTATGTCCATTGCTTATTGGAAAGATTTAGGCTCTCCAGGAATCAATCAATCTCCCATAACTTTAAAATCCTTTGATGGAAGAGGTTTTTTTCCTTTTGAAATTTTGAATGATTTACCCATAGAGTTAGAAGGTAAAACAGTTGCAGTTTAAGTTGAGGTTGTTGATTCTCAGCTTGACTATAACCTATTACTTGGCCAAAGTTGAATTTATGCCATGGAAGCAGTGGTCTCATCATATTTTCGCATTATCATGTTTCTTCACAAAGGAAAAATTGTGAAAGTAGACCAATTGTCTTATTACACTTCGGACCCTAATTCTACTGGTAGTGTGCCTTTCATTAGAAAATCAACTACTCCGTATGAATAAGTTGGTGTTTGTCTTCTCAAAGACTCGTCTTTGATGGGAACTTTCACCTTCTCTCCACCATATTTCTCTCATAATGTTGCCGAGATTAATATGATTACATCAAGTACTTTTTAATATTCAGATCCTTGGAAAGTATATTTAGAGTCAAAACTAATCTTATATGGAAGTGAGATGCCTCTTAGCCCTTTTGATTTGTCTTATTAGGAAGTTCAGTTTTTTTCCAACCCATCAACATCTAAAAGCAATCGAATGAATACAATTATCGATGAGTATTCTCATTTGCCACACTTGGAACCAATTTCAATGCATGATCCTTTCGATAAAGAATTTTTATCTGATGAAGGGATCACGAAAGTAATTACTTTGGAAAAAATACCATGGGATGATTATCATCATCACTCATATTTCCTACCATGTTTTGACAAAGTTGAGAATAATTTATTGTCTTCGTTTGCATCTGATATTATTATGATCCTCAATGTCCCATATCTATCCTTTCTTCTCATTCTAAGAATAATTTAGGAAACATATCGACAACGGTACCCATAAACATCTTGTTGAAACCAGGAATTACTAAAAATATTCATATAGGTGCTTCTTGTTCTATCAAAGAAATTCATACCTATAAAGCCCCATTTAGGAATTTCGCGACTTTTTTGTCCTGGCCTTATGAAGAAATGTCAGGGATCGACCCTAGTCTTGTAATACATGAAATTAAAACTTACCTGGATTCCAAGCATGTTAGGAAAAGATTACATCTGTTACATCCATGAAAAGTTTCCGCTATAAATGTAGAGGTTGAAAAACTATTAAAAGCAAGATTCATTTACTTTGTTCCTTTAATTGATTGGGTATCAAACAATATACTTGTTAATAAGAGACAAGCAACTATTCGAGTATGTGTCGATTACAATGATATTAATAAAGCTTGTCACAAAGAACTATCCAACTCTGCATATCAGTCAAATTGTTGATTATTGTGTGGGAAACAAGATTTTATCTTTTATGGACAGATTTTCCAGCTACAATCAGATAAACATACTCCCTTCCGATCAACATAAAACCATGTTTATTTTCCCATGGGGAATTTTTGCTTATCGCAAACTCCCATTTGGCTTGAAAAATGCCAACACAACTTTTCTACGAGCGATGTCTTACGCATTTCATGGTAGAAAACATATTGTTCATCCATATTTCAACGATCTGTTAGCTTAATCAATGAAAAGGCAAGATCACCCTTTGTATTTGAACATAATTTTCATTAGATGCAGGCACTACAATATTCATTTGAATCCACACAAACGTGTTTTTTGTGTACAATCCGGTCAACATCTAGGATTCATCATTTTGAGAGAAAGCATTCGTGTTACCCCCTTAAGGTAGAGGCAATTCTGAATTTTCCTGCTCCTTCCAATCTTCGACAACTCCAAAGTTTGCAAGGGAAAGCAAACTTTTTGTGTAGATTCAACCATAATTATGTTGAATTGACCCAGGGTTCTACCCGACTGTTGAAAAAGGGCATCCCATTTATCTGGGATGAGCTTGCTAAAAAACTTTTGATGTACTAAAACACTCATTGACTAATGCTTTGTTGTTGCATCCATTTGATTATCATTGGTATTACTTTCTATACCTAGCTGCGTCAGATGCCAATATTGGCATGGTGTTAGTTGAAGAGGACAACTCTAGATTATTTAATTAATATCACATCCAACATGCCTACAATCACTCCAAGCACTCATCTACACAAGTATTTCCAAAGTCTCTTTTGGATTTTATCTTTGGTAAAGATATTGTAGTAGAAGGACATAGTGATGTGGATAAAGCCAAGCATTCTATTGAAAAAATACAACTAGTCCATCAAAGAGAACAAGTGTAGTTTGGGAAAAGCAAATCCAAGTACAATGTAAGGCATGACAAGAAGAGAGTTAATCATGATTTCCAAGTGGGAATCAAGTTTGGTTGTAAATCAGCAAGGAAAGACTTCAAGGTGAAGATTGTATGAGCCTCCAATGACTGATGATCATGGAGAGAATGTTCAAATTCCATATATCGAATATTTTGCTCCTGATTATTTAAGTGAGTTGCAAGAAGACTCAATTCTTGACAGGAGAATCAAGACTTAATGCAGAGGTAATGTGGAATATTTTTGAGTTAGGCTCAAAGGTACAAATCCAAGTAAAGAAAGGTGGATTGCAAATGTAACACTTCAGTATCAAAATTGCAATTTTCCATTTCTCGAGTGACACAATTAAAAATTACTAACATAAATGACTAATTCATATACTTGTTGTACTTGTTATTTGGTCATATCTTTATTCTTGGACTATAATAGTCATTTACATTAATCATTATTAATTTTGTCACTTATTATCTTGTCACATATTTTAATCCTAGACTAAATTAGTAATTTAAGTTAGTCTCTTTTAGTTTAGTCACTTATTATCTAGTCGTATATTTTATCTCTAGACTAAATTAGTCGTTTAAGTTAGTCATTTTTAGTTTGGTCACTTAAAATTGCTCAAGTTTAGTAGTAATTCACTTGAAAGAATTGTAGTGACTAACATTTTTTGTCACCTAGTCATTAATTTCATCATTTTCTACTAGTGAACTCTCCCAATTTCTTTTTCTCCCCCCCGCCAAATGGTCTCTGTGTACTCGGATAAATACCTCTTCTTA
The DNA here is from genome assembly GCA_031772625.1 of Pinus tabuliformis. Classification (NCBI taxonomy): domain Eukaryota; kingdom Viridiplantae; phylum Streptophyta; class Pinopsida; order Pinales; family Pinaceae; genus Pinus; species Pinus tabuliformis. The sequence continues at coordinate 974,202,650 of CM062811.1, read as the reverse complement.
GGCGGTTGCTACCCTCTTCCACGGTCTTCATCCGATTACATGTACTTGTCAAGTGCTTTAAATGTTTCCTCAAGGTGAGATACATATAAGGTTGTTGATTGTTTATTTATTATTTATTATTTTTTAACTTTAACTTTTAAATTATAATACTTTAACTTTTTAAATTATAATATTTAATTAGTATGAATATTTATCCATGTAGATATATCAAACGTTTGTTATATTAAATTTATAGTTTTAAATTTTAAGATTTTTAGATTATCATATTTAAATAAAATGAATATTTGTACATATCTTTATTAATAGAATAGAAATATTTTTTGGTAATACTCCCCTTCTTAAATAATTTAGGTACTTGAACATCTGCCATAATTATTTAATAAGTATACTAGTGCAAGGCATGTGACTTATGCATATGTAGCTATCATATGCATACATCGTATACATGTTAATACCATTTTGCCTATAAACCGAAATGGGTCATTACAATAGGATATACAGTAAATCTTGGTTGTATAGGTGCTTGCTTCAGGCCTAGAAATCCCTCTGGCGGGATATGTGGTAAAGCCTGAGAAGCATGGCCGGTTTCATTGTGAGTCTCACATTCATGCTTGGAATATGGCATGGGGGTGATTTCCTGAAAGAAATATTTGGTTAATCCCAATCTATGGTCGGGTGGTATGTCGAATTCCCTGACTTGGTTGGATTTTGCATATGTTAATAAGATCTATTTTCCTCTTGTGTTCTATGTGTAAATTTACTTTTTATTATGTGGATATGATGGGTGTCCTATTATTGTTGTTTATCTAATTATATGTTGGTTACAAGCATGGTTTTATTATAGGCTTTAGTTATGGCTCTCACCATTTTTTTTAATGAATGAAATGTTAATGAATGTATGACATAATAGATTATAATTCATCTATTGTGAGAGGGAATCATATATTCTTGACAAATCTCATATAAGTATGAGGCCCCTATGTTCATATGTGTATTTATGACATGTACATTACATGCTAATGATGTGTTTGATGAAATGTATGTCATGGTTAGGATGGGTCAGGCTAGGTCCTTGTTCAAGTTATACATTAGAGGCCTTGTCTTCTTGTTATTTATCACTTCCGAGTGTTTCATCCAGTTCTAGGTAGAGGTTTGGATCCCAACCTTGTAAAAATGTCTTAGATCTCGCAAACACTAGCACAAAACTGGCTAGAAAGGACTGTAGTCACTAGGAAGCAGGATTGTAGAGAAGTTGGAGGGTTTCAATCACATGGAGGCTTTTGTATGGGAGAGATTTGGGGTTTAGTTCATTGAAAAGATAATTTAACTCAAGGGTTGGGCACTTTGGTTGGTTAGTTAGTTCCTCGAGGTCCTGTAGGTCCTAAGGGATTTTTGTTTGCTTTTCATTCGTCAATTCCACTTCCTTAAGGTGATCTAGGGAGTTGAGGCATATCATAGTAACTTTTTGTCACATATTTACCCTAGTGCACTGGTAAGCTTGGGTAAGTCTGGGAGGAAGGTGTTACAGATTGGTATCAGAGCCAAGTTCAACACTTGGACTATATGGGAAGAATGTGTTTGTCATGCATGCATGAAGGTTGTATACGTGTTTTTTATGTATGCATGGTGATGGTCATTGTTACAGTTGTGTCATGATGTAGAAGTTGGTGATGTTATTGTTGGGATGTGCTTGTCATGCATACATGGCAGTTATATTTGTGTTCATTATGCATGCCAGTGTTTGTATGTTTGTTGTGTATGTATTGTTATGGTTATGGTTATGAATCATAGTAGGCTAGACATGCATCATGAGGTAATTGTATGAAATTAGGTCATAACGATGTTGTTGGTATGTTATGATGTTGACGTGTTGACTGAGATGAAATAGGAGAAGCGTATTCAATAGAGCATGATTGCAACACTAGACCTGAGAGTAACAACAAATCGTCATACAGATTTGTATGTTGGGAATCTAGGTATGTTGGTTAATGGTTGTTATAAGAATTATGGTTATGTACATGCCTTCCATTCTATTGTTGTTGTGGTTACATGCATGATAAATTCTAGTTGTTTGGTGTAGTCATATGTAAATGTGTAATATAGTCATGAATGATAGTAATTTGTTGTTATATACACAATCGTTCATGTGCATAATGACTATGGTCATTGCAGCTAAGATATTGATGTTATATGTATCTTTCTAGTCTGGATTGGAATGTGCAAATGGTCATGGTCATGATATTCAAGCATGTGTTGATATATTTATGATATTGTGTCGTATTAATCTGGATTGGCTTGAGAATAAGTGATAGGCTCCCCTAAGATACATTGAGGTATGAGTTTGATTATGTCATTTATTTGGTTTATCTAACATGGTATGTTTACATTTGTTTGAATTTTTTATTAATTTCATGATATGAGTATGTGTCTATAATATTGCATGAAGGAATGATCTTGTTTTAAAGATGATTGTACTAATAGATTATGTGTTGGGACAATTGATATGTACTTAAGTAATTGGGTGCTAGTTGTAGTATTATTATTATTGACTGTGAGTTGATTATGCCATGGTTGTTAGTATTGGTAAAGGTCGATTTCAAACTAATAGACATGATGTCTTGACCTTTGGAAAATGTGACTGACATATGTGAACATTTGCAGGGCAACATGCTTGGTATTAGCATGACAAGGTAACAATTGATTTGTTTTCATAGATAACAATTGGGTGATGTGATAGGACATAATAAAACTCAATTACAGTAAGGTAAAAGTTAAAATAAAGGAATTGCATGAGAATTCATTTGGCTATGTTTGGAATCTACAATTCCAAATGAATGAGTGCTTTCTTGAATACAAGAAGTCTTCTTAACCTTGATTTCATCTGACATCATTCAGATATGTGCTAGATTCATGAACATGTATTTGACAGGTATGATAGTTGGCTTTGAGTTATAGATAGATTCGTTAGGGAATTGGAGCCCCTTGAGAGATGACATGGATGTGTTCAGTTACAAGGAAATATGCTTGGCAGAACAAGGTAACATAACTGGTATGTTGTTATATTTATTTACGCACTGACAAATGTGTGTTTATGGCAGTATGATGTAGGGGATTCCATGGAAAATAGACTTCCATATAATCTTGGAGAAGGCTTAGGTTGAGGTTTCCTTTGGAAGTATTTGGAACCCATGGGGATTGAGTCATTGTGTTTGTTGGTAGTCTTGTGCTTTCGGTGTTCTGTGATTTGTTTGTGCTTGACTTGCAGTTAGTTTATGTCTAGTGCATGATCATGCCACTTTGTTTGAGGTGTCGTAGTACTATTGGTTTTTCATGGTTTTCTTCTTGGTTGCTTTTGGTTCTTTCCTTTTATGTTTTGAGGTATTGGAAAATGGTTGGGGAAATAGAAAGTTAATGGAGCTCGGGAAGATTTGAATGAAACCTAGCAAGTAATGTAGGACCTGGATGAAGCTCAATGCATGAGTAAAGGGAAGATCAATGCAAGAGTATGACAGTTAGTTGGATTGGTGGGGTCCATTGAGATAAATGGGCAGTGGCACAACAGTCATGATAAAGGTAACAAGAAAGGTAAAGTAAAGGGGCTTAAGGTAACAAATGCCTAGGTTATGTTGGGAACTATTGTTCTCAATGTTGTGCATGTGATGCACAGATAAATGAAGCTCTCTTAACCTTGACCTTATGATATCTGGTGATTATGTTGTGATTAGGATTATAATGATATTGATATATGTATACATGTATGTATATATGTTGTCTGATAGGGTCATCAAGAATCATGATTGTCTTACGCTAGTGTTTATATCTATATATATATATATATATATATAGATATAGATATGTATCTATGTTGTTGTCCGATAGGTTTGTCAGGGATCATTCTTGTGGAGGAATGATTGCTTAGGTAGGTGAATGGTGTGAAGAGGTTAATGTTCCTATGAGGAATTAAATGGGAAGAGTAGCCTTGAAATATATGTGAGTTCAGTATCACGTGGATATGAATTGATATTTTCTATTTATACTATGGCTATGCTTGTGTTATGAACATGTAACGTTGAGGGATACATCAATGGAATAAAAGAAATATGATCTGCAACATGTTGGAAGATGCATGGGTAGTGGAAAGACACTATAGGAAGGGTATCCTAGTGGAGACAATGTGGTCTTTAGATGTGCAATACTATTGGTGTGTAGATGTTGTACATGTTATACCTCTGGTGTTGCATACATGTGGTATTGTGTGCATGTTCTACATGTGGAGTTGTGTACATGTATCATATGCAGTATTGTGCATCTATGGTGTTGTGTGCATGTTACATATATGGTGTTATGTGCACGTTGCATATGCAGTGCTCGGTGCGTATGGTGTTGTGTACATATGGTGTGGTGTACACATTGTACATATGGTGTTGTGTATATATGGTGTTGAGTACATGTTGTACATGCGGTGTTATGTACCTGTGGTGCTATGTACATGTTGTACATGAGGTATTATGTGCATGCAGTGCTATGTACATGTTGTACATGTGGTGTTGTGTGCCCTTGTTGTTGTGTACACACTGCGTAGGTGGTGTTGTGTACATGTTGTGTAGGTGGTGTTGTGTACACACTATGTAGGTGGTGTTGTGCACATGTGATGTTGTGTACATGTGGTTTTGTGTACACGTTGTGTATAGGTGGTACTGTGTACATGTTGCATGTTGTACATGTTGTGCTGTGCACATGTGGTATTGTGTATGTGCATTGTGTAGTCGTGGTATCGTGACACGTGTATTTTTTGTATTGTACCCTCTATACGTATATGTATTGTGTTGGTTTGTACAACGGGTGTAGTGGTATGTGTTGTGTTGTACATCGAGTGTAGGTGTATGTGCTGTGTTGCAAACCGGGTGTGGATATATGTGTTGTGATGTACATTGTGTATGTGTATGTGATTGAAGAGAAGAGAAGCACTGGGTTTCTGTCGGGTGTGGCCACCGATTTGGTGTGTGTACATAAAAAGAACAAAGGCAAAAGAAAAGAACCATTTAAGGATAAATATCAGTGTTTAATTATGCATGTGACCTATAACTCTGATTTATGATATCTACATGTGATATATTATTTTGATTTATGATAATTGCACTTTGAGCTAACTGGATGTGATATATTATACATGATGATTTGATCAAGAGATAGTTTGACTTGTTGTGACAGGAAGTAAATAGTATTGCAGGCATACCTTATTGACGAGATACCAATGAGGTATGATTTAAATTTATTTAATTTTATTTTAAATCTAATGGCCATTATGTGCTTGGTATAGGAAGCATGGAAATGTTTGGTTTAGGTGGTTGGACTGACTTTCAAAGGATTAATAGAAACAATAGAAAGGAATTAGAAAATACATTAGTATGCTAGTAAAGCCTTCAAGAGCAGGGCCATTGTGGGACACTGGTATCCAATAGTGTGCATTGATATCCATGAGCATGTTTTAACCAACACAATGGTTTTGAGGCAAGGATATGCCTTGGTTTTTGGACCATCTGATGTGAGGAAACCTTTCCAAGGGATGGTTCGTCTGAGAAAGGGGATGTTGGGCAACTTGGAAGGTGAGTGATTGCATGGATAGGGGTGACCAGATTACCCAAGGGATTGTGTAGAAGAGAAAGGAAGGTTGGGGGATGGATTTGTGTTGGTCATTAGCATTGCTAGATGGAATTGTATGCACATTGGGAATGCACCATGGAACAATGAGCTAGTAGTTGTTCATTGAGATGACATGAGCGTATGATTATAGCATTGGATGTTGGATGCATATTTGAATTTGGCAATGGATTCTAAACTTCCTAGGAAGGAGGTGAATCGTGGTATTACTTTTGAGGGTGGAGGTGTGAGCCTTTAGATTCCCTTGTTGTGGATGCAAGAATCATACCCTTTTATTTGCTGGTTGGGAAAATGTGGATATGTATATGTTTATATTATTGTAAATACTGTATCAAGATGGATTTATAAATTTCCATAGATAGTATGATTATTTGCTGGTTGAAGTAAATGTGCATGAGTATATATGTGGTTGTTATTGTAAATACCATAATAAGTTGTGTTATAAAGATCCAATAAATTGTATGTTTTCCATGTCTTCAATAGTGGTCATTATAAATACTATAATGAGTTGGGCTATAAAGCTCCATGTGCAGTATGTTTTGTTTTCAGGGGTTTGTTGGCCATAGGCATCATAGAATGTCGAGGACAATGTTCCCCTAAGGGGGAGGGGTATGTAATAACCTCAGGTTAAAAGGTCATGTAATAAAGTTAATAAAGGAAAAATAAGACCAAGGTCATGGGACACGTATTCCAAGCTGAATGTTGGGAAAGACATCCTAACGGGTGTTGATTTGGTTTATTATGGTTAAGGGGAAATTGGCAAAGGCTTTGGAAAGGCAAAGAGGTATTAATTGGAATTTTATTTATGAAAATGATGAAAAATAGGAGAAAAGGAAGGTGAAAGGTCATAAGTTGCACGTGAGGAGAAAATTGAAGGAAAAATGAAGGAAATTTAAGAAAATAGAAGTCTCAATGATCAAAATCCTTCTGAGGATCAGTCTACAACCTTTTTTCATTTTTAGCTTGGAGCTCTCTCTCTATTGTCTCTCTCATACTCTTGCACACTTCTGGATTTCTTGGAGTACTCTAGTATTAGAGAAAGGTAGGAAAAGGAAGGACACAAAAGCAAAGGGAAGAAAAGATCAAGCAAGGAAGATTTGGATCAAGCAGCTTCAACAAGATTACTTGCAAGTATCGAGTTGCATGTATGATTTATTTGCTAGTTTTTGCATGAATGGTATATGCATGTGTGTATTCGGTTCTTTTGCTATCATTGACATGGTTTTTTCTAGGCATGACAGTGGTTTTAGCATTGCCTTTCCATTTCTGGATAGATATCTTGTGATGGGGTTCTCTTACTTAGTTGAAATGGATTTCCAGATGGTTTCGAAACTAAGTGAGGTGGTCTCAAGAAAATTCCCAAAGGCATAGAAATCCCTGGACCAGTATATGGTGGGATATGCGGTAAATACTAAGGGTGGAGATGAGAAAATTCCTCATGGTTTAGGTGGACATATCTGGAGGAACCCATGCTTTTTTAGGGCCTAGTGATCCCTGGACTGATAATGGTGGGATTGTGGTAAATCCTGGTAGTGTGTGTTTCTTGTTTGGGCCTAGGAATTCCTTAGTGGCATATACAATAAAGTATGGTTGTATAGTTTCTTTCTTCAGGCCTAGAAATCCTTGACCCATTTCTGGCAGTATATGCGGTAAAGCTTGAGTGGTCAATTTTGTTGTGAGTCCCACATTCATGCTTCGAATATGGCATGGGGATGATTAGCTGAAAGATAGATTTGGTTCAGCCCAATCTATGGTCAGGTGGTACATGGAAGTCCCTGAGTTGGTTGGCTTTTGCATATGTTAATAAGAGCTCTTTTCCTTGTAACAACCCTGGTTAAAAACTCATGTAAATATATATATAAGACCATGTTCATGGGACACGTATTCCAAGTTGAATGGTGGGTAAGCCATCATAGTGTGGGTGTTCATTGGTTTATTATGGCTAAGGAAATTGGCAAAGGCAATGGCAAAGGCTTTGGAAAGGAAAAATGTCATGTTTGGCACATTTATTTATGAAAATAATGGAAATTAGGAGAAAAGGAAGGTGAAAGGTCACAAGTTGCATGTGATGAGGAAAATGAAGGAAAATAATGGAAATTGAAGAAATTAGAGGTGTCATCGATAAAAAGGCTTCCGAGGATCAGTTTGTAGGCTTTCGCTCAAGCTTGGTCAGTGTAACCTTTTGTCAGTTCAGTTTTGGAGCTCTCTCATTATTCTCTCTCTCTCTCTTACTCTTGCACACTTAGATTTTTCTTGGAGCACTTTGGCATTGGATCAAGAAAGGAAAAGAAGGCAAGAGGAAGGAAGGAGAAAAAAGGAAGAGCAGGATCAAGCAGTTAAAACAAGATTCTTTGCATGTATTGATTTACATGTGCGATTTCCTTTCTATATTTTTCATGCATGGTATTTCATGTGGTTCTTTCATATCATGGAATGGGTTTTTCCAAGTGTGACAGTGTTTTTAGCCTAGCCTTGCCATTTCCGGATATCCATGGTGTGACGAGGTTCTCATGTTTTGGTTGGGCTGGATTTTCAGATGGATTCATATTTGAGTGAGGTGGATCTCCAAAAGAAAGAACACATGGCCTAGTGATCCCTAAACCAGACGATGAATTGCAGTAAATCCACTACCCTAGTGACCCCTAAACTAGAATATGGGTTGTGGTAAATCTAGGTATTGTGTGCCTCAATGGGCCTAGGAATCCTCAACCAATTAATGGTGGGATATATGGTAAATCCTAGAGGTGGTTTCTCTTGATTACACCTAGAAATCCTAGCTGGTGAATGGCAGGATATACGGTAAAGCCTGTAAGGTGGATTCTCAGTTATGTCCTAGTGATCCGATGTGGATTATAGTAAATCCTAGAGACTAGGAGACATTGAAATTCCTCATGGTGTAGGTGGAGAAATATGGTGGCATCCATGCTTGTTTTATGGCCTAGTGATCTGGGATGGATTGTGGTAAAGCCTGGTTCTATTGATGAGGGTGAGGTGGTGTAGCCTTGGGAAGTGCTAGTTGAGTTTGGTTTTAAGTCCCACATTCATGCTTGAAATATGGAATGGGGGTGATTGGATGAAAGAAATATTTGGTTCAACAAATCTATGTTTGAGTGTTTTGTGGAAGTCCCAAACCTAGTTGGCCTTTGCATCATTAAAATGAGGTTATTTATCCTTTTTATTTCATGAGTATTATACTGGTTAATATGTGGATTATATGGTGTATTTTTCCTTGGTATTCTTGTTGTTATTATGTTGGTTATGAATATGTATTATTATAGTGGTGATTTATGGCTTTAACATGTTTTTACTTGTAGTTGAATGAACAATGAACCTATGCCCTAATAGATGATAATGCAGCTAATGTGATAAGGAAACAATGCCTCATAGTGAATCTTCAATAAGTATCAGACCCCTATGTTCAGTTGTGTTGTTAAGACATGTAGCTTTGATGTTTTTGGCATGTTTGATGAAATTCCTATCATTTCTAGTAGGGGTCGAGTCTAGTTCTTGTTGATGTTTTTGCAAATGTATCTTTGTTTTGCAGTGAAATTCCATTTCTGAACCGGTCATTGAGTTATGGGCAGTGACCTGGGGTCTGTGCCTGAAAAAGTGGCACAAATCCTAGAGTTGCAAGCAGAGGACTGAGGAGAAAAGTCCCCAGACACACCCCATTATAGTGGCACTCGTCACATATTTATCACGGTTGGTTGGTTACTTGGGTAGATGTGGGATGAGGGTGTTACAGAGTGGTATCAGAGCAGGTTTCACTCTCTTTGGGTCATATCTGATACCACAAAGTGGTAACATAGCATGGTTTCATTCTCTTTGGGTGGTGTCTAGTTTCCATTCTTTTTGGGTGATATATGATACCACAAAGTGGTATTAGAGCATGGTTCACCCCTCGGATTAGATGGGCGGTGTGTTGGTCATGCATTCATGTTGGTTGCATATGTGTTCCTTATGCTTATAATCCACATGCTTGTTGCATTTTCATGGTGTTGATCATGGTTGTAGTGATGTCACCATGTGAAGTTTGATGGTGTTTTTATGGGATGTGTCGTCATGAGTGTATGGTTGTATATGCGTTTGTCATGCATGTCATTGTCTATATGTTTTTACACATGCATTTCCATGGTGAAGGTTGTTGTGCATAAGGTCATTGTATACAATTAGGTCATCGTGATGATATTGGTATGTTGTGATGCTAATGTGTTGGCTGAGATAGAGCAGGAGATGCAGATCATTAAAGTGAAGTTGCAACAATGGAATTCGGGGTAAGAGCAGATCATCATACATGTTTGCATGGTGGGAATGTAGGTATGTTGGTTAATGTTTGTTATATGCATTAGGGTTATATATATGTTTGTCATTATATTAATATTATGGTTACATATATGATAAATGCTAGTTCATTAGTTTATTTATATGTACATATGTTGGAAAGTCATGAATGATAGTACCCTATGGTTGTATGCATTTGTATTGTTTTTTTATGAGAGTTAACTTGATGATTATGCTATATGTTGTTGATGAGTATTTTTATGTTAGTTAATTATTAGGGTTATTGCATTAAAATCTTAATTTTTATGTATCATGCTAAATTGGATTGGCCAATGCAGATGGTTAGGGTTATGACATTAAAGTATGAGTTTGATTATGCCATCTATTTGATGTTTGAGTGTTTTATTATGTCATCTATTTGATGTTTGAGTGTTTGATTATGTCATCTAGTTGATTTATTTAACATGGTATGTTTGCAAGTTGGTTGAATGTTTGATGAATTTCATAATATGACTATGTGTATGTAGGATTTCTCGAAGGAATGATCTTGTTTTAAGATGGTTTTACTCACACATACGTGTTGAGACAGTTGATATGTACTTGAGTGTAAGTAGGTGATAGTTGTAGCATTATGTCTAATTACTATGATTTGACTATGAATTATGACATGATGATTAGTCTTGTTAAATATTGATTTCAAATTAGTAGATATGTTGTCTTGATCTTTGGAACATTTGGCTAACATGTGTGTTTAGTTACAAGGCAGCGTGATTGGCACAACAAGGTAAGATAATTGGTATATTGTTACATTGATTTATGCACTGAAAATGATGTGTTATGGTAGCATGATACAAAGAATTGCATGGCAAAGAAATTGTCATGGAATCTTGAAGAAGGCTCAGGTTAAGCTTTCCCTTGGAAGCACTAGGAACCCATGGGGATTGAGCTATGGTGTTTGTTGAGATTCTTATGCTTTCAATACCTTGTCATTTGATTTCACTTGATTTTCAGTTTCATTATGTCTAGTGCATGATCTTTCCACTTTTTTTTTGGTGTCATGTTCTTATTGGTTTTCATGGTTTTCTTCTTGTTTTTTTCTTGTCTTTTATTTTATCTTTTGGGTCTTTGGAATTGGATGGGAAAAGAGGAAATTTAGTGGAGCTAGGGGAGATCTGAATGAAATCTAGTAGTTAATGTAAGACTCAGATGAAGTGGGTGCATGTATAAAGGAAGCTGAAGGCAGGCATATGACAACTAGTTGGATTGACTGGGACCATTGAGGTAAATGGATGGCGATAGGACAATCACGAGAAAGGTAATAAAAAGGATAAAGTAAATGGATTTGAGGTTTCATATGCCTTGCCTATGTTGGGAACTGTTGTTCTCAATATTGTTCATGTTGTGGATGAGTAAAGGAAGTTATCTTAACCTTGGCCTTATGATATCTAGTAATTATGTTGTGATCAGGATTGCTTTATGCTAATGTTTAATGCATATATGTAACTATGTACATTGTTACCTGACAGGGTCATCAAGGATCATAATTGTTTTATGTTGATGTTTATATGTATACATGTATGTATGTATGTCACTGTCTGACAGGGTCACCATGGATCATTCTTGTGGAGGAATGATTACTTATGAAGGTGAATGGCATGAAGAGGTTCATGGTTTATGAGGAATCAAGTGGGAAGAGTATTCATGCCAAATATATGAGGTCAGTATCATGTGGATATGAATTGATATTGTATTATTGTATTATTCCTATGTTTATGTTATGACAGGTAAAATTGAAGGATACATCAACGAAATGAAAACAATGTGCTTTGTGGCATGCTAGGATAAGCATGGGTGGTAGAGAGACACTAGAAGAAATGTTGTCTGGTAGAGGTAGTATGGTTTTGGATGTGTGGTGTTGTTGTTGTGTATATGTTGTGCATGTTGTATATTCAATGATTGTACCTATGATGATGTGTAATGTTGTATATGTAGTATTGTGTACATATGATGTTGTATGCCTATTGTATATATGGCGTTGTGTACATATCGTATTGTGCACATGTTGGATATGTAGTTTTGTGTGCATATGTTGTTGTGCGCATGTTGAATATGTGGTGATGTGTACATATGATGCTATGTACATGTTGTATATGCAGTGATATGTACATATGGTGTTGTGTGCAATTTGTACATTTGGTGTTGTGTGCATGACTGTACATGTGGTGTTGTGTGCACATGGTGGTGTGTACATGTTGTACATGTGGTGCCATGTGCAGGTGGTGTTGTCTGCACATGGTGTTGTGTACATGTTGTACATGTGGTGCTGTGTGCAGGTGGTTTTGTGTGTATGTCGTGCATGTGGCATTGTGTACATGTGGTGTTGTATACATGTCATGCAGGTGATGTTGTGTACATGTGGTATTGTGTACACATTGTACAGCTGGTGTGGTGTACATATGGATCTGTGTACATGTTGTGAAGGTGATATCGTGTATATGTAATGATATGCACATGTTGTGCAGGTGGTGTTGTGTATAGGTGGTACTATTTACATGTTGTACATATGGTGCTGGTGTACATGTGGTATTGTGTGCATGTCAAACATGCCGTGTTGTGGACATGTGGTACTATGTATGTGTAGTCATAGTAATGTGACATGTGTATTCGTTGTGTTGTACTCTTTGTACGTATATGTATTGTGTTGTACAGTGGTTGTAGGTGTATGTATTGTGTGGTGGAGTACACCGAATGTAGGCGTATGTATTGTGTTGTGTTGTACAGCAGGTGTAGGTGTATGTGGTGTATGTCAGGTGTCGATGCATGTATTTCATGGTGTTGTATGTTGTGTGTGGTTTTATGTGTGTGATTCACACTATGTGTATTTGCACCTCGTTGAGGAGAAGTAATTGGGTGTTTGTTGGGTGTGGCAACCGATCTAGAGTGCATACGAAATAAGGACAAAGGTAGAAGCTAAGGATTGGTTAAAGGATAAGTATCAATATTTTATATCAATTTTATTATGCACATGATTTATGATTCTGGTCAATCATGATTACATGTGATCTATGATTATGGTTTCTGATGGTTACATTTGATTTATGATTTTGATCTATGATGGTTGTGTTTTGAGCTAACCTGATGTGATATGTTTATACATGATGATTGGTCAAAGATGCTAAGTTTTACTTGTTTTGACAAGAAGCGAACAAAATTTCAAGTATACATTATTGACGGGCCACCAATGAGGTATGATTTGAAGTTATTTCAATTTATTTTGAATCTAATGGAAATTATGTGCTTGGTACACGAAAGCATGAAATGCTCATTTGGGTGGTTGAAATTGATGGAAATAATTAACAACAATAACAAAAGGAATTGGAACACACATCAGCATGCTAGTAAAACATTCAGGAGTAGGGCCATTGTAGGATACTAGTACCCAATAGTGTCCATTGATTTCCATGAGCATGCTATGACTAGTATGTTGGTTTGAGGCAAGGATATGCCTTGGTTTCTGGACCTTCTAATTCGAGGAAGCATTGCCAAAGGATGGATCTACTGGAATAGGGGATGTCGGAGAAGTTGAAAGGTGAGTGACTACATGGAAGGGGTGACCGGACTGCCCGAGGAACTGCGTAGCAGAGAAGGGAAGATCACGAATGGATTTGTTTTGGTCATTAGCATTTCCATATGGTATCAAATGCACATTATGAGTGTGCACTGGACCAATGAGTAGGTAACTATTCACTGAGAGGAAAAGTGGTATAATATTGTAGCACTAGACATTGGATGCAGCTTTGACTTTGACAGTGGATTCTGAACTTCTTGGGAAGGAGGTGAATCTTGTTACTAATTTTGAGGGTGGAGGTGTGAGCCTATGGATTCCTGTGTTGATTGATACAAGGATTGTATCCTTTTATTTGTTAGTTGATAAAATGTGTATATGTATATATTATTGTAAATATTATATCGATCTTGTTATAAAAGCTCCACAGACAATATGGTTATTTTTTGGTTGAAGCAAATGTGCTTAAGTATATGTGGTTGCTATTGTGAATACCATAATAATTTTTGCTATAAAGCTTCAGTAAATGATATGTTTGTCATGTTTCAGCAGTGGTCATTGTAAATACTGCAACGAGCTAAGTTATAACGCTCCATGGGTAGTATGTTGGGTTGCAATGGTCTTACTGGTTATAGTCGTCATTGAACATCAAGGACGTTGTTCCCCCAAGGGGGAGGGTTCTGTAACAACCCTGGTTAAAAACTCATGTAAAAATATATATAAGACCATGTGATGGGACACATACTCCAAGATGAATGGTGGGCAAGACATCCTAGTGTGGCTTTTCATTAGTTTATTATGGCTAAGGAAATTGGCAAAGGAAATGACAAAGGCTCTGGTAAGACAAATTGGAATTTTTGGTACATTTATTTATGAAAATACTGGAAATTAGGAGAAACAGGAGGTGAAAGGTCACAAGTTGCATGTGAGGAGGAAAATGAAGGAAAATAATGGAAATTGAAGAAAATAGAGGCCTCATTGATAAAAAGGCTTATGAGGATCAGTTGTCAGGATTTCTCTCAAGCTTGGTCAATGTAACTTTTTGTCAGTTCAGTTTTGAAGTTCTCTCATTATTCTCTCTCTCTCTCTCTTGGAAACACATATTTTTCTTAGATTACTTTGGCATTGGATCAATAAAGGTAAAGAAGGTAATAGGAAGGAAGGAGCAAGAAAGGAAGAGCAAGATCAAGCAGCGACAACAAGACTATTTGCACATATCAATTTGCATGTGTGAATTCCTTCCTAGATTTGGCATGCATGGTATTGCATGTGGTTCTTTATTCTCATGGAATGGGTTTTTTGAAGTGTGACAGTGCTTTTAGTCTAACCTTTCCATTTTCAGATAGCCATGGTGTGATGGGGTTCTCATGTTTTGGTTGAGCTAGATTGTTGAATGGATTCAAGGCTGAGTGAGGTGGATCTCTGAAAGAAAGAACACATGGCCTAGTGATCCCTAAACCGAATTGTGGATTGCGGTAAAGCCATTGGCCTAGTGACCTCTGAACCAAAATGTGGGTTTCGGTAAAGCCTGTATGTGTGCCTCGGCAGGCCTAGGAATCCTCAACTAGTTAATGGCAAGATATATGGTAAATCCTAGAGGTGGTTTCCCTTGATTAGGCCTAGCAATCCTTCCCGTTGAATGGTGGGATATACGGTAAATCCTAAAGGGCGGAGTCTGGGTTAGGGTCTAGTGATACGGTGTGGATTGCGGTAAAGCCTATGGACTACGAAATAGGGAAAATCCTCATGGTGTAGATGGAGAAATATGGTGGCATCCATACTTGTTTTGTGGCCTAGTGATCTAGGATGGATTGCAATAAAGGCTGGTTCTATTAATGAGGGTGAAGTGGGGTAGCCTCGGCAAGCCCTGGTTGAGTTTGGTTTTAATTCCTACATTCATGCTTGGAATATGGCATGGGGTGATTGGCTGAAATAAATATTTTGTTCAACCAACCTATTGTTGGGTGGTTCATTGAAGTGGCAAACCTGGTTGGCCTTTGCATCATTAATATGAGGTTATTCTCCTTTTTATTTCACAAGTATTATAATGGTTCATATGTGGATTATATGGTTTTTGTTTCCTTGGTATTTATATTTTTATTATGCTGGTTATGAATATGTATTATGACAATTGATATATGGCTCTCAAAATGTTTTTACTTGTAATTAAATGAACAATGAACCTATGACCTAATAGATGAATATGCATCTAATGTGATAAGGAAACAATGCCTCATAGCAAATCTCAGATAAGTATGAGACCCTTATGCTCAGTTCTATTGTTAAGACCTATAGATTTCATGTTTGTGACATGTTTAACGAAATGCCTGTCATGGCTAGTAGGGGTCCAATCTAGTATTTGTTGATGTTTTTGCAAATATATCTTTGTTCCGCTATGGAATTCCATTTATGAGCCTATCATTGTGTTTTGGGAAGTAAACTAGCCACTGGGCCTAAAAAAGTGGCATAAATCCTGGAGTCGTAGGCATAGGACTAAGGAAAAAGGTACTTAGATGCACCCATGTCTTGTTGTGGGAGCATCTGGAGCCTCCCAGATGCACCCTTGTCCATATCAAGGGAAATTCTATTGGTCTGATGCACTAAAAATTTAGTTGGTCTTATGGGTCGGTTACCTGATTGGTTTAGATGGCTCTTGTGAGTTCTATTGCTGATGTGGAAGGTTTGTGTGGTGGGTTTCCATCGATTCCACTTCCTTAAGGTGACTTAGGAGGTTGAATCCCATTATAGTGGCCTCTTATCACATATTTACCCTAGTTGACCAATTACTTTGGTAGATTTGGGATGAGGGTGTTACATTCCTCTTGTGTTCTATGTAAATGTAATTTCTATTATGTGGCTATGATGGTTGTCATATTATTGTTGTTTATCTGGTTATATGCTTTTTACAAGCATGGTGTTATGACATATTTAAGTTATGTCTCTCATCATATTTTTCTTAGTGAGTGAAATTTTAATGAATGTAAGCCCTAATTTACGATAATGTATCTATTGTGAGAGGGCATCCTATATTCTTGATGAATCTCAAATAAGTATGAGGACCCTATGTTCATATGTGTATTTATGACATGTACATTATATGTTAATGATGTGTTTGATGAAACGCCTGACATGGTTAGGTGATCCAAATTTAAACAGGAGCACAAAAAATTACAGATATAACCATAAATATAGAGATGAAGAAGAAATAACACTTCATTTCATTAATATCAGATACTGAAATATGCTTACAAACAAAATTGAAATAAGACTAGCTCGGGCGATGGTAGCGTATCTCTGAGAAGAGATGTGGTGGCTACATGCCTCTGAACTATTTTAAAATGAGGCTTGAGGGCCTATTTATTATTGAGAAACATGGGAAAACCCCAAACATGCAAAAACCTAATCCTAGGAGATGAAACACCAAACTATGGGTCCCGTTGGGGTAAATTGGTACATCAACTTCACGGGGTCGTAACTTTGGCGTACGATCTCCGTTTGACGCATACGATACCTCATTTGGAACATCTATCCAAGGACTAAAATTGTTGATAGAAAATATAAAGTTGAAAAATTGTATGGGCCACCTAGTGATTTTCCAAAAAAATGGTTTAGAGCCTCAAAATGGCTCTGGAAGTTCACGACCTGAAAAAGCTGCCAAAAATAGTAAACTGTGCTACAATTAATGAAACTGAAAAAAAATGAAAGAAACAATGGTGGGGGTCCAAGTGGAATAGGCAAGTGGACACAAGTATCCACTTGGATCATTCCTCCCCCCTTAGGAAGCAATGGTCCCCATTGCATTGAGTTCCTCCATGAGATGAGTAAACTTCTACTAAACTTGGTCCCTGGTGAACCACTTGCCTTGGTGAAGGATTTTTCCTACTCTGACAACTCGATATAGTTGGATACTTTGTTGTTGGGTGTTATTTATCTATGTGTCCATGATCTGATCATTTTTTGTTTGTTCCATGAAGTCAATATTTAACTCTGTGGGTGTGAGTTGTTCTGCAATGTTTGATGTGTCCATCAATGGTGGGAAGTATGGTCAAAGGCTATCCACATTGAAAATTGGGTGCAGGCTAAGGAATGGGGAAATGTTGAGCTCAAATGCATTGTCTCCCACAACCTTGGTAATGGTGTAAGGACCATATTAGAGTGGTTTGAATTACCAACAGGCTCCATTAAGGCATTCCTTCTACAAATGCAACCACACTTTGTCGCCCACATGAAAGTTGTGTGGCACCCGATGTTGATCATGTCACTGCTTGTACTTGGAATTTTCTTTCTCCAAAATGTGGTGGACCTGCTAGCAGATGTCTTCAATGCATTCAATAAATTTGTTCGCTTTATTAGCCTCAGACAGTACATGTGTGGATTCGGTCTGCGTAGTCGCATGATGCATGTCAACATCAATCAGACACAATGATTGAAATCTGAGACCCTCTTAAAAGGGACTGCGACCAATCAAGCTATGGAGAGCTCTATTATAACTATGATGCACATGTGGAAGACTCTCATCTTAGGTTCGAGGATTCTTGGATTTTTACATGCGGAGTATGTGCACTATCATCCTATTAACGATCTTCATCTGGTCATCAGTCTAAGGATGGAAGGCAGTCAATTTTGTGAGCTTGGTGTCCAATCGTGTCAAGAGGCTTGACTAGAAAGTGCTCAGGAACCTGTTATCCCGATACGATATAATGGTCTGCGGGATCCCAAAATGTACCCATAGTCATTTAAAGAATAGTTTGGCAACGTCCTCTGTTATGATACTCTTCTTACAGGCCGCCAATATAACCATCTTAGAAAATTTGTCCACGACAACAAATACACAGTCATTACCATGCTTGGTAGAAGGGAGGTCTGAAATATATTCAATGGAAATGGATTCCCATGGCTAGCTGGGAGTAGGTAGAGGAGTGTATAGGCCTTGTTTCCTAATGGTTGGCCTGGCGATGGCATGGGTAGTGTAGTATCTGATATATTTCCCAACATCTAGTCGGATTTTGGGCCAATAAAAGTACTTTTGTAATAGAACCATAATTTTCTCCACACCAAAGTGTCCTACTACTTGACTGTAGTGCACCTCCCAAATCAGCTTGGCACGCTTGCTTGAAGGAACACAAATATGGCCTAGGTAGCATAATAATGCATCTTGGAGGTGGAAATAAGGAAATTTATTTCCATATACTAGCATATGGTATGTGGAGGTGAACTCTAGATCATTCTTGTATAGTTACGGCCATCCAGAGGTCTCATGACCACAAGAGTTGAGAACAGTGATCAGTGCTACAACTAGGGGTCAGCTGAGGCAGTCTGCAACATGATTGGTGCTACCCTTTTTTAATTTAATTTTCAAGTCGATATGTAGACCATTTTTGGTGGTGATCGTTTTGCAACTTCCCTTGTGTCTATATAAACTGAAGAGGTTAGTGATCTGTGTGGATGACCATCTCCTTCTCCATAATGCAGTGCTTCCACTGCCGGCAAGCCTGCACGATGGAATACAACTCTTTATCATAGGTGGGGTACTTCTGAATTGTATCAAAAAGTGTCTCACTATGATAGGCCATTGGATGCCTGTGTTGGGTGAGGAATGCACCAACAACATAGTCTGAGGAATTTGTCTCGATTTCAAATGGTTTTTTCAGGTCTGGTAGTGTGAGTACTGGTGCAAAGCAGAGACGGTGCTTCAAGTAAAGGAACACCTTCTGTTGGGAATTAGAATAGGAGAACTTTTATTTCACGCTGCCCTTAGTAATATGACTCAACAACCAAGTGATATGGGATAATCCCAACTTGAACCTCCGATAAAAATTTGCAAGGCCCAAAAAGCTGCGAAGCTCCGTTAGAGTGGTTGGGTCTAACCAATCCCAAATGACTTAGATCTTGGTTGAGTCCAATTGCACGCCATGCTCATCTATGATATAACCCAAGTATTGAATTTGGCTCATGCCAAAGGTGCATTTCTCCAAGGTTGCACATAGTTTGTGTTGCCAAAGGGTTTGAAGGACCTGTCGAATGTGTTGCATGTGTTCTTCCCAACTCTTGTTGAAGATGAGGATGTCATCCAGATAAACCACCATGAATGAGTTGATGAAGGGTCGCAAGATGTCATCCATTAGCCTCATAAAAGCGGCATGGGAGTTTGTCAACCCAAAGGGCATAACCAACCATTCAAAAAGGCATTCCTTGGATTTAAAGGTGGTCTTCCATACATTTGTGGGCTCGATTGGAACCTAGTGATAACCAGACTTCAGATCGATCTTGCTGAAATACTTGGCCCCATTGATTTGGTCCAAAAATTCATCAATATGTGGGATTGGATACCTATTCCTGACAATGATTTTGATTAGTGCCTGATAATTGATGTAGAGCCTCCAAGTCCCATCCTTCTTTTGTACAAGTACAATCGAGCTCCTACAAGGTGAGGAACTTGGTCAGATGTGCCCTTTTTGCAGAAACTCTAGGATTTGCCACTTGATCTATTAGTTTTCTATAATGGAGTGGTGATATATCATCCCATTGTGTAGTGGTGCTCTGGGAGTCAGATCAATTGCATGCTTGACCTCACAATGCAAGGGTACCCCTGTGGGTGAGGAGAAGATGTCCCTGTATTCTTCCACGACCACATCCACCTGCTTTTGCTACTTGGAGTAACACCTACCAGGGGCCATGGCTGCGGCTACAACCTTCCCCTTATTTTGAGAGTGAATCAGAAAGAAAACAAATTTCCCAATTTGGGAGATGACCTTATTGCATTTCTTAGCAGAGATCAAAGAGATGGTGCTAGGTGGGGCTAGCTCCAGTATCTTGTATAAATTAGTACCCAAAGAAATAATAACAGAGCGGGGTCTAGACTCATATACAACATGTCTCTTCCATAAGTATGGCTGACCTAATAATACATCATGCACCTCAAGAGGAGAAACATCACACAATACCTCATCCATGAAGGGCTTGATGTTGTAGGGAAGGTGGTATTATTGGCTGACGCGGAGATCATGTCCTTGGTGAAGCCATCCAATGGTGTATAGTTGTGGATGTGTTGTAGTTAGTAGACTCATCTGTTTCATGACCTCTACTGAAATGAGGTTCTTTTAGCTCCCGCTGTCAAAAACGAACTGCAGCGGAGAACCCTCCACCCACATCTATGAGTGGAATAGGCGTTCCCCCTCTTCTGGATCTTCAGGCTCAATATTCTAGATCTTGGTGGTTTCCAAAGTGGTGTTGGGCTCAGCGTCAATGATCTACTTCCCTTTTCCATTCCCCTTGTCAGGTTCTAACTCAGAGTTGGAATATGCGTCGGAATCAGAAGCCTTCAACTTGGCCACTAGCGACTGCTTGGCCCGACACTCATGTTGTGAGTGGAGCTCTTATGAAACTCACACCACTTTCCTATGTCCTTCCTTGTCTTCGTGATGTTGCTCTTTTCTTACGGCTTCAGCAGGTTATCCTGGGTTGCCCCACCTTGGCTCTGCCCTTTTCTCTGTGGTTTGGGGGTGCCTTTCCCTTACTTTGGATTCGTAGATCCAAAGTCTCGCCTTTTCAGTTTAAACTTTATGCTCAATATTGATAGCATATTCTTATGTAATTTTGAGCAAGGAGATGTCCAAGAACTCCATCTCATCCTAGATGTACCTATGTAGGTAGTCGCGATACTTGAGTACCAAATTTTTCCCAGAATCTATGATACCCAACTTTGTACGAAGGGTATGAAAAACGTTTGTAAACTCCAACACATCTTGGTCCCTTCCCTGTCGTAGCATGGTCCACTTTATGTATTAATCCTCATAGCTCCCGATAGGTTAGTACTTCTCCTTGATGGCGCCCCGAAATGAATCCCAAGTGGGTGCAACCAAAAATAGTTGGGGCATACTTTCATCCTTCTTGTCAGAGTAGGTTTCCCACCAATCCTTGACGTGGGGGAAACTTTGAGCAGAGAAAAAGTAATATTTTCCCAACTAGAAAATCATGAACATAAAAATATACTTCTAGAAAATTTAACCATTTATCTACAATGTTCGCATCTATCTGGCCCTCAAATATGGGAATGTCAAAGTTAACTTGTACCTTAAACGGTGTGGCACTTTCATAGTAGCTCCTGGAAGTAGATGTGTCATCCTTGGGTAGTCGTTGAAGAATCTGGATGAAGTTGTCCATCATGATTCACGTTCCTCTATCGCTCAAGGGCTTCTTTGATCAAGCGCTCAAAAAATTGATCAAAATTCAAAGTTGTCGAATGAGTGTGGAACCTAAACAACCACATAGTGCTCATTGTTCTGAATTTGGCGCAACTTTTTTCGCACGAAACAAACTCCATATGCTCCCAGAAACATGTTCTGTTTGTTTTCCAAAACAGGTGAATTTGGCAAAATTGTGACAACCCAATCAGCAGTCCGTACTACTGATGTGGTAGGCTAATGTAGTAGGTTGATGTGGTAGGTGATGTGGCAGTTGAATGTGTTTCCTCTGACGAATTAGGTAGTGCCAAGTGGCACAATTTCATTAGTTTTAAATTGGCGATTTTTTATTGGTTGGTGGGTGGCCAATCATAGGCTACCACATGGCACGGCCAAGGGCTACCACATGGTAGCCCAAGGGCCACTAACATTATTTTAAGAGTCTAAATTGACTCCACCAGGTTCGAAAACTAAACCTCTCTCCTATAAGCACTAGGGCTTACCATTGAATCCATCATGATTCACGTTCCTCTATCGCTCGAGGGCTTCTTTGATCAAGCGCTCAAAAAATTGATCAAAATTCAAAGTTGTCGAATCAGTGTGGAACCTAAACAACCACATAGTGCTCATTGTTCTGAATTTGGCGCAACTTTTTTCGCACGAAACAAACTCCATATGCTCCTAGAAACATGTTCTGTTTGTTCTCCAAAACAATTGAATTTGGCAAAATTGTGACAGCCCAATTAGCAGTCCGTACTACTGATGTGGTAGGCTAATGTAGCAGGTTGATGTGGTAGGTGATGTGGTAGTTGAATGTGTTTCCTCTGACGAATTAGGTAGTGCCAAGTGGCACAATTTCATTAGTTTTAAATTGGTGATTTTTTATTGGTTGGTGGGTGGCCAATCACAGGCTGCCACATGGCACGGCCAAGGGCTACCACATGGTAGCCCAAGGGCCACTAACATTATTTTAAGAGTCTAAATTGACTCCACCAGGTTCGAAAACTAAACCTCTCTCCTATAAGCACTAGGGCTTACCATTGAACCAAGGGAAGGACTTGTTATATAGAGGTGGAGATATTATAAATAAGGTGTATGGCACATGTATTGTGGGGTGGGGACCGTATTTAACACCCAACCCCGGTCCACAGACCATGGTTAGGGGCTAACCACGACCCCAAACGTTATTTAAATGTTAAAACGAAACCATGCATGTGATCACCTTAACTGGTGGCATTAACAACACTAACCAAACCATATTTCCACTCCACAAAACCGTAACATCCGCCTAACCATAACTACCTGTCATAAACCACCCGTGTGACATATCCATAGACCTTGACCGCTAACCTAAACTGCCAACCATACCACCATCCACTACCCATGTGACCAACCCAACTTCACTGCTAGCGGAGGGGGCCAACCCTGTGCACATGGTCCCCTACGTGACCACGATTTTCAGAAATAAGGCCTTAGAGGGATTTTACATGCCCGACAAATCCGCCGGGATATTGGGAAGTTTGTTGCTATGTTAGCGGAAATTAGGGTGAAAATGTAGGGCAGGTGCTAGATTTGGGGGAAATTGTAGAGCGAATAGTGCAAGAGCTAGGGGAGGCCATAAATTCTTCAGTTTTTGACCAATTTGGGAGCAGGAAGAGGCTATATAGGCATTTATGGGCATTATGGAGCCATTGCAACAGGTTTCAGAGCTGTTTGCGCATTGTAAACTATTGTATTCACACTTTTGAGCATAATAGAGAGGGTCAAGCCATTGGAAGTTGGACCAAGGAGATGTAGCCTAAGCGGGGTGAACTCCTTCATCATGTGTTATTGTGGTATTGTTTTGGTAATGTTCTTCTCTGTTGTATGCAGTTGTTCAGTCTTTTTTTTATGTTAATTTGTACAAGAAATTTACATAAAAACACTCAAAAAATCATGATAAAACTTGCAATTAACCTCATGAATCCTTAAGAAAAATTACATATTTTTAAGAGGAATTTAGCACAGCAAAACTAATTTTCCCATTTAGATCATTCTTCGAGCAAGATTTTGAAAGGATCTCATGCCCCCTCATCTTTCTTTTCTTCTACCATGGGAGGCTGTCGGGATTTGCGAGGCTGTTCTTGCAAAGGTTTTACCAGTGCAAGCCGTAACTCCTTATATCCCGACCTCGTTGGGGACATGCAAAGAAAAATAGAGAAAGAGCAGGTCACCATGATACCACTCATCTAAATTGAAATAGGAATGCAAGAAATTATAGATATAACCATAAATTTAGAGATGCAGCAGAAATAACACTTCATTTCATTAATATCAGATACTGAAATATGCTTACAAATAGAATGGAAATAAGACTAGCTCAGGCGATGGTAGATTATCTCTAAGAAAAGATGTGGCGGCTACATGTCTCTAAACTGTGTTAAAATGAGGCTTAAGGGCCTATTTATTATTGAGAAACACTGGAAAACCCCAAACATCCAAAAACCTAACCCTAGGAGATGAAACGCCAAACTATGGGCCTCGCTGGGGTAAATTGGTACATCAACTTCTTGGGGTCATAACTTTGGCATATGATCTCTGTTTGATGCACACGATACCTCGTTAGAAAGATCTATCCGCAGAATACAACTACTAATAGAAAGCATCAGCTTGATAACCAATATTCTCTATCATTTATTTTCCAAAAAAACGTCATTTAGGGCCTCAAATTGGCTCCGAAAGTTCACGACCTGAAAAATTGCCAGAAATAGTAAATTGTGTTGCAATTAAGGAAACTGAAAAAATGAAAGAAACAATGGTGGGAGTCCAAGTGGAATAGGTGGGTGGCCACCAATATCCACATGGATCAATAGGATGGGTCAGGCTAGGTCTTGTTCAATTTTTTCATTAGAGGCCTTGCCTTCTTGTTATTTATCACTTATGAGTGTTTCATCAAGTTCTGGGCAGAGGCTTGGATCCCAACCTTGAAAAAGTGGCTTAGATATTGCGGACACTGGCATAGAATTTACTAGAAAATATTGTGGTCGCAGGGAAGCATGCTTGTGGGGGCCACTAGAGGGTTTTAGTCACATAGAGGCCTTGTCATTGGAGCGAGTGGAGGTTTAGTTCAATTAAAAGCTAGGTTAACTCAAGGGTTCGACACATGGGTTGGTTGGTTAGTTCATGGGATCCTTGTAGCTCCCGAGGGAGGTTAGTTTGGTTTCGGTTTGTCAATTCCACTTCCTTAAGGCGATCTAGGGAGTTGAATCATATCACAATAAATCTTAATCATACATTTACCCTAGTGGACAAGTAAGCTTGGGTAAGTGTGGGAGGAGGGTGTGACAGATTGGTATCAGAGCCAAGTTAAACACTTGGAGCTAATGGGTGGAATGTGTTTTTCATGCATGCATGAAGGTTGTATATGTGATTTTATGTATGCATGGTGATGTTCATTATTACAGTTGTATTGTCATGTAGAGGTTTATGATGTTGTTGTTGTGAAGTGTTTTTTATGCATACATGTTGGTTATATATGTGTTCATTATGTATGCTAGTGTTTGTAACATCCTTGGTGAAAATTCCATGTAATAAAACTAAATAAAGGAAAAATAATAACCACGGTTGATGGGACACTTATTCCAAGCTAAATGTTGGGCAAGATCCTAGTGATGGGGATCACTTGTGATTGTTTATGGCTAAGGAAATTGGCAAAGGAAATGGCTAAGGCTTTGGAAAGGAAAAATGGCATTTTTGGCACATTTATTTATGAAAATAATGGAGATTAGGAGAAAAATGAGGTGAAAAGTCATAGGTTGCATGTGAGGAGGAAAATGAAGGAAAATAATGGAAAATGAAGAAAATAGAGGCCTCATTCATCAAAAGGCTTCCGTGGATCAGTTGGAAAGCTTTTGTTAACCTTTTGTCAGTTCAGTTTTGGAGCTCTCTCATTATTCTCTCTCCCTCTCTCATACTTTTGGAGACTTAGAGTTTTCTCGGAGCCTCTTGGAGGGTGTGGCATACTTGGATTCTTAGAGTAAGAAGGAAAAGGAAGAGCAGGAAAGCGCAAGAAGGAATTAGGATCAATAGGTACATTAAATTGCTTGTAGGTACTGGGTTGCATGTATGTTTCCTTCACTAGTTTTTGGCATGCATGACATATGCATGTGGATTTTTGGATGTGATCTTTCATTGGCATGGTGGATGTCCGAGATTGACAATGAATTGCCTAGCCTTGCCATTTTATTTCCTTGTTGTGTTTTTAGTTGGATCTCATGTTTCGTTAGCTTAGGTTGAGTTATTAGTTACTGGAAGCCTTGGCTAGACAAACACTTTGGAAGCGCTGTGACAACTTGGGTTGATTTACTAGTCCTAGAAGCCTTGGTTGGAACAAACAATTTGCAAACCCTGGAAGGCTTGGATGGAGACAAAATTGATGATGGTTTAGTGATGTTCGACCATGAGGTGGAATCACTATTTGATGGGTTGAGTTGGATGGCCTTTGGAATCCCTAGATGAGTTTTGATTGATGTGTTCTATGAGATCCCACATTCATGCTTGGAATATGGCACAGGGGTGAATGGCTGAAGAGAGATTTGGCTCAACCATTCTATGGTTGGGTGGAATATGGAAGTCCCATCCTGGGTTTGGATTTTGTATCATTAATGAAATGTTATTTCTCCTTATATTTCTATGAGCATTATGCTGGATTATATGTGGTTTTATGGCAGAAACTATGTATGGCTTTCATCGTGTTTTTACTTGTAATTGAGTGATCAACATAACTATGAACTAATGTATGGAATGGCAATTGATGTGTAGAGGCATCAATGGTTCTTAGCGATTCTCAGCTAAGTATGAGACCCTTATGCTTAGAACTATTAATTACACATGTAGATTACACATTTGCAATATGTTTACGAAATGCCTATCATGGCTAGTAGGGATCCAGTCAAGGTCTTGAACAAGTAGTTTCTTTAGTACTATCATTTCCATGTTATTTTACTAATTTTAAGAGATGGTTCAATTATGGGCAGTGACCTGAGCTCTGGGCCTAAAAAAGTGGCTCAAATCCTAGATTAATTGGCATAGCACTAACAGTTTTGATCTATGGTCGCTAGCAAGCAAGCCTGTGAGAGCGACTTTGGGTTTCTGGTCACTCTCATTCCTATAGCATTGGAGAAACTGAGCTTTAAATTGTCCAAAAGTTCGGTGGGACCCTAAAGCAAGTTGTCTAAAGTATTGGATTGGTTCCTTAGGGTCTTGTAGTTGATGATTAATGTTTGTATGGCGTGTTATGTCGGTTCCACTTCCTTTAAGTTAATTAGGAGGTCGAATCATATCATAGTGGCCTCTCATCGCATGTTCACCCCGAATGGCCGATTTCTTGGGTAAATGTGGGAGGATGGTGTTATAGAGTGGTATCAGAGCATGGTTCGCCCCTCGAACTCGATGGGCTATGTGTTGGTTATGCATGCATGTGAGTTGCATGTGTGTCTCTCACACTTACATTCCATGTGTTTGTTGCATTTGCTTGATGTTGTTCATGATTATAGTGATGTTGTCATGAGAAACTTGAGATTGATATTGTGGAATGCAGTGTCATGAGTTTATGACTGGTTACATGTTGACTTATGTCACTTACATGTATCATTGTACTATGCTTGATTACATTATTGCATGTTGGTTACATTCTTGTATGCTTGGTTGCATGTATCATTCTTGTAGGTTTGATTTCAAGTATCATTCATTCATGCTTGATCATATGTTTTTATGAATTCTGTAGTTGATTACGCATTGCTTATGCATGTTCATGTTTTCAAGTGGTCACGTGTATAGTGATGTAGTGATGTAGTGGTTGTTGTCATGCATGAAGTTGTGGTGTGTGTAGTTGTTAAGGTCACGCATTGATGAATGAGCCCTAGCTAGAATAATCATTTCATGGTCGTATGCTTATGTTTTATGTTTCTATATGTTTTCATGATTATTTTATACATGTATCATGTTGATTTGTTGATCTTGCAGACAATGCATCCTCCCTGAGCTATACTAAGGTACACTGGTTTATTGTGATTTGGTTTAGTTAACATGATATACCTTGCAAAAAGAAATATCAAATAGCTAGCAAGATGGTTGACTACAAAGACTCTCCCTATGAAGCTCAAGAGAAGAATGGTGTTGGGAACTCTTCCGATCTAGAAGTTACACTAAGAAGCTTGAAGGAAGAAATAAGGAGTTGTAAGGCAGATAATGAAAGAATCATGCAAGCACAATAGAAACAAGCAAAGGTAAATGCGACGATATTTCAGAGTGTGTCCGACTTACAGTGACAGGGATCAAGTTGTATACGCTATGAGCATAAGGATAGAACTAACGAGGCATATGGTAGTCGATCAGCTCGTAGACATAGGTCAAATAGATCTGACACAATCAGAGATGGCGGATTGTTTGACACTCCGAATAGGAGAGGGGATAGACACAAGTTTTATTCTAGTTTTGATTCATATAGGCATCATAATCGTCATCACTATAATCCTTACAGGAGGAGTGATAGGGGATACTTGTCGAATGAGTTTAAGAAATCAAAGCCACCTACGTTTGATGGAGAGATGAAGAAACCACAGGATGCAGAGGCATGGTTGCTTGGCATGTCTAATTTCTTCAGGTTGCATGACTATTTAGAGAACATGAAAGATAGAGTGGCTACATTCAGTCTCAAAGGTAAAACAGACATTTTGTGGGAAGATGTGAAGAATGTCAAATGTATTCATGAGGAGGATTTGACTTGGAGTGAGTTTGAGTGACTATTCAAGAAGAAGTACTACATATTAGAGAGATAATTTGATGACAGAGAAAAAGAATTTTATGAGCTAAAGATGGGATCCATGACAAATTATGAGTACACTAGTGGATTCTTGGAGTTGCTGAGGTATGTGCCTTATATTACTGAGGAAAAAGCCAAGGTTTAGAGGTTTATTAATGGATTACCGGTTGCATTCAAAGATAGGATTGAGTTCGATGAGCCTAGATCATTGGAGGAGGCCATTCGAAAGCTAATACATTGTTATGAACAATCGAAGCGTAGGACTGAGACTAATCTAGACTAGAGAGGTAATGCAAAGAATAAAGGAAAATGGGAGAGAAAGAGAGCAAGGCCTTAGGATACAGGTAACAAGGAGAATGTTTCACCACCTAAGAAGTTCAATGCATTAGATAGAGGACAGGGATTCCGATTAGGAGAATAGAACAAGGAGACGGGCTCGAAACCTATATAATGTTGGATTTCTGGCAAAGATCATCGCAGGAGAGATTGTCCACAAAATCAGGGTGTTAGACCTCAGATATATAGTACGCATGAGGATCAGACTGTTGGGGATGTTGGTCAGAGTATTCCACGTATCTATGTATCATTGGATAACAAACATGTAGACCATCAGGCATCTATAATTGAGATGGAAGGTAATATTTGTGATCAAGTTATTTCTATTTTGATTCACCCTGGATCTAATTATAGATATGTCAGTCTTGACCTGGTGGATAAATGTGCTT
The DNA here is from genome assembly GCA_031772625.1 of Pinus tabuliformis. Lineage (NCBI taxonomy): Eukaryota > Viridiplantae > Streptophyta > Pinopsida > Pinales > Pinaceae > Pinus > Pinus tabuliformis. The sequence goes on along the minus strand of CM062811.1, from coordinate 974,173,433 downwards.
TGAGTAAGGAATTACATGCAAAGTCTTGGTTAGTGCAATTGGCTACAGGTGCGAAGAAGCAAGTTCATCATTGGGTAAGAGTTTGTGCATTTGATTTGAATGGTATGCCTACCGCAACACATTTGAATATATTACCGTTGGGTTCATATAATATGTTGTTGGGCATGGATTACATGTATGTATGTATATATATATATATATATATATATATATATATATATATATATATATATATATATATATATATATATATATATATATATATATATATATATATATATATATATATATATATATATATATATATATATATATATATATATATATATATAGATATATATGTATGTATGTATGTATTTTGTTGTCTAATAGGGTCGTCGGCGATCGTGATTGTTTTACGCTAATGTTTATATGTATATATCTATGTTAGTATGTTGTTGTCTGATAGGGTTGTGAGGGAACATTCTTTTGGAGGAATGATTGCTTAGGTAGATGATTGACATGAAGATGTTCTTGGTCTTATGAGGAATCGAGTGGGAAGAGTATCCCTTATAGATATGTGAGGTCAATATCATGTGGATATGAATTGATATTATGAGTTTATACTATGGCTATGTTTGTGTTATGGACAGGTAATGTTGATGGATACATAAGTGGAATGAAATCAATGTGATTTGTGGCATGTTGGAAGATGCATAGATAGTGGAAAGACACTAGATGAAAGGTTGCCTGGTGGAGACAGTGTGATATCTGGATGTGCAGTACTGTTGGTGTGTATATGTTGTACATGTTGTACCTATGTTGTTGCATACATGTGGTATTGTGTGCATGTTCTACATGCAGTGTTGTGTACATGTAGCATATGCAGTATTGTCTACCTATGGTGTTGTGTGCATGTTTCATATATGGTGTTATGTGCATGTTGCATATGCAGTGTTGGGTATAGATGGTATTATGTACATGTTGTATATGTAGTGTTGTGTGCATATGGTGCAGTGTACACATTGTACATATGGTGTTGTGCATATATGGTATTGAGTGCATGTTGTACATGTGGTGTTATGTGTTCGTGGTATTGTGTACACGTTGTGGAGGTGGTATTATGTACATATGGTGTTGCGTACAAGTTGTGCAGGTCATACTATGTACATGTGATGTTGTGTACACGTTGTGAATGTGGTGTTGTGTACATGTTTTGAAGGTGGTGTTGTGTACATGTGGTTTTGTGTACATATTGTGCATTTGTTGTTGTGTATAGATGGTACTATGTACATGTTCTACACGTGGTATTGTGTGCATGTCATTCATGATGTGTTGTGCACATGTGGTATTGTATATGTGCATTGTGTAGTCATGGTATCATGACATGTGTATTCATTGTGTTGTACTTTCTGTATGTATATGTATTGTGTTGTGTTGTACACTAGGTGTAGGTGTATGTGTTATGTTGTACACTGGGTGTAGGTGTATGCGTTTTTTTTTGTTTTACACTAGGTGTGGATGTATGTATTATGATGTACATTATGTATGTGTATGTGATTACAGGGCAGAGAAGCAATTGGTGTTTTCCGAGTGTGGAAACCAATTCGATGTGTGTACGGACAAACAATAAAGGCAGATGCAGAGAACCATTTAAAGGATAAGTATCAATATTTTATTTCAGTATTTAATTATGCATGTGATCTATGACTCTAATTTATGATGGCTACATGTGAAATATGATTTTGAGTTATGATGGTTGTGCTTTGAGTTAATCGAATGTGATATATTATGCATGATGATTTGATCAAGAGCTAGTTTGAGTTGTTGTGACAGGAAGTAAACAGCATTGCAAGTGTACCTTATTGACAAGCTACCAATGAGGTATGATTTGAATTTATTTGAATTTATTTTAAATCTAATGGCAATTATGTGCTTGGCACAAGAAGCATGGAAATGCTCAGTTTGGGTGGTTGGATTGATTTCTAGAGGATTAGTAGCAATAAAAAAAAAAAAAAAAAAAAAAAAATAGAACAAGAAGTAGTATGTTGGTAAATCCTTTAGGAGTAGGGCCATTGTGGGGCACTAGTACCCAATAGTGTTCATTGATTTCCATGAGCATGCTATGATCGGTATGATGGTTTTGAGGCAGGAATATGCCTTGTATTTTGGACCTTTTGATGGGAGGAAACCTTACCAAGGGATGGATCACCCAGGAAAGGGGATGTTGGGGAACTTGGAAGGTGAATGACTGCAAAGAAAGGGGTGATTGGATTGGCCGAGGGATTGTGTAGAAGAGAAGGGAAGGTTGGGGGATGGATTTATTTTGGTCATTAGCATTTCCATATGGAATCAGATGCACATTGTGAGTGCACCCTAGAACAATGAGTCGATAAATGTTCACTAAGAGGATATCAACGTAGGATTGTATCTTTGGACATTCGATGCAGATTTAACTTTGGCAGTTGATTCTGGACTTCCATGGAAGGAGGTGCATCTTGGTATTACTTTTGAGAGTGAAGGTGTGAGCCTCCGGATTCCCTTATTACGGATGCATGCATCGTATCCTTTTATTTGTTGGTTGAGTAAATGTGCATGTGTATATGTGTATATTATTTTAAATATTGTATCGAGCTAGATTTATAAATATCCATAGATAGTATTATTATTTTTTGGTTGAAGCAAATGTACATGAGTATATATATGGTTGTTATTGTAAATACCATAATGAGTTGTGCTACAAAACTCCCATAAATGATATTTTTTTCATGTCTTCAGCAGTGCTCATAGTAAATACTACAATGAGGTAGGTTACAAAGCTCCATTGGCAGTATGTTTTTATTTTAGTGGTTATCTAGTCATTGTTCTCACAGAACACCAAGGACGTGTTTCCCTAAGGGGGAGGGGTCTATAACAGCCCAGGGTTAAAAGTTCATGTAATAATGTTAATAAAGGAAAAATAAGACCAAGGTCATGGGACACATATTCCAAGTTGAATGTTTGGTAAAACATCCTTGCGCGTATTCATTTGGTTTATTATGGCCAAGAAGAAATTGGAAAAGGAAATGACAAAGGCTTTGGAAAGGAAAAGAGGCATTAGATAGCATTTTATTTATGAAAATAATGGAAAATAGGAGAAAAGGAAGGTGAAAGGTCACAAGTTGTATGTGAGGAGGAAATTGAAGGAAAAATGAAGGAAATTGAAGAAAATAGAAGCCATGTTTTTTTGGGCCTAGTGATATGCAAACCGGTAATGAAGGATTGTAGTAAAGCTTAGTAGTGTGTATTTCTTGTTTGGGCATAGTATTCACTTAGCGGGATATACAGTAAAGCCTAGTTGCATAGGTGTTTGCTTCAGGCCCAGAAATCCTTCATCAGTTTTAGCAGGACATGTGGTAAATCCTAAGAAGCATGGTAGATTTTGTTGTGAGTCCCACATTCATGCTTGGAATGTGGAATGTGGATGATTAGCTAAAAGAAAGATTTAGTTCAGCCCAATCTATGGTCAAGTGGTACATGTAAGTCCCTTACTTGGTTGGCTTTTGCATATGTTAATAAGAGCTCCTTTCCTCTCGTGTAAGATGTGTAAATGTATTTGTTATTTTCTGGCTATGATGGTTGTCCTATTATTGTTGTTTATTCAGTTATATTCTTGTTACGAGAATGGGTTGACTTTAGTTATGGCCCTCATCATGTTTTTTTTAGTGAATTAAATGTTAATGAATGTACGACCTAATAGACGATAATGCATCTATTGTGAGAGGGCATCAAATATTCTTGACGAAAATCAGATTATAAGTATGAGGCCCCTATGTCCATATGTGTATTTATGACCTGTACATTACATGTTAATGATGTGTTTGACGAAATTCCTGACATGGTTAGGATGGGTCAGGCTAGGTCTTTATTCAAGTTTTGGATTAGAGGCCTTGTCTTCGTTTTATTTATCACTTCTGAGTGTTTCAACATGTTCTGGGGAAAGTTCTTGATACCAACACTAAAAAATTGGCTTGGATCTCGTGGACATTAGCATAGAACTAGCTGGAAAAGATTGCAGTCGTTGAGAAGCACACCTATGCAAGCCATTGGAGGGTTCCAGTCCCATGGATGCCTTTTAATGGGAGCGACTGGGGTTTAGTTCATTGAAAAACTAACTTAAATCAGGGGTTGGGAAGATGGGCTAGTTGGTTAGTTCTTCGGGGTCATGTAGCTCCCGAGGGAGGTCATTCGCTAGTTACACAAGCTACCAAGGGAATCTAGAGAAAACCAACTCCACCCTCTTATATTATAGGGAATCCAAAGAACCGTATCCTCACTTAAATGTTCTTCTCCCACCTCCTAATCCTAAATCGAGTAATGTCTCTTCTTCCCCGTGTTCTGATAGAATCACAAATATTGTCTTATCTCATTCTTGCTTAGTTGCTTTCTTGTGTGTTATCAATAGTTTTTTTTATCAAAATTTGATGCTTATCCTTTGTGTGTGAGAGTGATTTATTGGTAAGTCTTCTCTCTCTATGATCCGTCATGTGTTCTCCTCCTCATCCCCAAGGATTCCTTCCCTTTTATTTTACTCAAGTCATTGCCACAGCCTCCTCTTGCAAGGGTCTACAATGTTGATGCCCTTCCTTCTCATCCACGATGGTTCTGTCCTGCGTGGTGGTGGGGGATGTTGTGTGTCAACACTTCCTTCCACCCCACTTCTTGCTTGTTGACTTCTTTATCCCAAACTTACCATGCAACATATCTCTCATTCAATTTAGGCATTTCTTTCTTACATGTTTTCCAAGGAAAGCATGGTCCCTTGTCCTTCTTGTTTACCTCAATTAACTTGGAAAAACCAAACCATTTAAGGTGCACGAACCAACCTTCAATGGTTGTCATAAAACAAGTCAAGCCTATTTTAAATCCCAAACAACCTCCTTCCTCAAATATTTCGAACATGTTTCCCAATTCTCGGGCATTTTATTTATAATACAAAATATATATGAGATAGTCACAATGAAGGGGAAATTGGCCCTGAGTTGTCACAACCAATAATGCGATTGAAGTCATAGATGCATTAAGTAGGAGAGTGTTGATGTTGATGACAATGAAGAATTAAACCATTGAATTGGAGTAGATTAAGGCCATCTAAATGTGAAAAGGATTTTGTGTAGGTTCCATAGATATTAAGAAACTAATGATGTCTTATCAAACAACACAATTAGATTACTTTATTTAGACTTATGGTTAGTCATACAAGGGAAGAAATTGTTTATCCATGACATATCAAGACAAAAGAAAAAATATTTGAGAGTTTCATAATGACAACATAGGAGATAATTATGTTTCCTTATTTCCATTAATCCTTATGTTCAACAATATGCCTCAATAATTTAAAATCATCTTGTGTTCTTTTGTACACTTCGCTCATTTTGCTTTCAATTTGACAACTTCTGAATAAGGAATCTTTATAATGCACCCCAAAAACTTATCTATCATAGTTGACACCATAGTTTTTCTCTAACTTCAAGAATTTTCCTTTCCTTTTTGAATTTTCTCTTGTGACACACAATCGCGCACAATAATATTTGTTCCCTTCATCTTTTATCCTTACAAATTGTATTATTTTTTGTCTCAAATTCATAACATCTCTTAATCTCGCTTAGCTAATTGATCACTTCCTTTGAATTTCAAATTTCTTCCATAATAGGAAATATTGAGATATATTAACTTCTTTCTCTTCAAGAACTTCACAATTTAACCTTTGACAAATTCTTTCAAATCCTTTTCTTTCTCTTCTTTGGATTTGATTCACTCGCTTTCACATTTCTATAAGTGGCTTTATTTGTCTCCCTAGTGTTAGCAATTTTTCTCCTAATCATTAAGTCCTAAACCATCTTATGTTTACCTTGGGATATATTCATTATCCAAGTAACGTATATTTAGCTATGTGGACCATTCAGGTTATTATTGGCAGAATGTGTTATATATTGTATTATCATGTGAATAATATAATTAATGAGATTTCAACTTTGTTTCTTTCCACCACTTCTTGATTTTATTCTTCCCCATTATGTCTTTCAATTGGTATCAAATCACATTCATGTCCTTATGAACCTTAAGATTGAAGGATAAGAAAATTTCTTTAGAAATCTCAGGAGAAAATCTTAATACTTAGGATGATGATGGTGTTTTCATCTTAATGGATGTTTGACTAAGTATTGGAGATTTTAATTAGTGCGCCTACAACATCTCTAATTGTAAAAATGGCATGAAATTTTCTACTACTAATTAATTAGAACTAAAATTGTTGGGATGACGTCCCCTGGGTCATTTTTGGGGTTAAAAACCCAAATATTGATGTAAATTTTGGTAAAAGATGCAAAAATCTCCACAATTTGTGGATGTGGAGTGCCTAGATAGTTAGAAGTCAAAGGGGGTTTTAGCCCCTTGGTTATGTAAAGTCAAGTCAGTTTTGAGATCCACCCATGGTCAGCAGACCATGGGATTGTATGTAAAAAGCTATAAATACATGTTCCTTAGAGAGTCTAAGGTAGATGGAGATGGATGTTATGTCTATGTCTAAGAAAAGGGGTAAGTAAGCAGTGGGTAGATAGAAGGGAAAAGGCTCCCCAGTTGAGTGCACTGAGGCCTAGAGTAGAGTCCGTAGCTGAGTGCGCGGACCCCTGCAACTGAGTGCGTAGGGAAGTTTTGAGTCTGTAACCTCATATTGAAGATCAATAAAGAAGATCGTTGAAGAAATTCATGTGTTTATCTGTTTACTTCTGTTATTTGTGTTTGCGACATATGCTGTGATGGAATAATGTCTTTATGAAATAATGATGTATTGATGCGCGATTCTATTGGATAAGTCTTATTAACTGTACACAATGCATGTTAAGTATTTACGCAAAGATTATCATACATTCTGTTATGTTTATTAAGCACTTAAGTAGATCTACACGGACTCATATCTAGGGTTATTCTATGGTGCGTGTAAGTGGCTGATTCATCTGTTAAGGGTCCACAAAGACCTTTCATAGACCCTCACAAAGGTCTAAAGGATGTTTAAGGGGAGTTATAGTGTTGAGCCCTAGAGGCTCATAGATTTACACGAAGGTATATCTAGGGCAATAAAAGACATCACACTAATCTTCGAATGCGGAAACTTAGTTCTAGCATCCCCCCATACTGCTTCGGGTGAGACTTCAGCCTATGCTATGTGGGTTGATGCCGAAAGGGCCAGTAGTGTAGGATTTTATTTGGCGCAATTAACTCTGAACCTGGGTCAGGACCCACTAAGCCAAAAAATGGTTATGTTGTGGCCATGAGACCTGCTTAGGGAGATGTGTGATGTCGCATCATTAGAATCCGACCAAGAAGGAAATTAAGAAGTGGTTGGATAGGAATATTCATGAATTCGTGGTGCAAGAGAACATGAATCCACACATGTCAAAGGAGCAGTGGTTGGACAGATATTTGTACATAGAAATACATGAAATTTTCTTATGGACCTTCCCAGTCGAACTATATGAGTGGATAACTAAGTTGGTAGACAACCAAGGAAGGTGGAGGCTTGATGGTCCAACAATGCAGACTCCGAAGCTAGTGCGAAGTTCGGAAGCTTCTGAAGACAAGATCGCGTGTGTTGTTGACCATTGGCTCGATCGAATTATAGGAGGATTTGTTACAAAGTTCATGGTTGATGCCTCAGTTAGCTACAATGAAGCAAAGTGACACTTCTTCAAGCGACCGCGAGGTAAGTATCTAAGATATTTGAATACCTGGATTAAGATGATCTTGTGTGCGAAACGGGTTATGTCATTGCCTTGATGTTCAGATCTACGCAAAGTGGACGTATCTTTAGAAATCATGAAAAATAAATCCTTGAGTATAGCCCATAGACCTCCTTCGAGCGACGAAGAGGGAACAACACAAGCCTCACCACAGAGTGTGGTCTAGCTGATAAGACAGGGTTTTCCATGGATACATCATCCATCCACTCCACCTCCACCCTCAGCTCCACAGCATACACCTTCGCGCCATTCAACATGTCGAACTCAGTAAAGCTGCCGATTTTCAAGGGTATATGGAGCGAAGATACAAATCAGTTCTTGTTTGTTGTGAATGTTGTATGGACTGCACAATATATCACTGATGACAACATAAAGAAGGCACACTTAGTTACTGCTCTGCAGGATCGCGCGATGACATGCTATATTAAGTACTGTGTTGATCATCCTTTAGCAATGCTAGTAGATACTTGTTGGCATTATGATATAGGTGTTGTCCTTGATGGCAATTCACTCAGTTGATAGTTCACAATACAGCAGAAAAGGATTACAAATCAAACTCCAAAGAATGAAGAAAGAGAGGTATACGCAGGTTCACTTTGTCTAGTAGCGTATACACGTGGGTTAACAGAACAAAAGGAGCATATAAAGTATACACACACTTTCATAAGAGGAAAAGCACGTACATGTTGGAAAACTAAGTTTTTGGTCTGAGGTATTTGGTCCAAGGTATTTTGATCCAAGGTATTGGCCCAAGGTATTTAGTCCGAGGTATTGACCCTAGGTATTTGGTCCAAGGTATTGGTCCTAAGTGGTTTCGTTCCAAGGTATTGAGAAAGGCCTAAAACTATATAAGGAGGAGAAGATCATTAGGCCAGGGTGTGCAACTATTGAACATCTAATGAAGTGTGAGATCTAGTATGCAGGTTATTGGCTATGGTGCTTTTCTTGATCTAAACCAAGGATGAACCTTAGCGGTTGATGAGGGATAAGATCTAATGATGGATCGGGATCTTAAGTCTTGAAATGAATTATCATTATGAGTCTAGATCTGAATACTGCCTCATGTTCTATTGTATAAATTTTATGGTCTGGGTATAACTAATGTTTGGAATAGCTACAAAGTTATGAGTTGATATTTGCAGATCTGTATGTTGGTTCGCTTTGTTAAAAGTGCGTATACATGGTGGTTCGGCTAATTAGAGTAGTGTATACATTATGAAATATGATATTCGAATTTGCAGTTGATTCTAGTGGTTGTTGCAGAGTTCTGGGTTCTGCTCTGTGTTCTGGTGAATGTGTACTGATGACAGTATTCTAAATGTTCAGATTGGTTGATTGTGACTTGCTTTTGTGATGATGGGACTTCAGTGATTCAGTTGGGGGTGATTTAGAGATTGATGATTGTGTTTCAATGATTGGTTAATGCAAATGTATTTGATGGTTGTATTGCAGTGGTGATTGATTTTGAGCTTCAATGTTGTTGATGGGTCCAGTATGAAAATTGGATGAAACGTGGCCTTAAGATTGTGGTGTTTTGTTCCAGGAACGTCTGAAAATTTATGAAACATAGTCCCTGGAGGAAGAAAGAAGGTCATAGCATTATGTAGGTTGGTGCCTACGTACTGGTAAATGGATCAGCTAGTACAAGAGCTAGGGGGTTGTAGCTCCCTTCCAGTAGAAGCTGGAGAACGAGAGAAGGTTGTAGCCTTTTGCAGGTGGGTGCTTGTGTACTGGTATGAGTCTGCACCAGTACAATATTGTAAACAGTTTTTTCTTATATTAAAAGAAGACAGCAGCAGGTGGTTTTTGTCCTGCATTGGGTTTCCACCTTAAATCTTGGTGTTCACGTGTGTTTATGTGTGATGGTTTGTTCTGATATTACTGCACATGGTTACTGTTTATATGGTTAATGAAGTATTGATGCACTGATTAAAGAGCAACATATGATGAATTAACTAAATCATAAGTTTGTTGGATACACACTGGTTGCCTTAAACACAGTTTCGTGTACACGTGAGTTACCTTCATTGAAGTAGTGTATATAAATTTGAGTATGGAAAGAAAAATATTATTGATTTGAATAATATTGATTCACGCCCCCCCGCCCCCCGCCTCTCAGTATTATTTCCAACAATTGATATCAGAGCAGGTCCTTCAGAAGAATCTTGATCACTTGAAGGAAGATCCATCAAGATGAATAATCAAGAAATCATGGGATCCATCAAACTGCCAATATTCGATGGAAGCAATTTTATTTATTGGAAAATAAGAACCACAACCTATCTACAATCTCTTGGATCAGATGTCTGGGAAATTGTGGAAGGAGGATATAACTTTCCAACAGCAATTCCTACAGACACGGTAGAAAAAGAGTAATATGAAACCAATGCCAAAGTTGTGACTATTTTATTGAGAAGTTTGTCAAAATCGGAGTTTTTCAAAGTCATGCAGCTCAAATCAGCCCAAGAAATATGGGAAAAAATCATTCTAAGCCACAAAGGAGACTCTCAGGTAAAACGTGCTAAGCTTCACACTCTCAGAATTCAGTATGAAACTCTTAAGATGCATAGTGATGAAAGCATAGCTAGTTACTTCCTATGCATAGATGAGGTTGTCAATTGTATGAAGAATCTGGGTGAAGAAATTAAGGAAGTTACCTTAGTTGAGAAATTTTTGAGATCCTTGTCTGCTAAATTTGAACCCAAAGTGTCTGCCATAGAAGAAAAATAGGATCTGCAGAATATCACTATGACGCGACTTCACGGAATCTTCACTGCCTTTGAAATGAGGAAAGGAGGACCACCAGATATGAGAGAAGTTGCATTTAAAGCATAAGTAAATGGAAAAGAAAAAGAAAAACACAATGAATCAGGACACATTTCAGAAGAAGAAGATGAGGTAAATTTTGTCAAGAAGCTTCAATAGGGTTCTGGAAGGTTCAAAGTTAAGCTACCTTTCAAATTCTTTTCTTGTGGTAGAGTTGGTCATTACGCTGCTAGATTCCCTCATGTCAAAGGAAAGATGTCTAAAGAAGGTAATAGAAGTTATTATACTCATGATGATAGTTATGGCTTGTCCAATAGTGATGAAGATGATCAAGAAATATAACTACTCATGGCATATGAAAATAATGCCTTAGAAAAGGAAGATTTCCTTAAAGAAATCAGTCAAAGTTAAAATCAGTTTGGCAGAAAAGGATACAGTCATAAACATAGTGACACATCAACTAACTGAAAAGGACAAAAATAATGAAGTATTAGAATGTGAAGTAGTAAGTCTAAGAAAATAACTCGAAAAGACAAAGACTTTGAATCTTAGATTTGCTAAAGGATAAGAAACATTAGATGAAATCATCAAAGTTCAGTGTTCGCCCATTATAAAGACCGGTCTTGGTTTTCATGAAGGTGAATCTAGCTCACAAGATGAGGTAAGGAACTCCAATGAAAAATATGAGATGCTCAACAAGGAGATAAAAAGTCAACCCCATCAACAACCAAGGAAAGAAATTCTTCAAAGAAAATCTTTTACTCCTAATTGTGGAAGTGACAGTCGGTTATTTCCTTCGATGAATGATGTTGAATGTTTTATATGTCATAATTTTGGACATGTTGCAGCTAGATGCAGAAGTAGAATGGTTCAAGACCGTCACACAGAAAGATCATCACATTCTAGGTACTTTAAGGGATATTGTTTTGCTTGCAATATGTTTGGTCACAAAGCTATTGATTGCAATAAAAGGAATATGAAACATGTAAGATGTTATGCGTGTAAAAAGTTTGGACATAAAGTAAAGGAATGCAGGAGAAAATTTCGGACACCAAACCAAAAGGAGCATACATCATCACAATCCAAGGTATTGAAGAAGACAGAATTATTGTCAGAAAGATGTGGCATAACTCAGTTTGTAGACATAACAGACCCAGGGGAAGCTGAAAGTGTAAAACTTCAGTATTCCAATTTTCATACGCAACTATTATGAAGAGAAGTCATGTATATACGCAAGTTAGATGCTGCACAGTCGTGTATATGGTGTTTTGAGGAAAAAAAAATGGGACAGACTCAGGAAAAGGAGTCTGATATGGTTCAGTCACTTATCTGCTCTATTTGATGATGGTTACAATTTGCTGATGATATGTGTTGGTGCTCATAAGATGGCATAGGTTCAGGGGGAGCATATGCTTCTAATAATGCATTCTTGGCATTATCTTAGAAGATCTTGGTACAGATCCACATAGTTGTTTTGATTCAGGTGACTCTTTTGATGATGGAGATATATAGGCTGTTGATCCTAACGCTGTTGATAGTGCATATCATATGATAGTTACTGATAACTATCATGGTCTTGTTTAGATTGGTTGTCCTTGCTATAAATGTCATGTATATCATTTGATGTAAAGGTCATGAAAAGACCTAATTTGTAACCCCACTATGCATGAGAAGGATGATGTAATATTTTCTATGTCAGTCATGTATAAACATTTGGTGTATCCCCACTTGGTTGGGAGATTGATGTATGTATGAGTCATTGGTGATAGGAAGGTCATACTCACATAGTTGAGTTATAGATTCATGTTATTCTTTCGAAAAATATTTTTGCAGACTCTGCAGGTGCTCAGGGGGAGCATGGACGGTTTAGTGCATCTCAGCATGTGCAAAGGAGGAGCTCAATCAGATAATTCAATATGTACTCAAGAAAGCATGGAAAACATAATGTATATCAAAGGGGTAGGATATCTTGGTCTGCCCTTTGCCCTTGATGTCAAAGGGGGAGCGTGTCTTGGTGTTGTTGTTGCCATCAAGTCCAAAGGGGGAGATTGTTAGCATTATGATACAGGTGTTGTCCTTGATAGCAACTCACTCAGTTAACAGTTCACAGTACATCAGCAAATGATTATAGATCAGACTCCAAAGAATGAAGAAAGAGAGGTATACGCAGGTTCACTTTGTCTAGGTAGTGTATACACGTGGGTTAATAGAACAAAAGGAGAGTATAAAGTATACACACACTTTCATAAGAGGAAAAGTGCGTGCATGTTGGAAACTTAGTTTTTGGTTCGAGGTATTTGGTCCAAGGTATTTTGGTCCAGGTTATTGGTCCAAGGTATTTGGTCCGAGGTATTGGGCCTAGGTATTTGGTCCAAGGTATTGGTCCTAAGTGGTTTTGGTCCAAGGTATTGAGAAAGGCCTAAAACTATATAAGGAGGAGAAGATCATTAGTCTAGGATGTGCAAGTATTAAACATCTGATGAAGTGTGAGGTCTAGTATGCAAGTTATCGGTGTATGGTGCTTTGCTTGATCTGAACCAAGGATGAACCTTAGCGGTTGATGAGGGATAAGATCTAATGATGGATCGGGATCTTAAGGCTTGAAATGAATTATCATTATGAGTCTAGATCTGAACACTGACGCATGTTCTATTCTATAAATGTTATGATCTGGGTATAACTAATGTTTGGAATAGCTGCAAAGTTATGACTTAATATTTACAGATCAGTACGCTAGTTCGCTTTGTTAAAAGCACTTATACATGTTGGTTCAACTCGTCAGAGTAGCGTATACATTATGAAATATGATATTTGAATTTGTAGTTAGTTCTAGTGGTTGTTGCATAGTTCTGGGTTCTGCTCTGTGTTCTGGTGACTGTGTATTGATGACAGTATTCTGAATGTTTAGATTGGTTAATTGTGATTTCCTTCAGTGATGATGGGACTTCAGTGATTCAGTTGGGGGTGATTTAGAGATTGATGATTGAGTTTCAATGATTGGTTAATGCAGATGTATTTGATGGTTCTATTGCATTGGTGATTGATTTTGAGCTTCAATGTTGTTGATGGGTCCAGTATGAAAATTGGATGAAGCTTGGCCTACAGATTGTGGTGTTTTGTTGAAGGAGTATCCAGTCTGAAAATTTATGAAACGTGGTCCTTGGAGGAAGAAAGAAGGTCATAGCCTTCTGTAGGTTGGCACCTACGTACTGGTAAATGGATCGGCTAGTACAAGAGCTAGGGGGTTATATCTCCCTTCCAGTAGAAGCTGGAGAATGAGAGAAGGTTGTAGCCTTCTGTAGGTGGGTGCCTGCATACTAGTATGAGTCTGCACCAATACAAGATTGTAAACAATTATTTCTTATATTAAAAGAATACAACAACAGGTGGTTTTTGTCCCGCATTGGGTTTCCACCTTAAATCTTGGTGTTCATGTGTGTTTCTTATGTGTGATGGTTTGTTCTGTTATTACTGCACATGGTTACTATTTATATGGTTAATGAAGTATTGATGCACTGATTAAAGATCAACATATGATGAATTAACTAAATCATAAGTTTGTTGGATATACGTTGGTTGCCTTAAACACAATTGCGTGTACATGCGAGTTACCTTCATTGAAGTAGCGTATATAAATTTGAGTATGAAAATAAAAATATTATTGATTTGAATAATATTGATTCACCCCCCCCCCCCCCCCCCCCTCTTAGTATTATTTCCAACAATACTAATGATGCATTAAACAAGGAGTTTAGTAAGCCTAAGTCTGACTCGTAGCCAGTCGTTGGATTTAAGGAAATCACGATGCGGGCTGGTGAGATGCCTTGGGAGTTAGATCAAAAAATGAAATGTGTGATCCACAAAGCTAATATGCAACTCACAGATATTTAGCACCGTGAGTGGTTTATAGCCTCGCTTCTACCCCACTTAAGGACTGTTTTGTCACCAAAAAAGATAGGAACTTAGGGAGAAGCCTCGGAAATCATGATGAGATTGCATGAGACACCTATTTAGGATGCGAATTTGGGAGTCCAATAGATTTGCTCGCAGTTGCAGAACCTCTGCTTGGAATTACAGATCTTGAAAAAGGAGAAGGAAGTTAGGCCAGAGATGCACGAGGAAGTCTGGTTCCTCAAGTTAGGGGCATGATAAAGACCACTTCCCCGTCTTCGCAAATTATGTTACAAGAGGGGGTCCAATTCCCCTGAGGTAGAAATCTCTAGTAGGACCAAGTGCGGGGACCGCGCTATGGTGCGCTAATTGTCAGGTGGTTGGAAAACACGTAACAGATAATTTCCATTTGCTTCAAAATTTCATTCAGACACGACAACAATTGTTCTGTGATTTCTGCAAATTGGTGGGCCACGATGAGCACCATAGTTGTAGCTATGAGTTGATGATGGAAAGAACACCTACCTATTGAATGCAAGTAGAGACTCAGCCTATAGATCAAGGTGCCAGAGGAGTGTGTGGAGGTTATCAAGGAAGAGGACGGGGCCGAGGAGGAGGAGGACCTGGTATAGGTCGCATTCAGGTTATTTTCTTTAAATGTGGGACATCAAGGCACTGCAAGCGGGCGTGTCAGAATCAGACATGCCTATCCTACCAATATTGCAACCAGTTTGACCACACTATAGAAGAATACCTTGTGCTGATCACTAAGATGTAAAAGAAGAAGGCACAACCTAAATAACCTATGTAGAACTTACAAATGATGAAAGCCAAGCCCCGCAAGGAAGATCCGAACATGAATATCGTGCTGAGAAATGGAGTAACCACTGGGGATGATAAGGGAAAAAAACCTGAAGAATATGGATGGGATCGCAAGGCCCTAGAGAAGGAAGTTGGTTTTGATCTGGCATGCGCGAAGGAAACATTTATGGAGGCTAAGAAAAGCTTCACTGAGGCATATACTTCAGGAAGTCAAAACAAAGTACCAGGAACCAGTGCACCTACAGAGGTTAATCCCTCTATACTTACCATGTTCATCAAAACCTGCACGAAACTTTTGCGTGATACCAAGGCTGTGAAAGGCCTGCAAAAATTAATAAACAAGTGTTCTAGTAAAGAAAACGCTCCTGATGGACATTGTGTAGTAAGAAAAATTGGCAAACATAAGGCAAGAACAAGGCATGAGATGAGGCTCACCACGCAGATAGGAGATTATGAGATGGACCAGGTTATTCTGGATTTGGGGTTTAACGTGAACATTTTGCCTAAATAGACATGGGAGAGAATGGGAAGACCTATGCTATAGTGGTCTTCAATTAAATTGAGGATGGTGAACCAACAGAAGATCATCCCTATGGAATGATTACATGGATTCACCGTAGATATAGAAGGTGCGAGCGCGTTGGCTTATTTTGAAGTAATAGAAATTGTTGACGACAACAATCCATACCCTGCACTCCTTGGAATTGACTAGGCCATTAATAGGAATGGAGTCATCAGCTTGAAGAAAAGAACAATGTCGTTTGAGAGGAAATCGCTTTGGGTTGTAGTACCGTTGGACCTTGTGGAAGGATTGTGCTATACTGAACTGGTCCGTGACTATGAAGAAAGTCATGATGACTTGGATCAGATTTACAAAATAACCGTGTGATATCATGAGTGGATTAATCCAATAGCTGATGGATGGATTGCATGGGACCTAGGAAAGTTACTATACCTCAGATTCAGATGAAGAACTGGAGCATTGGTAGAATAGGCTGCATGAAGTATCGAAGTTGCACTACAACATGATGACTAAATTGTTGCATTGTGTGTCATCGGAGGTAATAAATTTACCTTATTATGATGGTTTAACTAACGTAGATAAGTTTTTGGATGCCTTTGAACGAGAAGTCCCTAAGGATCATTGCTTCTAAGCACTAGATTTGACACTGTGTGCTACGCTCACACGATGGTGGGGTACACACAAGGATAGCTTCGATGAATGGAGATATTACCAAAAGATGATGAGGTTATGATTTGGTCATCCTAAAATTTGACTAACTCAGAAGTATGATGGGAGAAATGATCCACGCTATCATTTATCAAAATGGACTAAATTTTATGGAATGGAGCCATAGCCAGAGTGGGTGCACTTGTTATGTCATACTTTGGATACAATCCTTATGAATTGGTATCTGGAAATGGAGCTCTGTCATGGCACCGTGGAGTGGGATATATTAAGGGAGGGATTCTTAATGACCTTCAGTTTTGAAGATGGGTTCGAATGCATTGATGAAGCTATGCAAGAGATTAAGGCAACAATCATCATAATTCTATAGGATCCTTTGGAGTTGTTTTAACCGAACTGGAGCACCCAGCTGCGCCATGCACTAGAATGCTATAATGTGATCGGTGAGGGGGAGGATGAAGATCTAGGAAATATCAATATTCCAGAGGAAGAAGGCCATCGCGAGGTCGAAGGTCTACAACTAGAAAACCTAGATATCACCATGCCATTGAAAACCAATCAAGTAAACATTGGTACTGAAGCAAAACCAAAATTTGTGAAGATCGGGGACTACTGGGATGATGCCACAGTGGATAAAGTTGTTGAGTTACTCCGCGGGTACTAGGATATTTTTCCTCCCAAATTTTCAGACCTGAAAGGCATTATAGGTGACTTGGGTGTGATGAAAATCACTTTGAATCTGGACATGAAGCCTATTAAGCAGAGGTCATATCACCTTAATCCCAAATACAAGGAAAACGTCTGCTTGGAGTTGGATAAGATTCTCGAAGCAGGCATCATTGAACCTGTGGAAGAATCTGATTTGGTGAGCCCGATGGTGGTTCAAGAGAAGAAATAGAAGGGATAAATAAGAATTTGCGTAGACCTACGGAAGCTTAATGATGCCTGCATCATGATCCTTTTTCGACACCATTTACTGATAAGGTATTGGAAAACGTTGGAGGACAGGAGGCCTACTCATTCACTGATGGATTCTCGGGGTACCATCAGATTAAGATCGCACCAAAGGATAGGAGAAAAACAACCTTCATGGCTGAATGGGGTTGTTTTCAATACATTGTCATGCCATTTGGACTCAAGAATGTGCCCGCGATATTCTCTCACGTAGTTATAGCAACATTTAAGGAGTTCATCCATAAGTTCTTGGAGGTGCATTTTGAAGACTGGAAAATTTTAGGCTTATTGAAGCACCATGTAGAAAGTCTGCGCCTGATGCTAGATACATGCTGCAGATACTAGATCGCGCTAAACCTAAAGAAGTGTCTATTTTGTGTCCCCTTTGGGATATTGTTGGGTCATCTAGTGTGCAATCAAGGGCTGATGGTAGACCCTACCAAGATCTTGGTGAAAGTGAATTTGGAAGCTCCAAGAAGTGTCAAGCAATTACGCGCAACCCTTGGGCATACAAGATATTACAGAAAATTCATCAAGGCTTATGCTTAGATTACCGCACCCATGGAGAAACTACTAAAGAAGGACACTACATTCTATTGGGATGAAGAATGTCAGTGCAGTTTGTATGTATTGAAGGAGAAGGTGGTTACCGCGCCGATTTTGGTCTTCCCAAATTGGAAAAAGGAATTCCATCTACATGTTGATGCCTCTTGCATTGCGTTAGGAGCAGTGCTAACACAGGATAGTGAGGGATAGATGGACCACCCTATAGCCTTTGCGAGTAGGAAATTATCAAGGGCCGAGAATAACTACTCAAATATAGAGTGCGAAGGATTGGCTATGGTGTACACGATTCAAAAGTTCAGGCACTACTTGTTGGGCAAACATTTCAAAATGTACATAGATCCTTCTGCCTTTAAATACCTAGTCAATAATCTTGTGTTGCGGGGGAAGATCTCTCGATGGTTGTTGTTATTCCAGAAGTATGACTTTGAGGTGATTGTGAAGCCAAAAAGGTTGAATGTAGGACTTGACCATCTGTCATGGATCAAAACAGGAGAGGAGCATACCAATTTGGAGGAAGGATTTCCTGATGCGTAGCTCTTCGCAGTGCGCATAGCAGATAACCACTTTTCAAATATTATTCACTTTTTTACTACAAGAATGGCACCAGAAGAGTATATGAGTCAACAAATGAAGGAACTAGTAGTGTGCGCGACAGATTTCTTAGTGATTGCAGGACATTTGTATAAGATGGGTGCATATGATATATTTCGACGGTATGTGACATATTTTGAATGGAATAGCATCCTCGATGAAGCTCATGGAGGGTTTGTAGGATGACATTATGCAGGAAAACCGACAACGCAAAAGATTTTGTGCGCAGGGCTATGGTGGCCTACACTGCATAAAGATTCTAAAGCATATTGTAGGGCATGCAATGCATGTCAATGAATGGGCAAACCATTGCAGAGGGACGAATTTCCACTGAATCCTCAAGTATCGTTTTAGCCATTTGAAAAATGGGCAATTGATCTCATTGGACCAATTCAGCCTCCAGGAAAGAAGATAGGTGTGCGTTATATCATCACCACGATAGAATATCTAACCAGATGGGAAGAGGCATAGCCAGTAAAGGATTTTTCAGGGGCTACAACAACAAAGTTTTTGTTTCAGTATGTGTTAACCAGATTTGACTGCTCGAAAGTGTTGATGAGTGCTCGGGGTATGCACTTCCTAAATGAAATGATCAACGCATTAACATAAGAGTTCTAGGTTTATCATCAGAAGAGGATGACGTATCATCCTCATACTAATGGAACATTTGAGGCCTTTAATAAGCTCTTGGAGTTAGCACTGATGAAGATTTGCAGCACACAGCTGAATGACTGGGATGTGGGCGTACCCGCAGTACTATGGGCGTACAAGACTACTTGCAAAAAGCTGACAGGTCATACACCTTTTAGATTGTTCTATGGCATAGAAGTTGTGGTGCATATGGAATATATCATGCCTAGTCTACACATAGCAGCTTTCACAGGTATGGAAGATCGCGAAGCCTTGGAAGAACGGCTCGCACAGCTGATGAAGCTTGTAGAACACATATTCTTGGCTAGATTTCATGAGCAAGTACAAAAGGAGCGCAAAAAAATCATGGCATGATCGACACATCAAGTTGTGCACATTAAAGTTTAATGACTTGGTCTTATTGTATGATAGCAAGTTCACTAAGTTTCCAGAAAATTTCAGATGCACTAGCTTGGGCCATATGTTATCAAAGAGATTACAGATGGAGGCGCAGTTCAGCTCGCGAAGATGAATGGAGAACCTTTTCCAGGAAGGGTGAATGGAAGCCGATTGAAGCCATATACAGGGGACCCAGCTCAATGACTATATGACGACGGGATAGTCTTAGTGCTCCAGGAATTTGTAAGGGAGCGCGGGACTATAAAATACACCACCCTGGTTGGAGGACTATATGACAGGAAGGCTGTGCAGAAAATGGTGAACTCACAAGCTAAGACTCTACGTGAAGGGAGCTGAACTATGAAGGGAGGTGCCACACAACACAAATAGAAAGTGGCCATTGGAGTCATTGTTCCTGATTTGACAGCCAAAAGACGGTTAAGAGGAGCAGGTTGGCGACATTTAAGGCCAAAATATTTGAAGATCTACTGCCAAAACAACATTAATGATCGAATTTTTGGGGGGGACAGTCAGATTTGAATTCAAAAACCCCTATAAATTACATGTGTCGGTCCAATAGAGAACACTTTTCACACTTAGAGTTTTTGAGTTGTGTTGTTTGTTGCTTATGAACTGCTCATTCTTTGAGGATTTGGTCGCGAGCCCTGCATTTGCCAATTTACCAAAGTTGAACCAGAAGTTTATCCTTGACACCATGTTAGGTCAAAGCCCTGCTGAGACTATGAGCACTAAGGGAGATGTCACATTGGAAGGAGTTGGTCTAGAGGTTATGACTATGGAAGCTCGGGAACTGTGCCTACGATGCTAAGGTCATCGAGGCCGAAGCCTACACCTGTTAGAGAAACCCAAAAGCTGAAGAAGGATAAGCAGAAGAATTTGGTGCGTGAGTCACCTAGAAAACATTCTGCCACTCAAAAGCAGAATAAAGACAAGAAACCCAATAAGGTTATTGATTTGGAGGCCAAAGAAGGACAGGGCACTGAGGATATAGACGCTGAGGGAATGGAGCCATTATCAAAGTTTCCTGACTATATCCCTTCGTGCAAGGGGAAGAAAAGGTCACCAAGGCCCCAAACTTTGATAAATTTGTCATCTCTACGCCATTGCTACTAGGCAAGTCCCCTTTGAAGGTTCACACTTTGTGCAGATCCCCCTGTTGAAGATGGAAGATTGGGACTTGGTGAACCACGAGAGGTTCCCACACATAGCAACCGAAAATTATATGAAGCATGTTTACTACCCAGATTCAGGTGTCACCAATTTAGAGACAATGGAATGGATCCGCAGAGTAGAGAATTCTGAGTTGTTGAACCTGTTGTGGGTGCCCCACTATCACCGCACCACTGTTAGTACCACCTATGTGTGGCAATTACTTACTTGCATGCACGATGGGTGCTTATGGCTAGGAGGGCCTATACCCATCACGAACATGCTCATCCACAAGATTATGAACCTGCCACACGAGGGCTTGAATCCGGCCAAGGAGTTTGGTGGAAAGGTAGGAGAGAAAGTTTTGGTGCTGTTGGAATTATGATACATGTGTTGTACTTGATGGAAACCCACTTGTAGCAGAATGCATGGCAGTTCAAAGGAATCATTCTAGAAGTAATATGGCAAATTATAGTGTAACAGGTCTATTCAGAAGTAATAGGACATTGGTACAGAATAACAGGAAGACGGAACTTAGGTCTACTAATCAGAATAAAGAAAGTAAAGGAAAAGGTTGATGTAAAGCAGTTTAAGAAGTATACACAGGTCCTCTTAGTCAAAAGAACGTATACATGCTCGTCCACAGGAGGAAAAGAGCGTACATGTTGGTATTTGGTCCAAGGTATTTTGGGTCCAAGGTATTGGTCCAAGGTATTTGGCCCAAGGTATTGACCCTAGGTATTTGGTCCAAGGTATTGGTCATAAGTGGGTTTGGTACGAGGTATTGACAAAGGATCTAAGTATATAAGGAGAAGAAGATCAAAGGGCTAAGTACACAAGTAATGAATATCTTATGAAGTGTTAGATCAAAAGCAAATATGCATGTTATGGGTTTTTTATGCTCTGCTTGATCTAGACTAAATATGCACATGTGTGTTTGATGATGGATGAGATCTAATGATGGATCAGTATCATAATGACTTATAATTATGTGATCTGATAATGGATGGGCTAGATATGATAGCTAACACATGTTTTATCCTTTATATGTGATGATTTGGGTATGTCTGAAGTCAGGAATTGCAGCGAAGTTATAAGTAAGTATTTGCAAATCTATACGCTGGTTCGCTTTGGTGAAGTTGCGTATACACGTTGGTTTGGCTCTTCCAAGTAGCGTATGAAAAAGAAAAGCTTGATGTTCAAGGATGATTGATCTATCAGATCAATACTATTGTTTTACTGTTGTCTATCAATGAAGCCTTCTTAGATCTGAAAGTAAAATTGAATGCATAAAGAGCTTGTGTCTCATTGATTAATTGATTGAGAAAGAAGGGTGATCCTTGTTGCTATCAGTTTAGAACTTTATAATAAGACAGTAGATCTTCAGAATGTCACTGATTGATACAGTTTGTGGTTCAGAGGTTTCATGATTCAGTATCTTCAGAGGTATATGCAGGTTGGGAAAAAGGAAGTAGCATATACACGTAGGTTTGCTTCATTAAAGGAGCGTATACATTCTGACATGTGCCTTTTGAGGTTACAGTTAGTTATGGTTGTTGATTCAGTGTTCTAGGTTCAGATCTGTGTACTGGTTACAGTGATCTATTTGTTCCAGTTGATTGGTTGAATTTGATTAAGTTTGAATGAATGGTTGATTTAGTTGTGTCAAAGGTTCAGTGATTGTTTTATTCAATTGTGTCAGAGGTTTAGAGGTTTCAATGATTGATTGTTCCAATTATATCAGAGATTGATTATTAGGTTTCAACTATATCAAAAATTGATTGGGTTGGTTGATGCAGATGTATTTGATGGTTGTATTACAGTGGTGATTGATTTTGAGCTTCAATGTTACTAATGGGACTGGTATGAAAATTTGATGAAACGAGGCCTTCATGTGTATTGTTGTGTACCAGGAGCATCCAGTCTGAAAATTTATGAAATGTGGTCCCTGGAGGATACTGAGGGTTGGAGCCTTTAGTGAGGAAGTTGAAGCTTCCTGCCAGTAATGGTTGGTGATTTGATCAGGGGATTGGAGCTCCCTTCCAGTACCAGTTGGAGAACGAGTGAAGGTTGTAGCCTTCTATAGGTTGGAGCCTACGTACTAGTAAATATATCGGCTAGTACAAGAACTAGGGGGTTGTAGCTCCTTTCCATAAGAAGCTAGAGAACGAGAGAAGGTTGTAGCCTTCTGCAGGTGGGTTCCTACATACTGGTATGAGTCTACACTAGTACAAGATTGTAAATAGATTTTCTTATTATTAAAAGAAGACAGAGATGACAGAATCAAGTGGTTTTCACCCACATTAGGTTTCCACCTTAAATCTTGGTGTTCATGTGTGTTGCTTATGTGTGATGGTTTATTCTCTTATTACTACACATGGTTACTGTTTAATGTTTAATAAAGTACTGATGCACTGATTAAAGATCAACATATGATGAATTAACTGAATCATAAGTTCACTAGATATATGCTGGTTGCCTTGAGAACAATTGCATGCACACACGAGTTCCCTTCTCTGAAATATCGTATATAAACCTGATTATGGAAATGAAAAAGTTATTGATTTGTAAATATTGATTCACCCACCCTCTCAATATTATTTCCAACATTTGGTATTAGAGCAGGTCCTTGGACAAAAGCTTGATCGCTTGAAGGAGATCCGTAGAAGCAATGGGAAAGAAGCTAAAGAAGAAAGCACCACAACAGAAGAAGACATCTCAAGGGAACTATGATAGTGGGAGAGACAATTGGCCATTATGTGGAAGCAACTCCTCAGATTTAGAATCACCTCAGAATGAAGATGAACAAGCAAAAGAATTATCAGGTATGAATTTGGTGTCCTCTAGTGATACATTTCTTTGTTCATTTGAAGATAATGAATGTGATAGAGAAACAAATGAATTTTCTCTTATTGATGAAAGAGAAAGAAATCAAATAGAGGCGGAATGTAAAAAGCTCACAGACATAATTAGAAATCAACAAGATCTATTGGACAAGGGGAGTGTACCTACAAAGAAGAGATTACAAAGTTAAAGTCTCAGTTAGAGGAAGGAAACATAGTAAGGAAGCAGTACAAGGAAAAGGAAGATCAATGTCAAAGGTTGCAGGATGAAGTGACATCATTGAGAAATGAAGTGAATGAAAAGGACACAACAACCAAGGAACTTATAGAAAGAACCGGCTATTGTGAAGGTCTTGAAGCTGTGGTCGTTTCTCTAAAAGAAGATCCCAAAAATTCAAATAAGCAGAATGAAGATCTACTCCATGCATTTGAAGAACAAGAAAATGAAGTTCTCGAATTAAGGTAGCAAGTGGAAGAAGGAATAAAAGCTGAAGAAATCATGAAGAAGAAGTATCTTGAAAAGGAAGAGCAATATCAGGTTGAGGTAAATATCCTAACAGGTAAATAAGAAGTAAAGGATAAACTTTTACGATTTCAAGATAGCACTAAGATTTTGGATAATATTCTTAGTAGTCAAAGGTCTCGTATCATAAAATATGGTCTTGGTTTTCATGAAATTGTTGAAGGTGAATCTAGTTCACAAGATGAGGCAGGGAACTCTAATGCAAAATCTGAAATGTTCAACATGGAGATAAGAGGTCAACCCCATCAACAACCAAGGAAAGAAAGACTTCAAAGAAAATCATTTACTCCTAACTATGGAAGTGATAATCAGCTCTTTCCTCTGATGAATAATGTTGAATTTTTTGTGTGTCATAATTTTGGACATGTTGCAGCAAGATGCAGAAGTAGAATGGTTCAAGCTAATAACCATCACACAGAAAGATCATCAGTTTCCAGGTACTTTAAGGGATATTGTTTTTCTTGCAATATGTTTGGTCACAAAGCCACTGACTGCTTTAGAAGGAATATGAAACATATAAGATGTTATGCTTGTAACAAGTTTGGGCATATAGCAAAAGAATGTAGGAGAAAATTTCACCCAACATACCAAAAGGAACAAACATCATCACACTCTAAGGTATGGAAGAAGAAGGAATTACAAACAGAAAGATGTGGCATAGCTCAGTATACAAACAGAACAGACTCAGAAGGAACTGAAAGTATGAAATTTCAGTGTCCTAATTCTCATACGAATTTATCATGAAGACAAGATGCGTATATACATGAGTTAGAAGTTGCACAGTCGCGTATATGTTGGTTTGATGAAGAAGCAGTGGGGCGGACTCTTGATGATTGATGACTATAGTATGTGGATGTTATTTAGAAGTTATTTTGATCCTTATAAGTTGTTGATGACTTGATGTATATCCTATTCATGATGATGCCTTGATATTTCTTACTGATATTATAGTGAACAGGTGGCACAGGTTTAGCGGGAGAATATGCTATGCTTCTAATAATGCATTGTTGGCATTATGTTTAGAAATATTTGGTACCTAATGATTCTTATCAATGGTGATGATGCTTATGTGGCTAAAGTGTTTAAATGATACATCATGCTAAGTTACGGGTATGAGTTTCCCATGATGAAATCTCAGATGATATTTGTATTGCTTGGGGTTACATAGTTGTTATTCAGATTAGATTTATGGATGATTGTGGATGAATTTTTGATGATACATACAGTACATATATGTTGATTACATGGTGATATTCATAAGGACAAGGAGAAGGACAAAGTGCAACTTCATTATTTGATGTTGGTGTCATCATGCCTTCAAAGATGCATAAAGTTCATATGGTGCAGTTATGATGCAGGATTCCTATAGTTCTTGGCTCTCACATGGTTGAGGATTGTTGTTGTTGATGGTATCAAGAAAGCTTAACAAATGACCATGAGCTCATGGTTTGCTAGATACATAGTTGATGGATACACATTATGTTGGATACATGGATGATTACTTAAGTTGCATATTGACAAATATCGTTGGTTGGCCAAGAGAATGGTGTTATTGCAGGTCTCATGAAGACATAGCTATTTGAAGACATGGATATTCAGATACATGGCTTACTTAGTCACATAATGATGATGACTTCTTACCTTATGATGATAGGTTGATACTCACATATGTTGATTATCATGGTTGATGCTTATCAGATGTGAGATGTTTCCTAGTGATGATACATGGTTGATATATTGAGGGTTCTTGTGGAAAGATCATGCAGTTCTTGATGATGATGTTATGATCATAGATGATGACTATGGTGTTTTCACATACATATGATATGATGTGAATTTTTTTTTTTCTTGGAGATATGACATATGCTTAGTTGATTCATGGAAGGTTATGATAAGGCTCTTTCTACTAAGGAAACAAAGCAAGTTGATCTTGATGAGATCAAGAGGATGAGTTGATATCTATATGTAGCATACTTTGTCACAAGTTGATGATATTTACTTTTTCATATCTTCGAATCTGATGATGGACATATACAGGTTGCGGGTTTGGATGTTGCTGACAGATGCTTATGGTGCAGATCATATATGGTGTATGATAGTTGCTGATGACTATCATGGTCTTGTTTAGATCTTTGGTCTTTGTTATAAATGTCATGTATATCACTCGATGAAAAGGTCATATAAAGGCCCATGATGTAATAATATGTCTTTGTCTGTCATAGTCTTTTAATGAGTCCTTTTGGTCATATGATGTAATTTATACCCCCACTATGCATGGGAAGGATGATGTAATAATTTCTATATTTCAGTCATGTATAAACATTTGGTATATCCCCACTTGGTTGGGTAGATGAGTCAAATTTGGTATATCCCCACTTGGTTGGGAGATTGATGTATGTATGAGTTATTGGTGATAGGAAGGTTATACTCACATAGTTGAGTTATAGAGTCATGTTATTCTTTTAGAAAATATATTTGCAAACTCTGCATGTGCTCAAGGGGAGCATGGATGGTATAGTGCATCTCAGCATGTACAAAGGGGGATTTTAATCAGAGAATTCAACATGTGCCTAGGGGGAGCATGATCAATGTTCATATTCAGTTGTTCAGATATGAAAGTCTTCATTTTGGTTATCCCTTTACCATTGATATCAAAGGGGGAGAGTATCTTGGTCCACCCTTTGCCCTTGATGTCAAAGGGGAAGAGTATTTTGGTGTTGCTTGTTATCTCTAACAGTTTCTAAAGCCTGTAGTAATCAACACCAACATAGTTGCCATCAAGTCCAAAGGGGGAGATTGTTGGCATTATGATACATGTGTCGTACTTGATGGCAACCCACTTGTAGCATAACAACTCACTTCTATATGGTAACTAGATGAATCTATGTAACTAGATGAATCTACAGGAGAAATATTAGATCTGACAGAATGCATGGCAATTCAAAGGAATCATTTCAAAAGTAATATGGCAAATCATAATGTAACAGGTCTATTCAGAAGTAAAAGGACATTGGTACAGAAGAATTGGAAGATGGAACTTAGGTCTACTAATCAGAATAAAGAAAGTAAAGGAAAAGGTTGATGTAAACCAGTTTAAGAAGTATACGCAGGTCCTCTTAGTCAAAACGACATATACACGCTGGTCCATAGAACAAAAAGAGCATATACGTATACACGCAGTCCCATAGGAGGAAAAGAGCGTATATGTTGGAAAACCAAGGTTTTGGTCGGAGGTATTTCCTCCAAG
This sequence comes from Pinus tabuliformis, assembly GCA_031772625.1. Lineage (NCBI taxonomy): Eukaryota > Viridiplantae > Streptophyta > Pinopsida > Pinales > Pinaceae > Pinus > Pinus tabuliformis. Next base: position 974,146,084 of record CM062811.1, on the reverse strand, counting down.
GTAGTTTGGGTCCAAGGTATTGGTCCAAGGTATTTGGTCCGAGGTATTGACCCTAGGTATTTGGTCCAAGGTATTGGTAATAAGTGGTTTTGGTCCGAGGTATTGACAAAGGATCTAAGTATATAAGGAGGAGAAGATCAAAGGGCTAAGTACACAAGTAATGAATATCTTATGAAATGTTAGATCAAAAGCAAATATGCATGTTATGGGTTTTTTATGCTTTGCTTGATCTAGACTAAATATGCACCTGCGTGTTTGACGATGGATGAGATCTAATGATGGATCAGGATCATAATGACTTATCATTATGTGATCTGATAATGGATGGGCTAGATATGATTGCTAACACATGTTTTATCCTTTATATGTGATGATCTGGGTATGTCTGAGGTCAGGAATTGCAGCGAAGTTATAAGTAAGTATTTGCAAATCTATATGTTGGTTCACTTTGGTGAAGTTGCGTATAAACGCTAGTTCGTCTCTTCCAAGTAGTGTATGAAAAAGAAAAGCTTGATGTTCAAGGATGACTGATCTACCAGATCAGTACTATTGTTTTACTATTGTCTGTCAATAAAGTCTTCTTAGATCTGAAAGTAAAACTGAATGCATAAAGAGCTTGTGTCTCATTGATTAATTGATTGAGAAAGAAGGGTGATCCTTGTTGCTATCTGTTTAGAACTCTGTAATATGACAATAGATCCTTAGAATGTCATTGATTGGTAGAGTTTGTGGTTCATAGGTTTTATGATTCAGTATATTTAGAGGTATATGTAGGTTGGGCAAAAGGAAGTAGCGTATACACATAGGTTTTCTTCATTAAAGGTGTGTATACATTCTGACACGTGCCTTTTGAGGTTATAGTTAGTTCTGGTTGTTGATGCAGTGTTCTGGGTTCAGATTTATGTATTGGTTACAGTGATATGTTTGTTCCAGTTGATTGGTTGAATTTGATTAAGTTTGAATGAATGGTTGATTCAGTTGTGTCAAAGGTTTAGTGATTGTTTTATTCATTTGTGTCAGAGGTTTAGATGTGTCAGTGATTGATTGTTCCACTTATATCAGAGATTGATGATTGGGTTTCAACTATATAAGAAATTGATTGGGTTGGTTGATGCAGATGTATTTGATGGTTGTATTATAGTGGTGATTGATTTTGAGATTCAATGTTACTAATGGGACCAATATGAAAATTTGATGAAACGAGGCCTTCATGTGTATTTTTGTGTACCAGGAGCATCCAGTTTGAAAATTTATGAAACATGGTCCTTGGGGGATGCTGATGGTTGGAGCCTTCAGTGAGAAAGTTGAAGCTTCCTGCCAGTAGTGGTTGGTCATTTGATCAGGGGGTTGGAGCTCCCTTCCAGTAGCAGCTAGAGAACGAGTGAAGGTTGTAGCCTTCTATAGGTCAGAGCCTACGTACTAGTAAATATATCAGCTAGTACAAGAACTAGAGGGTTGTAGCTCCCTTCTAGAAGAAGCCGGAGAATGAGAGAAGGTTGTAGCCTTCTACAGGTGGGTGCCTTCATGCTAGTATGACTCTGCACTAGTACAATATTGTAAACATGTTTTCTTATTATTAAAAGAAAACAGAGACAACAACAGCAGGTGGTTTTCACCCACATTGGGTTTCCACCTTAGATCTTGGTGTTCATGTGTGTTGCTTATGTGTGATGGTTTATTCTGTTATTACTGCACATGGTTGCTATTTAATGTTTAATAAAGTACTGATGCACTGATTAAATATCAACATATGATTAATTAACTAAATCATAAGTTCACTAGATATACGTTGGTTGCCTTAAGAACAATTACGTGCACACTCGAGTTCCCTTCTCTGAAACAACGTATATAAACCTGATTATGGAAATGAAAAAGTTATTGATTTGTAAATACTGATTCACCCCCCCTCTCAGTATTATTTCCAATAGGCAGACAAAATGAAAAGGGAGTTTGCGCTTGTGAAAAAGTCATGTGACTATTCAATCACCTCCATCAAGGATCCCGTGGTGCAGATTGCCACCCAAATACTGGATGGAAAGGTAATGAGGAAGTGTCATGCAGACGAGGTTCCAATTCATGTGGTATCATTAGCTGCTTAATGAGCGAAGGGTGTGTAGTTTAACTGGTCAAGGTACCTATGCAGCTAATTCCTCGCGAATTGTCTCGAGGTCTAGGATGAGACCAAGTCCTTCCATTATGCGTGGTTGTTGCTCTCCATCGTGTTGGTCTCAAGGGAGCTACCAAAGGATAGACAGTTTCCTCCATTGAAGGAAGGGTTGCCAGAGATCGTGCAGTTCGCCTCCTTATGGGCTATGAAGGACCCTACGTGGTTCACTAAAACAAAGATATTCTGGGTGTTGATGGAAATGAGTCTCCGCATGGCCATCAATTGGCGGCCAAGGTTGTCCCCAACCTCGTATGAGCAGTTGTCAGCATATGTCATGTTTAAAGCTGACTTTCACTGCGTCTACATTCAGGCACGCAAGGACCCACAATAGAAATGGTACGATTTACCATACTTGGTCACAGATCATGACATTCATGAGGTGATCAAGCGCTGCCTAGTAGAGTGGTGTGCCCCATTAGATTTGGATGCCGAAACGAGTAAGGGCCCAAGAAGCTTGGCTAAAAAGAAAAGGAAGGATGCAGTAAAGCAGGTTGCGCAGAAGTTGGTGGCACAGTGGAAGAAGGAAGCTACAGAGAAGGCTCGGATGGAGAAGGAATTCACTGCTAAGGAGCAGGCTGAGCAAGAGTAGTGTGAATCACAGAGAAGCAGTAAGTCCCCTTCGCCCGTGACAGAGGAGGAAGAACAATCTAAGTAGGGCAACGACGGAGATGAGGGGTAGAGCACCCCATTTCAATTAAGAAAACATAAATAGGAGCAGCAGGAGGATCCCCACAAAAAGAAAATATCAAATAAGGCGCAGAGTGATCCCATGGTCTTAACGGAGGGCGATCTCAATGAGATCGGCGATAAAATCCAAGACACAACCACGTAAGTACTATAGTTGTTCGAGCAATAGTACACGCAAATGTTGGTGAGCATCCAAAAGGATCTGCGTGAGCTGCAGATCCAGGCCAACTTGATAAAGGTGGGTGCAAGTCAAGCGAGTGCTGTACAAGTGAGCCTAGCACCAGGGATGAGTCAGGCTGCAGAATTGGTCAGGACATTGGACCTTCGCACAGTTGTTTTACCAGAAGGGTCCCTACCAGAAGAATCAACCAATGACCGAATTATCTTAAGTATGCTTAAGGACATCGCATTGAACATTTTTGTGCTCCCCAATGAATTTCTTCATGTGCTCCAGGTAGGATTAATGGAGGAATTGAGAGCTTGGGAGCATCGCGCTCTCAATTTGATAAGAGAATAGTGGGTGAACAATGAACATATGTTCACTGAGATAAAACAGAATTTGAAGGAGAAAGATATTATCCAGGCATAGAGTTCCAGGTTGAAGGTCACAGTTACAAAGGCATGTAGAACAGTGCTGAATTTTCACATCCCAGAGGACGCACGTCCAGAAGCCAAGATCCGAAAATTAGCTGCATGAGTGCGCGAGGCCAAGGCAGAAGTTGGGCGAGTTCAATTCAAACTCAATATAAAGATCACAGAGTTGCAACTTAAATTACAACCTACAACTCCACAGGAAGTCTAATAGTAGCGCGGAGCTGCCATCAAGGAAGGGATGGCTACTTTAGATGCCGCAGTCATTGACTGCACGATCTTGTTTGAACAGGTGATGGAATTGGTACGAATTTGCAGGAAGATCCAAACCTATAGATCTTGAACATAGAGATTCGCAAGCTCTAGAAGTAGTACGACCAGGTCAGGGTGATGACGTGCTCATTTGCTACAGCAATGCCTCGACAAGTTGTAGGAGGGGTAGCAACTCCTCGCATAAGTAGAAGAAGCTCAAAAGAAGGATGTTGTGCTTAAGGCCAGGTTGTGACCTTGGCTAGAAGAAGCCCACCAGGTCTCCACCAACATTTAGGAGAAGCTAACAGGCTTGTAGTAAACATAACAAAAGATCAAGCTAGCCGCGAAAGGACCAGCTACAGAGCGGCTCGTCGAAGAGGTTAAGCAAGCAGCTACACAGAGCATTGTCAAGCTTGCAATTGTGCAGGTGGAGCTGGGGGATCTTCGCAACAAGATCACCACGCCATCTGAGTGACTCCAGGGCGAGTCATGACCTTTTTGTTGGTGTCTTGTTGGGATGGGGTCCACTGAGTCAGTTTTGGGGTTAAAAACCCAAGTATTGATGTAAATTTTGGTAAAAGATGTAAGTTCTCTTCAATTTGTGGATGTGGAGTGCGTAGATAGAAGTAAAAATGGGTTTTTTGCCCCTTAGTTATGTAAAGTCAAGTCGGTTTTGACATCCACCCATGGTCTGCGGACCATGGGATTGTATGTAAAAATCTATAAATAGGTGTGCCTTAGAGAGTCTAAGGTAGATGGAGATGGATGCGAAAAGGGGTAAGTAAGCAGCGGGTAGATAGAAGGGAAAAGGCTCCACAGCTAAGTGCGTGGAGGCCTAGAGTAGAGTTTGTAGTTGAGTGCGCAGACCCCTGTAGCTGAGTGCGCAAGGTATTTTTGAGTCTGTAACCTCATATTGAACAATGAATATCAATAAAGAAGACTGTTGCAAAAATTCATGTGTTTATCTGTTTACTTCTGTTATTTATATTTGTGACTTATGTTGTGATGGAATAATGTCTTTATGAAATAATGATGTAATGATGTGTGACTCTATTAGATAAGTCTTATTAACTGTACGCAATGCATGTTAAGTATTTATGTGAAGATTATCATACATTATGTTATGTTTATTAAGCACTTAAGTAGATCTGCCTGGACTCAGATCTAGGGTTATTCTATGTTGCACGTAAGTGGTTGATTCATCTGTTAAGGGTCTACAAAGACCTATCGTAGACCTTCGCAAAGGTCTAAAGACCTTTTAAGGGGAGTTGTAGTGTCGATCCATAAAGGCTCATAGATCTCCGCGAAGGCAAACCTAGGGCGATAATAGACATCACATCGATATCTGGATGCAGAAACTTGGTTCCAGCATCCCCCCATACTGCTCCGGGTGAGACTTCAGCCTGCACTACGCGGGTCGATGTCGAAAGGGCCAGTAGTGTAGGGTTTTGTTTGGTGAATTAACTCTGAACCTAGGTCAGGACCCACTAAGCAAAAAAAAATCAAGAGAAGCAAATTTCTTCTACAATCAGCAGAATTGAAAATCACAACATAGAAACACATGCAATGACATGCAACCATCAAAACACAAGGATTTACAAGGGAACCCAATTGGGAAAAACCCCTTCGATGCTTTTCATTAATCAAATGAGAATGAGAAACTATTACAATGCCAACTTCAAGCTCTAAAGGACACCTTGCACTGTAAACATTTTCTCCTACTGAATGATTATCTCTAGCCTATTCAAGCCCCCCATCTTCCTCCTATTTGCTTGCACAATCCTAGAGAAATTGAGCTCCTAAAGAATAGAGGATTTCCCTATTTCCTTGTGAAAATCCAAGGGAATTTATCACCTGCTTAATTTCCAAGTTTGTACACTTGACTAGTATACAATTGATTATTACAATGTGCCTTTTTTCTCCACTCCAACTAGAAAAATCGAATTCCATGCATGTATGGGATATTTTTGGTTGATTGACTAGTTAACTGAGAGATCAGTGAGCTAACAACAATCATAACTACTTAATTGACCTTCAACTGATTCAACTAATGACTATATCTCACTTGACTAAGTTCAAAAAAAAAATGAATTTGATTGCTAAATTTTAGCAATAAGTACATGCGCAACTCTACTCCAAGCATACAAACTTGGATTTGTTAATCTAACTAGGTGAAAAGTCCATGTCACTCAAGCTAATCGCAATCCAAGTCATCCTATTAATGTGGAAAATCAAATTTCTCCATTTTTCCAAGGTTCAATTCAAATGGAGGCCTTTCTTGCTACATTTCTAACACTCCCTCTTAATAAGGAAAGGATTCTTCACCGCCCCTACCTTGGACCTATGGAACCCGAATTTTCCTCTTGAAAATACCTTTGTAAAAATATTTGCATCCTTCTCCTTAGTGGGAATGTACTGCAACATCATGATTCTCCTCTACACACAATCTCTCAAGTGATGGTACCTGATATCAATGTGCTTGGACCTGTCATGAAATACTAGATTCCCAGAGAGTTTGATACAACTTTGATTATCACAATAAATCACTTTTGGGTCCATCTCCTGACAAAAAATACCAACAAGAATTTTCCTCATCCATATGGATTTGCATGCTGCTTGAATTGCAGCCATGTATTCGGCCTATACTGAGCTAATTTCCATAGACATTTTGTTTCCTACTATACCAGGAAATAGTTGCAAACCCAACACTAAAGATAGCTCCTGAATTACTTTTCCTTTCTAAGGGACTCCTTGCCCTATCTACATTTGTGAAGCCATGGAGCTTCACACCATCTTTCCTCTTGTACCATAACCCATAATTTGTTGTGCCTATGAGGTATCTGAGCACATGCCTTGTTTATTTCTAGTGAAGCTTGGTAGGCTTCACAATAAGTTGACTAAGCTCATTAACGCAAAGAATATGTCAGGCCTTGTGTTCACTAGATACATCAAGGACCCCACAAGTTGTTTGTAGATGGTATCATCTACTACCTATCCTGAAGAAGCATCCTCCTTCCTACCATTTATAGCTAGAGGAGTGTCCATAGGCTTGCAGTCCTGCATATGAAATGTTTGAAGTATTTCAGAGGTATTCTTCCCCTGAACCATAAGTAACTCACCATCTCCCTACCACACCTCCAAACCGAGGAAGTAGTGCATCAAGCCCAAGTCCTTCATCTCGAACTCTCTTGCAAGGTCCTCCTTGCAAAATTGGATCAACTTCTCATCCCCTGCCGGTATCAATTCATCTACATACAGGACTAGAATGAGCAATTTTATATCTACCAAAATGTAGTAGAGATTGGCATCAACTTCAATTTGGGTGAAGCCCAATCCACTAAGATATGTGTCTGACTGAGTGTACCAAGCACAAGGTGCTTGCTTGAGACCATTAAGGGATCTCCTGAATCTACACACATGTGTCTCCGTATCAGATGTCTCAAATGCCTCAGGTTTCTCTATGTAAATCTCTTTCTCAACCACACCACTGAGGAAGGCAGTGTTCACATCCATGTAGTGGATCTTCCACCCCATCTGTGTAGCTAATGTTAGAATGGTTCTGATTGAGGATATATTTTCATAGGGGAAAATGTTTCCTCATAGTCAACTCCCTCTACCTATGAGAAGCCTTTGGCCACAAATCTAGCCTTGTACTTCTAAATGCCCCCATGAGCTCCATGCTTCACTTTGTAGATCCATCTAGAAAAAACCACTAACTTTCTCTTTGGTCTCAACACCACCTCCCATACATTTTTATTCATGATGATTCATCCTCCTCCACCATTGCATCAACCCACACTAGTTGAAAAACTACTTCCTCAAATGAAAAAGGCTAAGAATCAATGAGTTCTATCATTAGTACCATGTAACTGGTAGACATATCGAGTCACCTCCTATGTCTATGAAAGGATGTAGGAGCTCCCACATGCTCCTTAGCATCCTGCACCAGCTTTTCAACCTCTTTGGTTCTCTTCCTCCCCTCTCTAGAATATTTTGGTTGAGTGGGTTCCTCCACTCAGCCTCCTATCTTCTCCTCCACATGTGGTTGATTCACAACATCATGAAGCTCTATATGAGGCTCTTCCTTTGGAACCAGAAGCTCCTTTTATGGTGGGATACTCAACTCTCACTCTAGAGAGCATCTCATAGCCTTCTCCTCATCAAATATGACATCCCTCCTCACCACTGTCACCCTGAGTGAGGGAAAATACACTTAGTAATTATGTGGTGTCTTTGTGTATCCTAACAAGACTCCCATCTCAGATTTAGGCTCTAATTTCTTCCTAATATCCTTGGAGACATGACAATACATAGTAGTGTTATAGCTCCAAATCTCACTCTTATGGTTTGTGATGCTGCACTCATGGCCTAGGGCAACCCCTCCTTCCAGACTTGGTCCTAAAATTTAAAAAACAGTGTTTTATCCCTTATACGCGACATTGCCCTGAGTTAAACGCGTGTATATGCAGGTCTGTGTATACCCAACCCGCGTATATGTATTAAAACACTTAAAAAAATATAAAACTCCTTATTTTCGGGCAGAGATCACGGGTTTTACCTACTGATCACTTGTGAGTGCCCGTGGCCCAACTGTTCCCAGCCAACTCCCAACTAAAAAACTACTTTGGGAGAGGTATAAAAAGACCTCAAAGGGAAGGCCTAATGGAGGAGAGAAGAGAGAGAAAGGTTATTATGCTGAGATTTTTCCCCTGACCAGGTCTGAAGTCCCTTGTGCCTTCTGCACTTTCCCCATTTGTACAGGAAACCTTTGTTTCCTTGTGTGTTGATGTTCATCCACCATTTATGACAACATGGAGTGAGTCATGGAAGGAGTTTGTTAAAGGCTTGAGGTTGGAATGGATCCGGAAGGAAGCTTTGCTTGGAGCCTGCTGAAGGTGAATCAGGTGAAATTATTCCTTTTGATGTACTTTATTTGTCTATAATAAAAGAAACACATATCTTTGTTCCCGATATAAATCTTCTTTATGTTTATGATATTCATGTTTAGAATTCATATGTAAATGGTTGTTTGGATTTCATAACTAACTACCTTTATTTATAACATGAAGATGGTTTCTTTATAAGGTTTTTTCCATATACTGTTGTGTTCTTTGGAATTGGTTGTTTTGCAGGACAAAAGAGAAGAAGGGAACTCCAAGAAGGGTTTGGACCCTAAGGGCCTTCTCAAACGTAGGACCTAAGGTACGTCCCCTTTACAATAGCATTTGCTTATAATAGCATAACGGTTGCGTGAATGTGTGTTTCTTTGAATAGATAACTTTCAGTCTGCTAGGGTTTCAACCCAAAAAGCCCTAGGGGAACATTCCCTCCAACAGAATTGGCGACTCCACTGGGGACAACACTCTTGTTGTTCCTAGTTTGGGTGTTTTCAAGCCAATCAGGGCTCAGCTGCCTTGTCTGCTTGCTGTTACTGTCTGGTCTGTTCTTGAATTTGAAGTTTTGCCAGTTTCTTCAGTTTGTTTTTTATTTTTCTTGAAACCTTTTATATACGCTGTTTTTCTTAGTTACAGAGGCGTATGTACACATGTTTCTTTAAGTGAACCCGCGTATACGCAGGTTTCCTTAGTTACAGTAGCATATACACGCAATCTGTACATAAGTACAGTCGCGTATATCTTGCAATTTTCAAGATTTGTAAATCTTTTTATCTTTGAAGGTCTGTCTGGTAGTTTGAGTCAGTCTGAAACAGTCACTTTCTAGTATCCGTTTTTGTTCTTACAGCGAGCATCTTGTTCCGAATTCTCTCTGATTATAAGGAGTATTGGTCTTGTTTTTTGTTATTGCAAGCGTCATCGTTTCTTGTTCAAACACGCAAGATTTATTGTTTGGAATCTTGGCTTCTCTGATTCATCAGGGTAGGGAAATTGATCTCAATCTTCATGTCAAATCTTGCTTTTGGTGACTTTTTGTTTGCTTGACAAAACCGCTTTTGTGACCATCCGCTTCTTTGTTTCATGAAAGTCGTTGATTGACACTTTCTTGAAATTTGTCTTTTTGATCTTTTTGGTTATTGTTGCCAAAGATTTCATTGCTGCTTTTGATTGTTAAGAGCATCTTTAAACACATATCTTTTTTTTGAGTTTTCATCCATTGTGTGGTGTCAATTTGCAAAAGTGTTTGTTGCCTATTCTTCAATCACAAGTTTCAGTGTTGTTGACAGCATTTTTTAAAACACTTTTTTGTTGTTGCGTTTGAAGAAAATCTTTTTGAAAAACTTAGTTTTGCTTTCTTGAACTTGGTTTTCATTTGGTTTCCTTTTAGTGAATGAAAGTGCTTTATGTTTGTCTTAGAACTTGTTTTTAGTGTTTAGACAAAATGAATGGCAGCATCTCATATTCCATCTAGACATTTTAAGTGGCAAGATAAAGATTGATAAGCAAGCAACTTTCATTTTTTGTTTTAGAGTAGTTTTGAATCTTGCATCGGCATATATTTATTGCATTAGGATAGATTTGCATACCTTTTTAGGCATACATATCTTTGTTAACTTTTGTGAGTGTGAAGCGTGAATTAATGAAAAGAAAAGAAAATTTTGTTTTATTAGAAGTTCCTCTAAACCCTATAGAAATTGCTCTTCATCGAAAAACGAAAAAAGTGCATGTGCATGTAGTTAGGTTTTTATTAATTTCTTTTGCGTCAAAAAACACCACTAGTTTCACTTTCGTTACCTGGTGACTTAAAGAACAGCTTATTTTAAAATCAAGTGCTAACTAAAATTCACTAGAACTTTTTGTTTAACTCAGTTACACCAAAAAGTTTAGGATTTTAGGGCCTTGGATTAGGCGAGTGGAGAGTTAACTCTCCAAGGCCATATAAACGTCAAACATAGGAGTCTGAATAGAGAGAGAAAATCCAATAGTGTTAGGAAGACCAAGAAAGCTCCGGATCTGGGAGTTAAGCACGAGGGTCTGTGAAGACAGGGACGAGAGATACCCCCTCTCCTACTTGTCCGAACTTACCTCACGACTGTTCCGCCTGGCTTCTGCGACGAGTTGGTATCCATAGTTGCTACTCCTAGGGATCTACACAGGTGGCTGCGGAGGGGAATCCCGTGGCACCTGAGGTCGACGTTGCATCACTCTCAACAGTACTACTAGAGGGAACCCTTGCGATGCTTGGGGGCTTGCACCGGCGCAGGCTGTTGTTAGGAGGTCAGCGTAACTTCCTCTGATACCTTCGCTGATAGGACTAGGCTCTCATCATCCCAGACTATCTTCAGAAGGCCCCTTAATTCACTTTCTTGTATTTTGGTGTCCGGTCCTAATCACCCGGAGCGGAAATACTTGGAAGTTGTTTGACTGGCTATTATCTTTAGGGACTTTATAGTGTGTGCTCTATGCTCTTAGTTGGCCTAGCTTTCAATTTTTTGAGTCTTTAGTTAGATCATAACAAAAAATTCAAAGTGGCTGACCGATCTCCGAGACGGTCTCGAAGGCTTCGTGGTCTTTCACCACCAAGTTTAGAGCCTTCTCCTAGAAGGTGCAGAGGTAATACTACTGGTGGGTTTCGTCCCATGGCAGTTGACACATCGGGGATTGATCCTCCTCTCGGGGGCATTAGTGTTCAAGCAAGGCCTGGCACTTTCGAACAAGAGAGGGACACTCCAGTCCTTTCTCGAGTTCTCTTTCAAGCGGAGAATAACATAGAGGTAGAAGAACTCTCAGAGTCGTTAGCGGCTCCGAATTCTCCACTACCATCTAGTCATCCAAACGTATTACAATACGTTGGGACTCTGACGCATAGACCGTCAAGTCCAGGTTACGCTACGCGCTTACCATCGATGACCACTACTGGAAGCATGGCTTCTACAAGTGCTACGACTATGCAAACTCCAACATCGGTGCAAGGGGGAGTAACGATTTCCATCTCCTCTACTTCCTTGTGTTGGATCTTTTGCTAGCACATCTTTAGTTGGGTCTACCTCCATTCCGTCCACGACTAGAACTGCTCAAACCAATGCTTTTGGTACTGGATTCTTCCCATTTGGCACCCACTCACAGGGTATTCCATCGGTTCCGTTTAGTGCCGCTACGTCCATGATGGGCGGATCGGCTTCATTCCATGGTTTTCCTTCCGGAAGTGGTCATATACCACATTCCAACCCGACAATAGGATCCATGCCCTTTTCTTCTGTGGGACAAAGTAGTAATCCTTTCCAAGGTTGGACTAACCCTAGGGTTAGTGGTGCGGGAACTAAGAATCCGTTTATCGGCCAACAAGGGAATAGGCCTTACTCCACGGTTATTTCACTTCAAAGTATTCCTCCCTTAGCTTCGGCTTGGAATCCGTATCAAGGGTTATCAACTCCTTATAATCCTTTAGGAGGAAACTTTGCTGGTTATGGAGGCTTTGCGGTCGAAGTTGGTCAAACTCCGAATTTTGCTAGATCACAAGGCTTGCCTTTTGGTTCAACCAGTTCTACTGGTTACTTCGAGCAGCCTGGTGCCTTCCAAAACCCAGGACAATCTTTTCAAAACTTTGGGAGTTCCGCCAAGTTTGGATGGAATCCAAATGTCCTCCTAGGCTTCCGTTTCTGGCAACGTTGAACTTCCCAGATCTCACCAAGTTAACAAACGATCCAATCAAGTATAATCCGGCCTAGCCTCCAGTCCCAACCAAACTCCCTTCGAACATTCCAAAATTCAAAGGGAAGAGTGGTGAGGACCCAGGTGACCATGTAACCACATTCCATTTGTGGTGCTCATCTAACTCCCTTATCGATGACTCGATCAGGTTGAGACTTTTTCAACGCACCTTGACTGGTAATGTGGCCAAATGGTATATAGAGTTGCCAGGGGGTAGCTTTACATCTTTCGTTGACTTAGCCAATATTTTATTAAATCATTTCCAGTTGCCTGTCCGTTATGATGCCAGAACTGAACTTCTGGCCACTTTTCGTCAGGATAAGGCAACTCACATTTCTGACCATATTCAGGAATGGAGACGGAGAAAGAGGCTCATTAAAGCCGAAATCCCTCCGAAGTACCATCTTGAATGGTTTTTGAAATCTTTACAACCCGAGATCTCCAAGGATGTCTCCATGTCTGGAGTCTATTCTGAGGAGTAAGCCATTTTTAGGGCCAAGCAATTAGAACTTATTTACTCTCAGTCTGGGATCCTACAAAAATACTTGCCAAATGCTCCTGGGTCTAAGGTTGACATAGCTAAGTCGAAGCCAGGTCCCCACGCGGATGGTATCGTTGGGTCGGTAGACACAACTACCGTGAACTTGTTGAACCAATTGCAGCAGTTGTCCCTACAAATTGCTTCTAACAACCAAGTCACATCGTCTAATCCCCTAGCTTCCCAAAATTCTTCAATTAATGTCATCCAATCTGATAACCCCGAAGGAAATCAAAATTCCAATGGGAAAAAGAAAGGACAAGGTAAGAAAAAGAACCAGGATGGGAAGCCTGATGCAAATAAGTCCAGCAACAACGCTGGTGGTGGTAGAAATGAGTCTAGAAAGAAAGTCAAGTTTCCATGCAAGTTGTGCAGTGGAGACCATTTAACTCATCTCTGCCCTAAGATTGAAGATGCTCAGCACTTGTTAGGACAGCAAGGGACTTCTAGTTCTCAGGCTGTGTTAACAAACCCTTTTCCCCAAGGGTAGCAACTTCTTGCTGGCGCGAGTTCAAATCCTGGTACCTCCGCTGGGGGCAAGCAGGAAGGGGAAAAATCATCGAATGTTTTCATGATGGGTTCTAACGTCCATGTGACTACTCAGTCACGTGATTATGGTGAAGCCGAAACTTCCAAGGACAATACAGTTCCCGGAAATACCGACCTTCATATTGAGCGACCCCCTATTGAGACTATACCACAATACCGAAAGGTTCCGCTAAACGCGCAACTATTAATCCTAATGCTAGGGCCGCCCAGAATTACTCCATTGTGGAGGATCTGGCTCAGAGTCCATGCGCCATGTCCGCTTTATAGGTTCTCCAGTCGTGTCTGGCTCAGCAAAGTGATTTACTTTCCGCGATTGGAGCAGTCGATCCAACTAATTCTTTAGTGCTCATTTTTGACATGTTAAATGTCAAAAAGTGACTACCTCATCATATGGCTTTCCAAATAAAGTCTACATACGGAAAATCAACATTTTTTGTACTGTTATAGATGAAGGAGCTTCCACGTGCGTCATGTCGATGTCATGCTGGAAGGCTATTGGATCGCCTTTGGTTGTTCCTTCACCCACCGTCTTGACTGCATTTGATGGTCATTCTCATAAGCCGCATGGGATTATCCTGGCCTTTCCTATATGTGTTGGGGGGAAGGTCGTCAATATTGAAGTCGAAGTCATAGATGCTAACCTAGACTATAATCTCCTATTAGGAAGGAACTGGGTATATGAAATGGATGTCGTTGTTTCGACTCTGTTTCGTGTCATTTGCTTTCCTCATGAGGGGAAAATCGTTAAGGTTGATCAAATGGATTATTGTCCAGTCGATCCTCAAGCAAGCTCTGACTCTACTGTTCCTTTAGTGGATAACCCTCGCCCGCCTACTGAGAATTTAGGAGTGGGAATGTATTCCTCATTGATGGGTACCTTTGATCTTCCCTCTCCTTTTGCTAAAATCAATGCCATTTCATCATCTAAGGAGTCTCCTCGAGAAGAGTTCTTCCGAACTCGTTATTTTTCAGACCCTTGGACCTTGCCTTCACCTACGACCACATTAGTTGAAGGACAAGTAAATGGAATGGCATTCCCTATATCTGTAGCTGAGCTTAGATATCAGTCTATCATAGACTCTGCAGACAACCACTCTGCTCCTTTTTCTGAAGAGGAGTTAGATGGTGATGTGGCCCCGGCTTGGAGCCTTGATTCTACCTCTGCCTTGGACTGCTTAGATTCAGTTTTACCTTCTGAAGAAGCAATCCTCGAAGCAATGATGGGTATAGATCGACCTTGGGAAGACTTACACCATCGTTCATACTTTCTTCCTCCATTGCAAGAAGTAGAATCTAGATTCTCCGAGATCTTCACTAGTGATGTTTGTACAGTGTCAAACCCTTTGGCTCCAACACACGTTCGTGCCGAAGGTAATATGTCGGTGATTTAAAAAATGATACCTATAAACATCTCTAGAGACCCTAACGTGATCGAGAATCTCTTCATCGGAATTGAATGTTCCCCTGGAGAAATTCAAATTTACACTGACCTATTTAAGGAATTTCGAGATGTATTTGCTTGGTCTTATGAGGAAATTCTTGGCATTGATCCTTCTATAGTTCAACATGAGATCAAGACATATGAGAACGCCAAACCGGTTCGTCAAAGGCTTTGGCCGGTTAATGCTAGGAAAGCAGCAACTATCAAAGCTGAAGTTGAGAAGCTGCTAAAGGAGGGTTTCATATACCCTGTTCCTCTTACTGATTGGGTTTCTAATTCAGTCCCTGTGGATAAAAAGCAAGAAACAATCCGAGTATGCATCGATTTTAGGGACTTAAACAAGGCTTGTCCGAAAGATAATTACCCCACGCCATTCATTGATCAGATTATCGACGAATGTGCGGGTAATGAGATTTTTTCCTTCATTGATGGTTTTTCGGGTTATAATCAAATTTCTATCCGTCCTAAAGATCAACATAACACAACCTTTATATGTCCTTGGGGTACCTTTGCATATAGAAATATGCCTTTTGGTCTCAAAAATGCTGGAGCCACTTTTCAGCGGGCCATGTCATATGCTTTCCATGACATCAAACATGTCATCGAGGCATACTTGGATGATCTCGCTGCTCGTTCTCGAAAGAGAACTGATCACCCTAGTCATCTTCGATTAGTTTTCGAGCGATGTTGGTTATATAAAATCCGGTTGAATCCCACCAAGTGCATTTTCGCGGTTACGTCCAGTCGGTTGTTAGGGTTCATCGTGTCCAATGAAGGGATTCGGTTTGATCCCTTCAAGGTTGAGGCAATAGTTCAGTTGCCTCCCCCGTCCTCGATTCGACAACTTCAAAGTCTTCAAGGGAAGGCTAATTTCTTAAGACAGTTTATAGCAAACTATGTCAAGATCACTAAAGGGTTCATGCATTTGCTATGGAAAGGAGTTCCATTTGTATGGGATGACTTTGCGCAACGATCGTTTGATGCTTTGAAAAAGGCATTAGTCTCTGCGCCACTTTTGAGTCCACCGGATTATGGTAGAGACTTCCTTTTATATCTCGCTGCAGCAGAATCAACCATTGGTATGGTTCTCGTTCAGGAGGACGATGCTCTCACCGATCATGTGATTTATTATTTGAGCCGAGGCTTAATAGGTCCTAAACTTCGCTATTCTCCAGTTGAGAAGTTGGCCTTGGCAGCTGTCCATGCTGTCCAGCAGCTCCGTCATTATATCCTGCTACGCAAAACTTTTGTCTTAGCGGTAGTCAATCCATTTCAATTTGTCCTCAGTAGGTGAGTGATTGTGGGAAAATATAATCGATGGATAGTCATTTTGCAAGAATTCGATCTTGACTTCTTGTCTGCAAAGTCTAAGAAATCCATGGTTTTCGCAGAGCTAATTTCTGAGCTACCTTGTGGAGAGGATACTGTTTATGAGGAAAGTTTTCCCGACGAACATTTATTCCTCATCTCTTCACTCGACCCTTGGTATGGAGATATCATTGTCTATCTCTAGACTTCGAAGTTTCCCTCTACTTTCTCCAAGGATGAACGTCAAAAATTACGTCACCTGGCTAAAAACTATGTTATCATTGGTGACACATTATACTGTCAAGGGGTGGATTCAATCCTTCAACGGTGTTTAACCTTAGAGGAAGCAGAGTCAGTGCTCAATGACTGCCACAGTGGAGCTTGTGGTGGTCATCTATCAGGGCTTGCTACAACCCAGCGCATTTTATGTGCCGGCTATTTTTGGCATTCACTCTTTAAAGACTGTGTGGAAGCGGTGAAACGCTGTCACCCTTGTCAAATTTTTACTTGGAAGATGCGTGCGCATCCAGCTCCTCTTTTTCCTGTTGTCACCGTGGGTCCCTTTACTAAGTGGGGTATTGATTTTACGACTTGTAATCCGCCTTCAGCGGCGAATCACAGGTACATTATCGTGGCTGTAGACTACTTTACGAAGTGGGCTGAGGCCATGCCTACTTATAAGAATGATAGTGACATGGCAACATTGTTTCTTTTCAATCAGGTTATCTCAAGATTCAGTATCCTGAGAGATATTTTCATTGATCATGGCAGTCATTTCCAGAATCAACTGATGTCTGAATTGGCTCTCAAATTAGGTTTCCGGCAGGAGCATTCATCTCCTTATTATCCTCAGGCCAATGGACAGGTCGAGGCAGTCAATAAAACTCTTAAGATGATCCTCCAATGGACAATCGACAAAAATCGATCCAATTGGCACGTTATGTTGTATTTGGCTCTTTGGGCATACCGAACCTCCATGAAAACGGCTACTGGTTTTACACCTTTTCAGTTGGTTTATGGGATGGAATCTATCTTTCCGGTTGAATGTGAAATTCCATCTCTTAAATTAGTTGTTGAGCTCCTTCCAGAGACTTCGAGTCTCGAAGAGTGCCTACTTCACTTGGAACATCTCGATGAGCAGCGTCGAGATGCCGCCACGGTGAATGAGGCTCATAAGAAAAGGGTTAAAACGCAGTATGATAAATCTATCCATCCTCGAGTCTTTTCTGAAGGTGATCTTGTCTTGGTCTATGACCAAGATAAAGACACCTTGGGGGCAGGCAAGTTTAAGCCTATGTGGTACGGTCCTTTCATTATTAAACGAGTTTTAGAAAAAGGGTCGTATGAGTTAATCGATTTTGAGGGAAACAAGCTAGCGGAGCCCCGAAACGGGCTCTACTTAAAGAAGTACTTTGCTTAGTTTTGGCCAGGCAATGGCTTCCTTGTACTTTATGTATATTTTTACATATATCATTGAGAGTTTTTTGATATCAGCACTTTTTGGTCTGCTGTGACAGGTGTTGATGGATGACTTGGTCTATTTTGGATTCGCTGATGGTGCTAGTCGGCACACTCGGAATCTCGCTTCCACAGCTTGGGTACTCTATTATCTAACTAGTCAATTGATGGTATCAAGAGGCATATGCATCAGTCCTGCTTCAAACAATATGGCTGATTATACTGTCGTTATTAATTTATTATCCGATGCAATCTCTCATGGGATCGACTCGTTGGTAGTGTATCTTGATTCTCAATTGATAGTGTCTCAATTAAATAACATTTATCGGGTAAGGGATCCATCTTTATATCGCCAGTATTTAAGGGTGAGGTTGTTGCAAAGATCATTTACTTATATTAATTATTTGTACATTCCAAGATCTCATAATGATCCGAATGGAAAATGGCATCAACCCATGGTACTCATTCACCCATATTATTCATCGACCCATGGAATTTACCCATGGTATTGTAAATGGCATCTGCCCATGGTATTGTAACATCCACCCATGGTATTCATTCACCCATGGAATTGACCCATGGTATTGTAATTGAAAAATACTATAAGTAACAGATCACATTTTGTAAAAGGATAGATGGTCCGCCACAATGTAGTCTTTACAGCTCAGAGGCATGTAGCCGCCACATCTCTTCTCAGAGATAAGCTACCATCACCCTAGCTTGTTTATTTGCATTACTATAAAATTATCTCTGAGAAGAGATGTGGCGGCTACATGCCTCTGAGCTGTAACGACTACATTGTGGCGGACCATCTGTCCTTTTACAAAATGTGATCTGTTACTTATAGTATTTTTCAATTACAATACCATGGGTCAATTCCATGGGTGAATGAATACCATGGGTGGATTTTACAATACCATGGGCAGATGCCATTTACAATACCATGGGTAAATTCCATGGGTCGATGAATAATATGGGTGAATGAGTACCATGGGTTGATGCCATTTTCCATTCGGATCACATAACTGGTTCGCTGATTCTATCACTAATCAGGCATTAGACTGGCACATCAATCATTCATCACAATAAAATCAAGCATCAAAAAGTCAAATTGTATATATATATATATATATATATAGATATATATATATCATAAAGCGTCTCGAGTGTACATATGTGGGTCCAAAAATATACAAAATTGGGACTCAAATACCCATAATTATGTCCGACATATCTAATGCCGCAGCTCAGGATGAGCAGCCAAGTAGGTAACCATCGCATTGGCCACACGCCGAAAAGTGCGAACCCAGTCACATGGCATGCCAACCACATGACACTGCATATCCTCAGGAAGGTCCTCTATGGCGGCCATTGGTACTCGGCAGCTCAGTCTCGCCAAGTGTCGTTGGACGTTGTTTAGAGTCCGTTCTGTATCAGCAGCCACCTCTTCGGCTCCTCGGCCGCGCCGTCCATGCCGCGGGAACCCATCTAGTTTTACCGGCCCAATGTCTGAAACATGATCATCATATCAGTCATTCGAATCTCATCAAAAATATTTTTCAAAATTCATCATTATATTTGAAAAATCCAAAAAAAATCATAAAATTAAAAAAATTCTTACCAATCTCACCCCATGCTGTGTTCGGTGGTAACGCTAGATCAGGATCTCCTTGGAAATCCAACCCAGCATAGGGGTAGTCATCCA
Organism: Pinus tabuliformis; assembly: GCA_031772625.1. Lineage (NCBI taxonomy): Eukaryota > Viridiplantae > Streptophyta > Pinopsida > Pinales > Pinaceae > Pinus > Pinus tabuliformis. The sequence goes on along the minus strand of CM062811.1, from coordinate 974,126,782 downwards.
CGGTGATGATCTGCCAATCCCACCAGGTGAAGAAGTTATCGTCGAAGGCAGTCCTTGGGACCTCCCCACCCCCCAAATGTTTCATCAGATCAGCCCACCGGCCCATCCGTGGATCGCGTGGGGTGCTGATGGAAACTGCTACCCTAGGGCGGAGTGCGGGAACCTTCTCGAAAAAGAAAGTGCACAGGATAGTCCCATATCCAAAGTTTTTGGTCTGTCCCCTCCTGATAGAAGTGAGCTGGCTCTTCATGTTGGCCAGAAGAGGAGTACACCAGTCGAACACAGTAGTGAGACAGTCAACTGCCATGCTCATAGTCAGTCGTGATGCCTGATGCAGAGAGGACGATCCGTTCACTCGAGCTATGGTGAACAGGATTATCCTTAGCAATAAACTCGCCACATGTGTGATGGAAATCTGGCTCCCAACCTTCTTGGGATGTCCCAGGCAATATATCTGTACATAGTCCTCTATCGTGAGACTACTCCGTGTCCTGCCCCGGGAATGTACTACCTCTCCCCTTCGAGAAAGGCCCGTGATGAAATAGATATCCTCCACTTCTACCCTGAGTGGCATCTGATCAATCATAAAGGCTTCCTCCTCGACATCCCAATAATCAATGAGCATCTCAAGCAGACGTGTGTTTTCTTTCATATTCGGCAATTTGAATAATTTAAGAAAACCGCATCCCCGTAGGGCATCTAAAGCTTCTGGATTGTTCATAACTTCATTATCCACCGCTGCGTGCTCTCTTTCACGCCACGTGACAGGCATTCTGAAAAAAAAATGATTTATAACCGTTAGTTTTTGTTTAAAAAATTTTCGCGGCATATACGCGAGTCCCTGTGCACACAATCGCGTATAGGGCCCGTGTGTACGCGGGTTTCTTATTACCAACCCGCGTATATGCCGCGGAGAAATTTTGGGCAAAAAATTTAATGATGAAACATTAATCAAAAATCTTAAAACCAGTCACAATCAATTGCAAGCTAAGTATAAGAGTTACCTGGAGGTTTTTGATGAATTTGAACAGTTGAATCCAGCTATGGGAAGTTTGCTCCTTTTTCTCCAAATCCTTTGCTCTCAAACTCAAATGGTAAAAATGGTGAGTCCAAAATCTCTTTTATAAGTTTTGAAAATGCAAAATGTTTTCAAAATTTTATTTTGTTTGGCCTCATGTGACTTTTAACTTGGGAGCTTGGAATGTCAAGATTGGTTTGTTTTTCAGGACATTTTGGACGTTTTTCAGTTTCAAGACAGTTCCATGACTGCTGACCCGTCATGGCAGGTATCGTTTTCTCACTGGCATATAGGTTAGGGACACCATTTTTCCGTTGCATTATGCATACTAGCCTCCATTTTCCGATACATCTGCCATGGGGTCGACCCCATCGTGTTATGGTTCGTAAGCCATCTTCACTCACCGATTCTTTAAATCATGACACGATGGTAGAGCCATCCTTTACATGGGCATCGTAGTTAGCACCTCACTGACATTTGTTGCCCATGCTGCTCCGATTTGAGTAGGCTCAGGAGTCCTCTGTAGTCTCGCCATGACTTATGCATTGAAGACTCATTCCTCTTTGATTCTTCGCTTCGCTCTAGCCTTATACCCTAGAGGCTCCTTTGTGTTGAGTTGTACTACTGCACTGCATGTTGACCACTTGCACCTTTTGGCCTAAAGCTGGCTTCACTTGGACTCGTATTTAAGCCAACTTTTGACCATGACGACTACAAAATCAACCTTGCATACCTTTGACTTCTGCAGCTTAACACACCTTGACCCGTGGAAGTAACACACCTTTGAGTGTCACTGACCAGTTTTCACCTCCCTGCATTGAGCATAGGAACGTTCCATTCCCAGGAACTAGATCATCTGTTTCACTGACACTCATTCTTTCCACTATACCATAGCATTCTTTTATTCTTTTTCAAGCTTAACAGAAAAAGACAAAAAAATTAAATATTCCAAAAAAGAGCGGGAACAGGACATTATTTCCATTTATTGTTGGCAGCTAGAGTCAGTCGTGTCGCCCTTGAACGAAGCACTCAAAACAAAGTCTCCTCCGTTTGGGTGGGATTTAGTTTGACTTAGGTACGCCTTGACCTTGCTATTGAGTCAGTTCTCCCCCGATTGGTTATCTCTTCCAATCATATGGAGGGTTCGTTCGTGCCTCCTGCATGACGAACTTATACAAAGTCATATTATGCTGCCACATAGTCACATTGAGTCGTGCTTTTGTTCAAGGGAAGTTAGCCTGAGTCGGCCTTTCTGCAGTGTCTCCTGACTCATTTTTTAGTCGGCCATCCCTGGTTGTCAGTATCATGTCTATCATCACATCAGCTATATTGGTCCTTTACTCGTGCCGGTTTGAGAAGGTCCCCATTGACTTCTTGCTGGCCGGTCTTGTCCTTATCGACGACGACACCTTGCTCTGAGGACAGGCCTAGAGCTGCACCCTGGCCCTATTTTCATTATTGATAGGTCACCTTGTACTCAGCATCGATCAGTATCATGGGTCTTTGACTGAGTGGTTTCCCTTGTGTTCGACATCAGCTTACATTATCTCACATTGGGATTCGTGCAATACCTTGGTTTCCATTTGACTCTATTGGTGGATACCTCGCCTCTGTGTCAACTTTTATTATTGGTTGGTTCAGAGGGTTTCTGTCATGCGCTAGCCACATCTTGTGTACACCGGAAACGTACTTCGGTTTGGTTACTACATCTCTTTCGTCCGATTCCTTCCACATTATTGTCCTATGGGTTACACTCGCGCTAGATTGATGAAGGATGCCTTAATGCCTTCCTTCTAGCGGATCTTTCCCTATCGACTCCGAATCATTGCTTTGGGGCAAAGATCTAGAGTCCATTTGGCAATACCTTGGGGTTTGCAGTCATTAGTGGTAGATCCTTCATTATCGATAGTGGGACACCATCATTGTCTCCTGATCGATAGATTCTCACAAGTGTTCGACTCCGGCTTATCTATTCACACTTGTTAGATTGTACTAGGTACCTTGACGCTCATTATCATTATCAGTGAGTAGTCTCGCGTTTGTTAACGGTTTACATCAATGACCGGTAATCAAACGATTTCTCACATGGTCGACTTCAGATTATTTATTCCCATGGTGTAGAAATGTACCACGGCGGTCGGTGAAGACCTCAGGTTATATCAGCATTCATTGGTTCACTTGACAGTTGCTTCTGTTGCTGCTAGTTGATACCACTCCACCTTATATGTTGCAGTCAGTCATGGCGACATTCTATATGCTGGCACCTGAGTTTGCAGTGTAGTACCATCCTATTCCATCATGTTCAGTTGGTACCTTTTGGGATCAGTCTTTGATATCAGTGATCTGTTGCATGTTTCAGCGTCATTGACAATCTTATATGTGATATTCAGACATGTACTTATTCATCATGATCAGATGATCCAATATGTATTTTCCAGTCATTTATACTTGTATACTTAGTGGATCCGCTTGTACTCGATATGCAGACATGCTTTACTTTTTCTGAGCATGGGTATGCCCGCCTCAGACAGTGTTTCTTTCTGATCTCCTTTGGTGGCTTGGCAGGCTGAATTCTGGTAAAGTCCTCCTCAGGTTTTGACAGATTTCCTTTCCATGTACTTGCATAATACATTTCAGCCATCATGTACCCCTTCTGACCTCATATATTAGGGGGCATCCGTTATAGCTCCAAATCTCACTCTTATGGTTTGTGATGCTGCACTCATGGCCTAGGGCAACCCCTCCTTCCAGAACTAGTCCTAAAATTTAAAAAACAGTGTTTTATCCCTTATACCCTACATTGCCCTGAGTTAAACGTGTGTATATTTGGGTCTGTGTATACCCAACCCGCGTATATGTATTAAAACACTTAAAAAAATATAAAACTCCTTATTTTTGGGCGGAGATCGCAAGTTTTACCTGCTGATCACCTGTTAGTGCCCGTGGCCCAACTGTTCCCAACCAACTCCCAACTAAAAAACTACTTTGGGAGAGGTATAAAAAGACCTCAAAGGGAAGGCCTAATGGACGAGAGAAGAGAGAGAAAGGTTATTATGCTGAGACTTTTCCCCTGACCAGGTCTGAAGTCCCTTGTGCCTTCTGCATTTCCCCCATTTGTACAGGAAACCTTTGTTTCCTTGTGTGTTTATGTTCATCCACCATTTATGACATCATGGAGTGAGTCATGGAAGGAGTTTGTTAAAGGCTTGAGGCTGGAACGGATCCGGAAGGAAGCTTTGCTTGGAGCCTTCTGAAGGTGACTCAGGTGAAATTATTCCTTTTGATGTACTTTATTTGTCTATAATAAAAGAAACACATGTCTTTGGTTCCCGATATAAATCTTCTTTATGTTTATGATATTCATGTTTAGAATTCATATGTAAATGGTTGTTTGGATCTCATAACTAACTACCTTTATGTATAACATGAAGATGGTTTCTTTATAAGGTTTTTTCCATATACTGTTGTCTTCTTTGGAATTGGTCGTTTTGTAGGACAAAAGAGAAGAAGGGAACTCCAAGAAGGGTTTGGACCCTAAGGGCCTTCTCAAACATAGGACCTAAGGTACATCCCCTTTACAATAGAATTTGCTTATAATAGCATAATGGCTGTGTGAATGTGTGTTTCTTTGAATAGATAACTTTCAGTCTGCTAGGGTTTCAACGCAAAAAGCCCTAGGGGAACATTCCCTCCAACAAGTAGCTCTAAAAAATTGAAAATGGGATACATCTGGCTTTCTCCTAGAGAAAGATTCTTCGGATGTGATCATGTCAAGTATTATGTGAGGGATCATGTACTAAAAGTAAACTGTGGTTTTGCATGCTTCTTCCCATAGATGCAATGACGACCCTTGATCATGCAACATGCCTCTTATTTCTCCCATTATGTTTCAGTTTTTCCTTTCAGCCACCCCATTTTGTTGTGGGTTATGAGGTGTTATCAATTCTCTTCTAATACCCTATTTGGCACAAAATTCCTTGAAGGTTTTAGATACAAATTCTCCTCCATTATCACTTCTCAGGGATTTTAATTTCTGACCAGTATCATTTTCAACCAGTGCTTTGAATTCAACAAATTTGGGAAAAACTTCATCCTTTTTCCTCATGAAGAAGATCCAACATTTTTTAGAAAAGTCAACAAAAATCACATAGTACCTATATTTTGTTTTAGAGGTTATAGAAAATGCTCCACATACATCAGATTTGGCTCACTCTAATATTTCTCCAGCTCTTCTATCTCGGCCCTAGAAGGTGTATTTGACATATTTCCCTAATAAATGAATCCCTTGCAAACATCATGCTGGTCAAGGGTGCATTTTGAGAGACCGGTGGTAGTCTAATGCATGATTTTTAAAGCCCCGTGGTGTAAGTGTCCCATGTCCATGTGCCAGAGTTCTCCAACATCTCAACTCTGCACATTTTTTTCCTTGCTACTCAATGTAGCGCAAACATCCACCTCAAATTTGTATATAATTTTCACTCTAACTACAATATGTTTCACTTACCCTATAGCTACATGCTTCAAAAAACATTTCCCATTGTTGAACAAAATATCATAACCCCTATCCTCTAATAAGAGTACAAAGATAAAAAAATTCTTCAATGAGCGTACATACATAACATATTTCAGATGAAGAAGGGAGCCCGACTCCCTCTTAAAGATGATAGTACCAATTCCTTTGGTACTATACCTCCCATAATCCCCAAGTTCTATGTGCATCTAGAGATCCTTATCCTCTAGGCTACTGAAGAATTATTTGAAACCTATCATATGGAACGAGGCACTAGAATATAAATACCACACACTCCCCATTATAGTGCTTTACATGCATGCAATCAGGGTGAAGTACAATTCGAATTGGGAGGTGAGAGCGTCACCTTCTGCTCCTCCTGAGGTCTTCTTATTAGATTTATTGTGTGGACACTTGGTTGCATAGTGTCCATATTCGTGGAAGTGAAAACATTTTATCTTGCTGAGGTCCTTCTTCTTAACATTGTTATGACTGGAATCTGTCTCACCTTGGGATTTCTTTCCCTTGGTCTTCCTTCCCTTGCCTTCCAAGGAAAAATTTTCTTCCTCCCCAGCTTTGGATGCTACGCCATATCTAGTGCTCCTTCGGATTTTTTCCTGTACCAAATCAGACCAAAGAAGGCAAAATTTTAGGGGTTAATATTCGCAGGTGGGCTAGTTTTCTATACTTTTTCCAAAACAAATATTCACCAGTTTCCTTTTTTTTAAATAATTCACCCAAATATTATAGTATGAAATTATTTGACCTTAAAAATCGCTAACATCTTATATATACTAATATAATATAATCATAAATTTAGATATTTTTGCAGAAATATCATCAAACATTTTACAAATTTTCTATTAGATATTACTAAAATTCACCAATATTTCTAAAGTTTCAAATAGATATCCATCCTTAAAATTTTCCCTAGACCAAAGTCTCTCCCAATTTGGTAATTTGTCCCTTCCATTTACAGAGTCCTGGTAGCTATTCCGGGATTTTGGAAGGCCTAGGAGATCTAAGCTCAATAGCTCAGAAGATGGCACATTTTCTCCTACTCCTCCAAGTTCATCTCGACTCTCAGTGAATCTGGAGTGGTATTGTGGAATGGTTTCATTTTTCTGCATTCAGATGTTTCTAAACTTGTCCCTCAAAGCCAATTTCCTAACATCACTACTACTTTTAAATAATTCAATGAGGGTCTTCCACATAGAAAATGGAGTTTCCTTGCCATGTAAATTCAACACTATGTGGTCTCTCACACTCTCCAAGATGATCCTCCCTTCTTTTTCAATATCCTTCTTCCACTAGGTTAACTGTTCTGCATCTGATGTTGCTTATTTTGGAATGTCAATTTCGGTGTATTCCAAAACTCCATTATCATCGAGTACAACTTCCATTCTGTCCTTCCAAGTTACAGAATTCGAGGTTCCCTCCATGGCATACTCCAATCTCAATTCGTTGAAAGACATTTTCCCTGCACGAAAGAAAATGCTTCATTGAATCCGCAAATTAGAATTTCTAAGGGAGAATATATTGATTGGTTTCTATTGTGTTTTCAAGGGCTCTGATACCAGTAAAAATGGCAAGAAATTTTCTACTAGTGATGAATTCGATTGAAATCAAGAGATACAAATTTCTTCTACAATTCACGGAATAGAAAATCACAAGATAGAAACACATGCAATGACATGCAACCATCAAAACACAAGGAACACAATGATTTACAAGGGAAACCAACTAGGAAAAACCCTTATGTTGTTTTTCATTAATCATATGAGAATTAGAAACTATTACATTGTCAGCTTCAAGCTTTGAAGCACACCTTGCACTATAAATATGCTCTTGTGTTGAATGACTATCTCTGGCCAACACTTAGCCTATTCAAGCTCCCCCCCGCTTCCTACTATTTCCTTGCACAATCTTGGATAAATTAAGCTCCTAAATAATAGGTGAATTGCCTATTTCCTTGCGAAAATACAAGGGAATTGATCACCCGCTTAATTTCCTAGCCTGTATACTCAACTAGTATACAATTGATTATTACTATGTACCTTTTCCTCCACTCCAACTAGGAAAATCGAATTCCATGCATGTTTGGGTTATTTTTGGTTGATTGACTAGTTAACTGACAAATCAGTGAGTTAACAACAGTCATAACTACTCAACTGACTCAACTAATGACTAGACCTCAGTTAACTGAATTCAACTAAAAATAACTTAACTAGATTGCTAAATTTTAGCAATCACTACATGCACAACTCTACTCCAAGCCCACAAACTTGAATTTTTTGATCTAACTAGGTGACAAGGCCGTGCCACTCAAGCTAACTACAATCCAAGTCATCCTACTGATGTGGAAAATCGAATTTCTCCATTTGACTAAGGCACAAGTCAAATGGAGCTTTTTATTGCTACATTTCTAACACTAATGTTACATAAGTTTATATATTGATCATATGCATGAGCTCTTTTCTTAGATTATTGCACATAAATTTGAAGAATAAGTGAAGAATAAATATATTTTTGAGTTATAATATAAATGTACCATGTTTTGACCAAGTGAACATAACAAAGAAGAAGAATATCAAGAATAGGCAAAAGGACAAAATCCAAAATCTCATTCATGATATAACTCACATGATAATGCAATATACAGTAATTCCTCCAATAACCACCTTTAGTGGTTTGCAATACTAAATATACATTACCCAAGATAATGAATATATCACAAGATAAACATAAGGTGGTTTATAAATAATGATTAAGTGAAATTTTGTTGATAATATTGCACTCAATCATGAGTTTTTACAAGAATATTAGCTAGGAAACAAAGACTAGTGTAATTGCTAGCAACATATCCAAGTCTTCATCTTGGTACCCATGGCATGGAACCTTATGAATCTTAATGAATATCTACTTGAAGAAACCATTAAAATTGGATGCCTAAAACCAACTCTAGAAATTTCATTATGTAAGGAATGAGCCAGATAACCTATATGTGTGCATTGAGGTGAACCTAAATCATTGAGAGTAAATCTAACGAGAAGTGAATTGTGTGCAAGTCCAACACACCCTAAATCCTAAAATTGTTCAACAAACCAATGTTCTAAGTGAAAATGTAGAATAATCATATGTCTTTTGCTAAATCAAAAGGCCTTCATCTTCATAAGGGATATGTGTCCAACATTCATTGCTAAACACCTTGAAGTTTCTAATGTTTGGTTGCCTTCCACACCAGTTTTCTCCAGGAGTAACCTGCAAAACTGCTTTAGTAGGAACCCTATTCAAAGTATAGTTATCACAACAAATAGCTTCAACCCAAAATATTGTATGCAATCCTTTTAAATATAACATACATCTATCCATTTCGACCAATGAATCTATTTTTTCCTTTTTGAGCCCCATTCCATTGGTGCATGTAAGGAACTTCCCTTTAGTTAGGGTCCCACCCTAACCCCCTTATTTATGTAATGGGATCACGTCATAGTCAAAAGTCAATAAAGCCCATATTAATAATTGTAAGTGGTTAATCTGCAATTAATGACAGAACCACAGTTAGTTGCAAATGGGTCGTAGTATTAGATAGATGGTATTAATAAAACCCATGGTATTGGCCTGTGGTATTGCATGTATAAGTCATATATAAAGGATAGAGACTCCCTGCGAGGAGCATCGTGTCTTATTTTGTAATCGAGCTCTACTCTATTGGAGGTTTCCCCCTCGAAGAGGCAAGTGAACATTACTCTATGAATAATAAAATCATTGATATTCTGTTTTCTGGGTATCTTTTCTTTGCATATTCTGTATTTGGGTATCATTTTGCAGGTTAAGAGCATAACAAGTGGTATCAGAGCACTTTCCAGGGCCGGTGGGATCTCCATTTCTTAGCAAAAAAAAAAAAAAAAATTTGGCTAGAGACGTGTTCCGGCGTCTTTAAACCACGGGATCTGTCGTTGAGCGCATAAACCTGCGGATTTGGGGAGGCATGCATGCAGGAAATACAAGAGGTGGTCACGTCTGTTGGACTCCCTTGTAACCCCTGTGGGTACCCCTTCGAGTAGTAGCGCATTAGACAGAACCGCGCACGGACTATCTTCCACGTACCCTATGGGTATATCAGAAGCCCCCTAGGCTCCCTTGAAACCTCACCATAGATAAACCATCGGTCGTCTTGCGGCTACAGTACACCGAGAATAGCACTCGGAGAGATTACTCGCCGGTATGATAGGGTAGTCGGGTTGTACGGCTAAGGGTAGGTCGATCCTCCTTAGTTAGAGCCCTGAAACATTGGGCCGAGTACTACTGCCAGACCCTTATGTATATTGCGATCTGTAGCACTTGACACTCCTGAATACCATAGTTCCTGTTACCGGGAAAAGTGTCTATTTAGAACTGCTCTATCCCACTAAGGTGTGACAGCTGCCTTAGAAACAAACAGAGAAAACTACTTTTGTATCTCCTTTATGAACTATAAACAAAAAGGAATGGGAAGAACCAACCTATGTCTTGCGCTAGTCCTTTGATCCAATCTCTCTCCTCTTTGACAGCTTCCAGCTACGTGCTCCCTTACTTGCCCAGCTTCACCACGTACCTGTAAGATCACAGAAGAAGAAAACTATACAAAGACATGGATTTATATTCATAAATAACTTAGGATTAGATTTAAGTTAACCATACAAATGTAACAAGCATCAATGATACAAAAGCATGGAGGAGAAACTCAAATAGTTTTTATTGATATACAAGAAGATCCAGGGGGAGTTACAACCGATGATTCCTGACCCAGCATCAACCTCCCAGCAAAGAAGCCCCTCTTCACCCCCAACAAAGCATAGATCACCCAATTCTCTGATATGTGTCTCAAAACCAACAGCAATTCCTTACAATGTGCAGAATTCTAGCCTCTGGATCTCTGGGATGAGGGATCCATATATAGATGTATGCAAGGAGGATGAGTCAGATTATGATTTGATTAGTGGCTTCTCTCTGTCAGTTCTTGCTTCCACTTGGAGACTGAAGGCCTCTTACTCATCCTTGGTCGAATTCAGTGAGGCAAGTGTCATAGGAGAAGATTCTGGGAGCTTCCATTGTCTCTCCACCTCGCGGAATGACACTGCCATTTGTCATTTCCCACTCAACGCACCCTGGTAGTGCATTTAGGTGCGTTGCAACGCACCTAGCTAGTGGATTTAGGTGCTATGCAACGCACTTAGCTAGTGGAGCAGCTGAAATGATCCTGTTTTGACTTATTCTGAGCCGTTTCTGGTGGAGAACTTCTGAGAGAAGCTGTAATTTGTTGACCTTGTTCCTTTAGGGGTTAGAACAACACTTTTAGGGACTTAGGAGCCCTTGGTTTATGGACATTTCATGCTTAGAGCTGTAAGGCACAAAAATGTCTATAACAATTGCCCCCTAAAGTATGAGGCCGTTTATCGGGTGAAATGCTTTATTATGAGGATCCGAAGTTCTTTCAATGCTGGGAGGAGACCTGTAATAATATACAATGCAATACATTATCTTCATACTGTTTTCATGATCTAGCTGAGGCAGGCATTCCCATGCTCAGCTTTATAAATTCATTTTCATGTACATACGACAGACAATCATCTGATGGTAGACTGATGATTCTGATAGAGCCATCATCCTTTTGGTAGGATGATTATCTATGCTGCAATGTTGTACATTTCAATGTCTTTATTTCCCTGAATATATATCACAGCCCAGATGGATGAAACTAGATCCGGGGTCTTCAATCTCGTCTGATCTTCACTCGAAGTACAAGTCGATCCATGTGAGAAATGTTTTGAAGTCGAACATGGAAGGACATCGCTTGATTACCAGTGAATGATGTAAACTGTTAACAAGCGCGGGAGGAATCACCGATAATGATAATGATCCTCAAGGTACTGCAGTACAATTCACGTGGTGTGAATAAAGGACTTGGCGTCGAACACCACGCAAAATATTTCGGTCGAAGGTCATTGATGTGAACCTGTCGCCGGAAGTGAGAAACTTGCCATTGAGGCATGCAAGCTTCAAAGTACTGAATGGGGTGTTCCTAGACCAACTTCTTGGATAATGAGCTGATGTCGACAAGAAGTGATCCGTCATAGGAGGGCCTTAATGAATCCCACATCAATGACACGGAATGGAGCAAATGATTTTGATGGAGGTGAAAACGATCTGATGATATATGGTTCAGGGTGGCAGTCATGAAATAATGGAGTATAATGTATGGTAGTGGGCGGGACACAGGTGGCCTTTCTGGATGAATTCTCTTGAACATGTCGGTGACACTGATGTGATGGATTGGTAGCATTAACCCCAAATGTGGATGGTATGGTGTGACCATGGCGATGTGACCGGTGAATGAAACAACCCAACCCGACTCGGGCACGGAGTGGAAGTGTCATGTTCAAGAGCGACTTGCTACCAATAAAGATTCTTTGAGTTTTCTTCCCAATTTTTCCCCAGTCATTGCTAACCAGTGCCTCTTTATTTTTGTCAAGCTTGAGGAGGATAACATATGCTTGTTCTATAATTTGCCCTTCGGGCAAACCCATCACTATGTTTTAATGAGCCTAGCGATAGTGAAACTCGTTCTCATCTAAAGACAAGTTTGTCGCTATTAATCTTTTTAACGAGTTTAACGACAAAGATAACTCAGTCCTTTTCATTTTTAGAGAGTCTGAAAAGGTACGTAAAGGTAACTCCAAAATTCCTTTTTCGTCATCTAATCCCTTAAGTCCGAAAAAGTATAAAACAATACAGAAGGGATGAATTTTCAATAGCTTTAACGAGCCGAACAAAACAAGCGCTTGATCTTTTTGTGCAATAATCCCTCAGGTCCAAAAAGATTAAAATCTAGGTGAGGGATAGCACTTCCTGTCCCTTTAACGAGCTAGAAGGCCAAGGACTCAGCAATCTTTTCATATTTTACGAGTCAGTTGAAAAGAGCTTAAAGAAGACTCGTCTTTTGAGGAACGAGTGATAAAATGGGTAGCAGCTGATTCCAGGTAAGGTTTTGAATTTTCCAATCACGACAGTGTCACAAGGATGGCTAGTGAAATCACTCTTCGCATCTGTTCCTAAAAATGGGTAAACAATCAAATGGAGGTGAATGATCGGCCAATGAAAAAGTGGAGGTGACGATGCAAACACGACCAAGGCTTTAATGGCTAAAGTACTACATTCACGGTGGTTATTTACCGGGGAATAGTTCATTTTTTAACGAGCTTAAACGCAGGTGGAAACATTTGCTCGGTCTGTGTTTATTTTTTAACGAGCTTGAACCTCGTGGTAACACTGCTCGATTAATCCAGTCATATGATAAGAATGTCTCATATAAAAACGGCAATTTTTAGAGTTTTGCCCCACATCCTTTCTTCATGCAAGTTAGGTGACGACCAAACCTACGAGTTTAAAGGGTTAGAGGTCCTAAAAATTTAAAAAATAAATAGTCGCCCTTCGCTTACACTCAAAAAGGTTTGCATGCCCCCAGGTATAAAACAGAGTTTCAAGGTCACCCTCTATTCGAGCTGACAAAACATTTGTTTTATCAGGAAGGGTATACCTCTTACAGGCTACCCAAAGATTGTTCTATTCGCGACGCAAACAAAACACCTCTTTGGCAATGTTTATCGAAATAAACAAAGGTGAGTGGCGGTGCTCGCCAACTCACATAACTTTGACAAGAGGATCTTGTTCTAGAATAACCCCCTCTTCCAATCACGGATGGGGGTACAGACTAGTCATATTCTCCCGCAGAAACCTACCCTATACCCGAAGTTTTCCTGCCGAAGCAGACCAGGATGCATGCCCCCTGGGTTTCAGTCATATCCCTCCGAATTACTCGCGCTCATCGGGAGGACGGACTGGAGATTGAGACATTTCTTGCGTGAAAAGACCATTCAGGGATGGTATATGACTATTTGCTCTGTATGATCCGGGAAATGAAAGCTGGTCCACGAGCTTGACCACTCTTCCTTCGTGCGGAAAACACATTACTCTAAAGAGTGAGGAGACAATTTCCCCCATGCAATAAATATAGTCTCGTCCAAGGAGTAGATTGTAATCCAGGGGTCCTTGAACTACCATTACGTTCATGCGAACTGTTTTCCTTCTCAATGTTATGGGCACATCAGGAAGGATCCCTAAACGTCGACTGGTTCCTTTATCAAAGCCCGTCAGATTTCTCATTTCAGGCAAAAGCGATGGCGCACCAAGCGCTTTCCAAGTAGTTGAGGAAAGGATACTCAAAGAAGCCCCCTCATCTATGATGGTACCAGCCATAACCATTCTATATATTTGAACGATAATTCGGAATAGTATGCTTGCTGGTAAATGGGGTCTACCTAGTTGATTCCAGTCGAATGAGACAACTAGGTTGCTTGGAGGTGGGACCGAATAGACGGTCGGGTACGCCTCTGACGAACTTCCTTCCTGCGGTAAAGGAACGGGTAAATTGCCCCCATGTTTGTCGGAGTATGTGTTTATGAAGAGAATTTGGACGGTGTCATCCTTGTTCTCTTCAGTGACTGTATCATCTGAAGATAGAACCTCTGAAGGCAAGACCAGGTCAACTGCCGCCTCGACCTTTTGACTTTCGTCTGGTATGAATCCGGATGGTTCATCTTCAATGATAGGTGCTTCGGCCGACCACCTGAGCGGGTCAGTCGGATTTTCAACTAATGATGGACTCGGCAAGAGTTTTTTATATCCAGGAGGAAGTCATAACGGTGAAACCGGACGATCATCCAAAACTCTTTTAGCTTCGTCTAAGAAGGGACAACGGTGGACGTCATGATTGCCTTCGCACAGTTTACAAGGAAATCTACATTTCCCTTTTTGTCCTGGGGCTTCACTTTCACTAGTTGATGGTGTGCTTTCAACATGATCACCAGAGGTTGACGACACTGGGTTGTGCAAACAAGGAGACCAGTCCCTTAATATCCGAGGGATGCAAGGACAATCTCTGTGAAAGTGGTCTCCTTTGCAAATGACACATGGCGATTTAGGCCTGGTCGGTGCAGTGTGTGGATTTTCGTTAGACGACACTCGTTTTCCCCCATTCGCCTTTGGCTCCTTCTTCTTCTTCTCTTTCTTCTTCTTTTCCTTCTTCTCCTTAGGAACTTGACTTTTGGCTTTACCAGCCCCATCAAGCGAAGAGGAAGGAGGAGAGGAAGAATTAGAGGAAGTAAAAGGCTGGTGGGCAACTCTGGACTCGTCTAATTGCTGATTCGATTGTTCAGGAACAGTGGTGTTCTGAACGACAGAGGTTGAGAAGAGCCATACTGGCAAACCAATTGTCAGCCCTGGAAGTGACAATGTGTCCATATGGGGTGCACCAACATCTCCCCAAGAGGAGAAGGGACTAGGATTTCCACCAAGGGGAATTCCTTGGTTGGTAGACTCCATTTTCTCAACCCAAGATCAACGCAGGAAAGGGGTAATGAATATTCCGTTTAAAATAAATTTTAACACGCTTTGACACAACTTGTTTTTTCAGTTTTTAAGAGTCGAGAAAAAACAAAAGATGGCTCTAGTCTCCTTCGATTTTTAATGAGCCTGAAGTGACAAGTGCTCAGATGGACCTTTTCTGTTAAGGAGTCTGAAAAGGAATGAAAGGGACTTCTCTGGAGGTCTAGGTAGAGGGAGTACCAAACCAATCGCAAAACTGCAGAATACTTTTTACGGTACGACAGTCAATCTTCCCGAATGCTGTGTTCAGTGCATTGTGATCAGTAGGGCGGCCGACACGGCTTCCTATGGATAAAGGATTTAAGCCTATAGGGGTCTCCCAAAATATACTCGACGGTACGTGGGAGCACAAGTCCGTACTGGAATTTATCGTCTCAAAGTGGAGGAATCACCCAACCATCAGTAAGGACAACAGTTACCAGGCTTTACGATGCCGGAATACGTCTCTAGCCTAGACCTCTAAATGTTGTGCATTAAGTTTCAAAGCGTTGTTAGATTCATTGAATTTATTTTAAGTTGATCTTTCTTATGAAGTTTTCCTTTTGGGTTCACCACGAGATGTAGATGTAATTCCTAAAATGCAATCTAAAGATGATAAACAAACTTTTATCTCTTTTGAGCAATGAAAATCCTAGCTACTAGGGGAAAAGAAAGACACAATCTTTTCACAAAGAGCAAAGAGCACACTGTAAATGCACTTTCCTAAATCAAGCCAAACAGACTGTCTATATGCAAATGCACATGCATGTATTTGTTTTTCACTTTCTTAGTATTGATGCTAAAAACAAAGTTGATGTACAAATCTGAATTTGCTTTCAAGCGACAAACACAAACAAGCTTCTTTTTGAAATCAAAAGATAGAAATGATTACGACACTTTACGATTTTGAAATGAACACTTGTTTTTGACACTAGAAAATCACAAATTCAGACCAAAGGAAATAGTAAAAGTATAATCGAACATCAACAGCAATCAAACTTTCTCCTATGATCGAAATCGACACTTGCGACAGATCTAAATCAAAGGACGACAGTACGACTATTCTACTTTTGCAATGGAAAACTGTAAACGACTCAACAAACACACAAAAACATCTACAGTTCTTTTGTACAAAGGAGGCGGAATAACAGTAAGGAAAAGGGGTTTTAAACAGACATATACTGATCACAGGCTGCAAAATTCAGAGACAAAACTGGAAAGAATGAAGCACAAGAACCTCAGCTGCACAGGGCTAGTCTGATCAGCGCACCTGTAACACAGAGAAACTGCATTGCAGCATAGGTTGCCCTTTCGGGAAGTGCATTGAAATGCAGGATCTCTTCACAGTACCTGCGCTGGTCTAGAAACGAGAATCTGTCCGGGTTCTGGGTCACAGTTTGCAGTTTAGTCTTTGGTTTTTGGCCGAGTAAAAGCAATCAGTAATGCACAATCAAAGGTAGATCTAAGGAGGGTCTAAGAGCTATCACAAGGGCAGTCAGATAGTCTGTGAATCAGCTGTTCAAATCATAAACATATCCAGTAAATGGATTGAAGCAGCAGATGTCTACTTTGCATTCGTTATGGAAAATGCAATTCGATTGCTACTTATAAGTTTATGAAACAAACAACAAGAGATACACAAACAAACTAATTAGACAATCTCCCCAGCGGAGTCGCCATTTTGTTACCAGGAAAAGTGTTTATTTAGAACTGCTCTATCCCACTAAGGTGTGACAGCTGCCTTAGAAACAAACAGAGAAAACTACTTTTGTATCTCCTTTATGAACTATAAACAAAGAGGAATGGGAAGAACCAACCTGTGTCTTGCGCGAGTCCTTTGATCCAATCTCTCTCCTCTTTGACAGCTTCCAGCTACCTGCTCCATTACTTGCCCAGCTTCACCAAGTACCTGTAAGATCACAGAGGAAGAAAACTATACAAAGACATGGATTTATATTCATAAATAACTTAGGATCAGATTTAAGTTAACCATACAAATGTAACAAGCATCAATGATACAAAAGCATGGAGGAGAAACTCAAATAGTTTTTATTGATATACAAGAAGATCCAGGGGGAGTTACAACCGATGATTCCTGACCCAGCATCAACCTCCCAACAAAGAAGCCCCTCTTCACCCCCAACAAAGCATAGATCACCCAATTCTCTGATATGTGTCTCAAAACCAACAGCAATTCCTTACAATGTGCATAATTCCAGCCTCTGGATCTCTAGGATGAGGGATCCATATATAGATGTATGCAAGGAGGATGAGTCAGCTTATGATTTGATTAGTGGCTTCTCTCTGTCAGTTCTTGCTTCCACTTGGAGACTGAAGGCCTCTTACTCATCCTTGGTCGAATTCAGTGAGGCAAGTGTCATAGGAGAAGATTCTGGGAGCTTCCATTGTCTCTCCACCTCGCGGAATGACACTGCCATTTGTCATTTCCCGCTCAACGCACCCTGGTAGTGCATTTAGGTGCGTTGCAATGCACCTAGCTAGTGGATTTAGGTGCTATGCAACGCACTTAGCTAGTGGAGCAGCTGAAATGATCCTGTTTTGACTTATTCTGAGCAGTTTCTGGTGGAGAACTTCTGGGAGAAGCTGTAATTTGTTGACCTTGTTCCTTTAGGGGTTAGAACAACACTTTTAGGGACTTAGGAGCCCTTGGTTTATGGACATTTCATGCTTAGAGCTGTAAGGCACAAAAATGTCTATAACAGTTCCCTTTTTCTATTGGGGGATCACACATCATCTCTTCCAAATCCGCTTATGCAAAGGGGTGTAGCAGCAGCAGACATCAGTCCCGAAGTCTCGAGCTATCAGATCCGCCATTCAGATCTCTCAGATCCACCAGATCGGAGTCATTGTGAAGGGTTCCTATATCGAAGTATAATTTTCGCAAGACTTTTGGCTGCATTGACATTTTGAGGATTTGACCACTGCAGTATTGATAAGGAAGGAGTAAAACTCTATTAGGAGTTTTCAGAAAAAAGAAAAAAAAAATCTGAGATCTTTCAGGGCGCTTATTGGTTATCTAGCCCATCAGAATCAGGACGACGAGCTGAGCACGGTGGTACCATTCACTTCTTAGTGAAAAAAAATTTAGGCGGTCCCAATTTTAAAAAAATCAGGTTGGTGTATGGTAGAAACTAGAGCTCAAGCGATGGCCAATGAAAGGATGGACAAACTTGAAGAATCAGTACAAAACCTCCACATTCAGCTTACCAGACTATGTAGCATGGTCGAGAAAATAGTCCCGAAGGGCAAGGAGCCAGCCCATGAGGAGGCGTATAATGGCAATGAACATAATGAGGGTGAGTCTAGTCACTCTCCTCACGTCTGGCACACCCACCAACAACCCAGACAGCGACCTCCCAAGTTGGATATGCATAAATTTGACGGTTCTCACCCGTTGGCATGGATAGCACAAATGGAGCAGTATTTCAAACTGAATCACATCTTTGATGATGAGACTCAGCTTATGTTGGGGAGCATGTACTTGGACAATGAAAGGTGGCAATGGTGGGAATGGCATCAACATTGCACTGGACCTTTTAGGACTTAGACCAAATTCACCAAATCTCTTCATGACCGCTTTGACCAGGAATCATCTTTTTTGGGTCGTCTTACTAAGCTCTGACAAACTGGTACAGTGGATGAATATATTACAGCTTTTGAAGCCTTAGCCTTCTGCACTTGGGGTCTCTCAAATGTGTTCTACACGGAATGTTTTATCAGCAGTTTTAAAGAAGCTATCAAAGCCCAAGTCCTACTGCACCACCCTCCCACATGGACGAAGGCTTGCAAGGTAGCTCGTAACGTGGAACGTGCATTAGCAGCGCAACACAGTCGCCCAAATTTCTCCGCTAAAGGTCGCCCCCCACAGGCTCACAACACGACTCAAACACTTAAGGTCCAAAAGGTGTCACCTGCGGAAATGGCCGAAAGAAGAAATCAAGGACTATGTTACTACTGTGATGAAAAATACTCCCCAGGTCATAAATGCAAGGAGCCCAAATTTTTTCAAATTGATGCCACTGACTACAGCTCAATAGAGGAAGATCCACCACTAGAGGAACATGAGCCGCTAGATAACCAAAAGGACAATGTCGTTGACGAACCAGTTATTTCATTGCATGCTTTGGTAGGAATTTCTTCCCCTCAAACTCTCAAAATCAGAGGTTTTATTAAACATCGCCCAGTAGTAGTCTTGATTGATTGTGGAAGTACACATAATTTCATCCATCAAAAAGTCGCAGAAGCAGTGCATTGTTTTGTACGAGCAGTTTCTAACTTCCAAGTTCAAATTGCGGATGGAGGCACAATGAAATGTGAAGGCCGCTGTGAAAATGTCAAACTTCAAATGGGGGATTATCAGTTGAAAACCCACATGTTTGCCATACACATGGGGGGTTGCGACATTGTCCTCAGCGGTGAATGGCTCCACACTCTTGGGCCAATCACAATGGATTTCCAGGAGTTATATATGAGTTTTAAGCAGAACAACTACACACATACCCTCCGTGGACTCCAGGCGGGAGCCCCCTCTATCATCAGCTCGCATAGGATGGAAAAATTGTTAAAAAAGGGCAATCATGGAGTTGTAGCTCAATTTAATGCCATCCAGGCAGTCGAAACCAAGCCTCTGCCAATTCATCCTGAGATGCAACAGATTTTAAATAACCATTTGCCGGTCTTTGACAAGCCTCATGAGCTTCCACCCTCACGAGGGGAACATGATCATAGCATCACCTTGGTTCCAGGGGCCCAACCCCCAAATGTGCGCCCATACAGATATCCCTTCACCCAAAAGAATGAAATAGAAAAAATCATCAAGGAACTTTTGGAAGCAGGTGTCATTCGTCCCAGCATTAGTCCTTATTCATCCCCAGTGGTCATGGCGCTCAAGAAAGATGGGGAGTGGCGGATGTGTCCTGACTTCAGGGCCCTCAATCAGTTGACAGTCAAAGATAAATTTCCCATCCCGGTGGTTGATGATTTGCTAGATGAACTCAATGGGGCTCAAATCTTCACTAAGCTGGATCTTCGCTCAGGCTACCACCAAATTCGCATGAAGGAAGTCGACATTCCCAAGACTGCTTTCAGAACTCATGAAGGCCATTATGAATTCCTGGTCATGCCATTTGGTCTTTGTAATGCCCCCTCTACTTTTCAGAGCCTTATGAACCACATTCTCAAACCATATCTCAGGAAATTTGTCCTTGTCTTCTTCGATGACATCCTCATCTATAGTTGCACTTGGGCCGCACATCTTCAGCATGTAGATCTACTCTTGCAACTTCTCCGCAAGCATAAATTATTTGTCAAGATGTCCAAGTGTTCGTTTGGCATGGCAGAAGTAGAGTATTTGGGCCACATTGTGGGGCGTGAAGGTGTCAAGGTGTACCCCAAAAAGATCTAGGCAATGCAAGAATGGCCTCAACCTAAGACCTTGAAGAGCTTGAGAGGATTTTTGGGTCTCACAGGCTATTATCATAAATTTGTCTGCAACTATGGTCGCATAGCGAAGCCCCTCACCCAACTCCTAAAGAAAAATTCATTCTTCTGGAATGAGGAAGCACAACAGGCCTTTATAGCTCTAAAAAATTCCATGTGTTCCACTCCAGTCTTAGCACTACCTGACTTCACCAAATCTTTTGTCATTGAATGTGATGCTTTGGGTACAGGTATTGGGGCGGTCTTAATGCAAGAAGGGAGACCGTTGGCCTTCACAAGCCAACAACTCAGTGGGAGGAATCTGGGCCAATCTACCTACGAGAAGGAAATGATGGCCATCTTACATGCCATCGAGACCTAGCGACCTTACTTATTGGGGCGATGCTTCCAAATCTGCACAGATCATCACAGTCTTAAATATTTTTTGGAGCAACGCCTATCCTCTCCACAACAAAATAAATGGCTCGCCAAAATGCTGGGATATGATTATGAGATCATTTACAAGAAAGGGAAAGACAATAGTGTAACAGATGCATTATCTCACCAATTTGAGGAGGAAAGTACTCTGCTAGCAATTTCCCTCCCCATTCCAGAATGGATTGAAGAGGCTCGCAGGGAATGGTTTTCACACTCTGGGCTCTCCCAACTCATTTCTCAATTGCAGGTAGATCCAAATTCCACCAAGGGCTACTCGTGGCAGGATGATATTCTTCGCTACAAGGACAAAGTCATAATATCACCAACATCCACCCTCAAAAGTCGCATTTTGGCAGAATTGCACTCATCTCCCATTGCAGGACATTCGGGCTTTCAGAAGACGTATGCTCGCACCAAAAGATCATTTTTTTGGACAGGCATGAAAAAGGACATCCTTACTTTCGTAGCAGAATGCGATGTCTGTCAACGCCACAAAGGGGAAATCGTCAACACGCCAGGCACATTACAACCATTGCCCATTCCGGCATCAATTTGGACGGAGGTTTCTATGGATTTCATTACAGGTCTTCCAAAGTCAGGGAACAAGTCAGTCATCATGGTGGTTGTGGACCGACTGTCGAAGTATGCTCATTTCTGCGCCCCACCCCACCTGTTTACACCAACTTTGGTTGCTCAATCTTTCATGGATCAGATCTTCAAATTGCATGGCATGCCCACTTCTATTGTGTCCGACCACGACCCGATCTTCACCAGTAATTTTTGGCAGGAACTCTTCAGAATACAAGGCACTCAACTAAAACTCAGTACTTCCTATCATCCACAAATAGATGGTCAAACCGAAGTCGTCAACAAATGTCTAGAAACCTACCTTAGGTGTTTCACTTCAGAAAAGCAACACCTTTGGGTACAGTGGTTACCTCTGGCTGAATGGCGGTATAACACCAACTATCATGCCACCACGAAAATGACTCCCTATGAAGCAGTATATGGTCAACTCCTGCCTTCACCTACTTCGTATCTCAAGGGATGCTCAAAAGTACAAGCAGTGGATCAACTTCTACAACACCGTGCAACCATGCTCGCCCATCTTCGAGAGAATCTTCATCAAGCTCAGAACCGCATGAAGCAACAGGTAGACCAGCATCGCTCAGAGCGTCAATTTCAAGAAGGGGATTAGGTCTTTTTACGGCTACAACCATATAAGCAAACATCCCTCAAAGACAAGGGGTGTCAGAAACTCTCTCCCAAATTCTACGGACCATATCAAGTACTTCAGCACATTAGAGAAGTGGCCTACAAGTTGGCCTTGCCACCTACTGCAAAAATCCATCCAGTTTTCCATGTCTCATGCCTCAAGAAAGTGATTGGGAACAATTGCAGAATTCAGACCAGTCTACCTGAATTGGACGAAGAAGGGTCCATCTGGCTTCAACCCGAACAGGTCCTAGACACACGAGACAAGCAACTGCGCGGCCGCATGATTAAGGAAGTCCTCGTCAAATGGAAAGACACCTCTCCGGAAGATGCAACTTGGGAACCAGCCACTATTCTTCAGCAGTTTCCGCAGCTTCAGCCTTGAGGACAAGGCTAGTCTTAAGGGGGAGGGCATGTTAGGGTCCCACCCTAACCCCCTTATTTATGTAATGGGATGACGTCATAGTCAAGAGTCAATAAAGCCCATATTAATAATTGTAAGTGGTTAATACGCAATTAATGACGGAACCACAGTTAGTTGCAAATGGGCCGTAGTATTAGATAGATGGTATTAATAAAACCCACGGTATTGGCCCGTGTTATTGCATGTATGAGTCATCTATAAAGGATAGATACTCCCTGTGAGGAGCATCGTTTCTTATTTTGTAATCGAGCTCTGCTCTATTGGAGGTTGCCCCCTTGAAGAGGCAAGTGAACATTACTCTCTGAATAATAAAATCATTGCTATTCTGTGTTCTGGGTATCTTTTCTTCGCATATTCTGTATTTGGGTATCATTTTGCAGGTTAAGAGCATAACACCTTTAATGTTGGATTCCATGCTTGGATAAATATGTTGCAAATTCGTTCTTAGTACACTCTCCCACATTGTCATTCCTAAGGGTCTTGATAGATTTACTAGATTTTTTTCAACTAGCCTTTTAAATTCTTGAAATACAACACAATCTTGACTTTATGCTTCAAGAAATTAACAAATATATTCTTTTTGTAATTATCTATAAAAGTAATGAAATAGATAGCACATGATAATGAAGGAGTTTCAAGAGGACCACATATGTCACTTTGAACTAGCTACAAGTTCTCTTGGTGTTAGGTCCCTCTAATATTAGTGTAGCCCCGTTATTGTTATTATTAGTGTATTCCCCTTACTTTTATTATTAATGTAGCCCCCATATTTTAATTGTTGTGCCTTATAGAAACCCATTATTGTTATTATTATGCCCTTACGTTATTATTGTTATGTAGGCTCTGATTATATTGTGACCCCTTAAACTCCTATATATAGAAAGGAGGTATTTTCATTTGTATCATGCAATAATTGTTCATTTATATGATGTAAAGGGGATTTCCCACTCACAGAGGCTAATTCTCAAGTCGTTGATTTATCATTTCTTCTATTTTTTGATATGGTTGCATAACATTTTGTATCAGAGCTTTGTATTCTAGGGTTTCGCTGCTTCAAACAAGTCATCTTGGAATTTTCACTATAAATTTTTCTATAAGGCTTCAAAAGCTAAAATTTTGATCATGTGGAGCAGGAATCTTTGTGAAATTCATGTAAATTTTTCAAACCTTGATTCGCTATATTTTCTGAAATATGGTCTGAATAAGTTAGGTTTGTTAGGTCCCTATACTACTAGTGTAGCCCCTTATTATTATTAGTGCAACCCCCTTATTGTATTGTTTTTCCCATGTAGTCCCCATGTTGTTATTATTGTGCCCCATAGAAGCCCATTATTTTTATTGTTGTGCCCCTACAATATTATTGTTATGTAGGCTCTGATTATATTGGGACCCCTTAGACTCCTATATATAAAAAGGAGGTCTTGTCATTTGTATCATCCAAGAATTGTTAATTTGTGTAATATAAAGGAGGTTGCCCCCTCAAAGAGGTTGATTTTGAAGTCGTTGATCTATCTTTCCTATCTTTTTGTGAGTTGGTTTCATAGCATTTGGTATCAGAGCTTTGGCTCCTAGGGTTTCGCTACTCCAAACAGGTCATCGTGGAATTTTTGCTATAAATTTTTCTCTACGAAGTTTTAGAAGCTAAAAAAAAAACCATTTCCAAAATCGTTCTAAACCTTGGGTTCGAATTTCAGATCTTGTCTCACTATATTTTCAAATATATGATATGAGGAAGTTAGGGTTTTTGCAAGCTCCAGAATTCCATCTCAAATAGGTCATCGTGGAATTTTCGCTATAATGTTTTTCCTACGAAGGTTCAGACTCTAAAATTAAAACCCAGTTGAGCCAAAATCTTGGTGAAGCTCAGGCCCAAATGTCAGATCTTGTTTCACTATATTTTTGGAAATAAGGTCCAAGACATTTAGGGTTTATGCAGGCTCTCGAATTACATCCCAAACAGGTGAGCTTGGGAAAATAGTCATAAATTTATCTCTGAGCATCATATTGAAATTTCATAAGAATTTATAGAAAGAGGACAGACTTTACTTTTCTGTGTGTTGATTTTAGGTCCGAAGGTCGAAACAGTGACACGTGGCACTTCGTAAAATTTCACTCTACTGAAAAAGTATATAATCGGGTCAGGTCGCAAGTTCAAACCTTGGAGATCCAAAATTTCAGAGATACAACAGATTCAAGATCGAGCTGCTAAAAGTAAGAAAATTAATAACTTGAATCAAGAAAATAGAAACACCTAGTAAGTAAAATTGGATGGATGATTTGAAGAATGTGATCGAAGCTAAGATAAATAGTTTTATATGTGCCATGGAAGCCAATATCGATGGGAGGGAAGCATATTTGAAGAAAGGCATGGAATATTTGAAGAAATACATGGAAGGTTTGAAGGAAGGTAAGACAAAGTTGCTACAAGAAAGGCCTCCTAATGATGAAAAGGTATTAGAGGAAACTCATGATGAGAAAAAAATAAATTTTAATCATGATTTCATAGAATCTAACATTGGATTGAAGACCCACCATATTACAAAGATTGATATGAGGAAGTTTGATGGCAAGGATCCCATAACATGGATACTATATATGGAGAAATATTTTGATCTACATGATGTGAAACTGTTACAAAAGGTATGTATTGCATCTTTATATTTATAATTGAATCAATTTTTATGGTATAAAGGGATTTTTTCTCGTAAACCACTTGTCACCTGGTCAATTTTCATAGAGGAAATGATAGCATATTATGAGGATACAAAGAGAAACACCTTCTTTAGCCAATTGATAAATCTCAAACAAAAGGGTTCAATGACAAAGCACATTGAGGATTTCCAAAAATTGAATATAACGGTAAATGATATTCCAGAGAAGTAGAGGATTGATGTCTTCATAGGGACTTTAAATGATAACATTCAACATGAGGTTCGTCTTTGGGAACCTAATTCATTGGAGAAGGCATTCAGATTGGCAAGAAAAATTGAAAGAAAAATTACGGCAACAAGAAATCCTACCACTCACAATTATAAAGATGGAAGAGTTGTTACTCTTGCATTCCACAACCTACAAGGTTGACACCACAACAATTGGAAGAAAAAGGAGAAAATGACCTATTTTATAGTTGTGATAGAAAATACACTAAAGGTCATAAGTGTGTTGAGAAGAAATTATTTTACATTGATTGTGAAGAGGAGGAAGAAAAGGGTCAATAAACGTCAATAGAAGAGGATATACACCAGGAACCAACCCTAGAGAGAGAAGAAATGAATCTGACCATATCTTGTAAAGCATTGGTAAGAATTACCACTCCTCAAACTCTCAAGAGAGAAGGACATATCAAGAAGAAAAAGGTTCAAGAAGTGAAAGATCACATCAAGCATCAAGAGATGAATCCAACCATATCTTGTAATGCATTGGCAGGAATTACCACTCAAACTCTCAAGATAAAAGGACATATCAAGAAGAAAAAGGTTCAAGTAGTGAAAGATCACATCGAGCATCAAAAACAAGTTCTCCAACTTTTAAACGATAACCCCACTTTGGTGCAGAATCGAATGAAATAATAGGAAGATCAACATCGTAGTGAAATCAGTTTTGATGTAGGTGATTGGGTATTTTTACGGCTACAGCCATACAAACAACTGTCCCTCAAGCAATCTAAGAAGGATAATAAATTATCACCAAATTACTATGGTCCCTACAAGTGATGTTAAACATTGGTACTATGGAATACAAATTGGAGCTTCCTGCATCTTCCCGAGTTCCCCCAGTTTTCCATGTTTCATGCTTAAATAAGGTTCTAGGTTACAAGCTCCCAATTCAAACAATATTGCCAGAACTTGACAAGGAAGGAAAAATCATAGTCGAACCTAAAGAAGTCACAGAAAGAAGAACCCGATAACTATGAAATCGATCAATTTCCAAGTATCTCATCAAGTGGAAGAACTTAACTGCTGAATATTCTACATGGGAGGAGGATAATTTTATACATAAGCATCAAGAACTACTCAAGCGTTGAGGACAACACTTTTTGAAGGAGAGGGGCATGTTAGGTCCCTATACTACTAGTGTAGCCCCTTATTATTATTAGTGCAACCCCCTTATTGTATTATTTTTCCCATGTAGTCCCCATGTTGTTATTATTGTGCCCAAGTAGTCCCCATGTTGTTATTATTGTGCCCCATAGAAGCCCACTATTGTTATTGTTGTGCCCCTACAATATTATTGTTATGTAGGCTCTGATTATATTGGGATCCCTTAGACTCCTATGTATAGAAAGGAGGCCTTGTCATTTGTGTCATCCAAGAATTGTTCATTTGTGTAATGTAAAGGAGGTTTCCCCCTCAAACAAGCTAATTTTGAAGTCTTTGATCTATATTTTCTATATTTTTGTGAGCTGGTTTCATAACAGGGTTTTTGCAGGCTCTAGAATTCAACCTAGAACAGGTGACGTAGGGAAAATCATCATAAATTTCTCTCTGACCATCAGATTTGAATTTTGTAAAAAGTCACGGAGATTTCATGAACTGTAGCCTTTCGTATATAATTTTTAGGGCTGAAGGTTGAAACAATGACATGTGACATTCTATTACTGAATCATTCTATAATCAAATCATCATGGGAGATTTGGCATAAAGTTTTCTTGAAGAATCCAATCGTAGTATAACTTGTGGCATTGGAAGAAGACTTAGATGGGTATCGCAAGACAAAATTTCAAACCTTGAAGATCCAAAATTATAGAGATAAAATAGTTTTGATATAGATCTCCTAAAAAGAAAGAAAAAGGTGTATTTGTTTTTAATTTTGCATAAATTTTATTTGGAAAATTAGTTTGAAGTGATTCAAAGGGCATAATGAAGCATAAATGTTGTTGTTTTATTCCAAAATTCCTTGAAACAAAAAATGGACACACCTAGTAAGAAACCAGAAAGATCTACTATGACGCATGAAGAAGAGGAAGAAATGCAACATGATATATCAAAATTACGAGACCAAGTGCAATGAATTTCGCTCTTGCAAAGGGTAACCAAAACTGAACTAGAAGCTAAGATGGATGGTTTAGAGGAAAAAATAAAAGGAAGCACAGAAGGCTTGAAGGATGGTTTAAAAGGAGATATGGGATTTTTTTAAGTAGACATGGACGCGATGAATGTAAAATTATAAGGGTTGAAAAAGTTGTTGCGAGAAAAGATTCCCGGTGGTGACAAGGTAATCCATGAAAATCATGATGAGAACAAATAAAAATATGAATTATGATTTTCGAGACTCCAATGTTGGGTTTAAGACCTAGAACATTCCAAAGATCAACATCAGGAAGTTTTATGGCAAGGATCTGGTAACATGGATACTACTAATGGAGCAATTCTTTGACCTACAAGATGTGTAGCAGACACAAAAGGTACACATTATATCTTTATATTTAGAACAAAATCAATTCATGCGGTATCAATAGCTTTTTTCTCGTAATTCAATTGTCACTTGGATAATTTTTGTGGAAGAATTGGTAGCACATTATGAGGATACAAAGAGCAATACCTTCTTTAGCCAATTGATTAATCTCAAACAAAAGGGTTCAAAGGCGGATCATAGTGAGGACTTCCAAAGACTGAATATCAAGGTAAATGATATCCATAGGAGCATAGGATTGATTTCTTCATAGGTATTTTAAAAGATAACGTCCAACATGAGGCTCACCTTTGGGAACCTAATTCATTGGAGAAGGAATTCAAGGTGGCAAGAAAAGTTGAAAGAAAAATTATGGAAACAAGTCTACCACTCACAACTATAAACATGGAAGTGTTGTTGCTCCTAGCCTCCCACAATTTAGAATGTTGACTCCACAACAAATGGAGGAAAAAAGAGAAAAATGGATTTGTTACAGTTGTGATAGTAAATACACTAAGGGTCATAACTGTGCTGAGAAAAAAATATTTTACATAGATTGTGAAGAGGAGGAAGAGAAGGAACAAGAATCATCAAAATAAGAGGATTTGCATAAGGAACCAATTGAAAATAAAGAAGAAATTTATATGACCATATCTTATAATGCATCAGCATTAATTACCAATCCTAAAACTCTCCAGATAGAAGGATATATCAAGAAAAAAAAGGTAATAGTGTTGATCGATTCTGGTAGTACCCATAATTTTATTCATTGTAAGATAGCCAAGGAATTGAATTGCTTTCTATATCCAACACCAAAGTGTCAAGTGATGGTTGCAAATGGAAGAACTATAAATTTCTCAGGGAAGTGTCATAATATCAATCTAACCATGGGGGAATATGTATTTAATAGTCCAATTCTTTCCATTCCAATGGGTGTGTCAGTGTTGTATTAGGAGTCCAATGGTTACAATCTTTGGGGACGATAACTTTTAATTTTCAAGAACTTTTCTTGAAATTTTCCTGGGAAGGAAAGGAAATTGAATTAAGGGGCATCGCAGGGAAACTAGGGAAGATAATAAACTCTAATGGCATGACAAAGATTTTGAAGAAAGAACAACGAGGCATAATTGCACAATTATTCTCACGATATGTTCAAACGTCAAAGTCATCCATTTCTCTAGATCTCCAAATAATCTTGGAAAATTGTTTGTTGAAAACGCAACAAGAAATTCCTAAATTAAATATTGTCCTTGAATTAAATTAGGAGAAAATTGTAATTCCATATCACAAGACAACTTGTACGAGTTAACTAAATTAATATCACTTAGTTGGATCACTTAATTCGAGTTGAGGGTATAACTTGAGTCATGTAGAGTGTCTCCTACATTATAGGAGCCCTGGTTGAGTTTATTTTGAGTTGTAATTAATTAATTCAGTTTAACTGAGTTAAAATCAGTTAAACTAGTTCCAACTATTGGAGGAACTAGTGGGAGGTTTAGTAGTGTGGTGCTACCTACAGTGATCAACCAATAAACTTATGATTCACTCATAAATAACTCATGCATGTCAAATCTAAGAGATCATTTGAGATTAAATTTTAGGGACAATGTACTATCATTTGTATAATCATCTGAATTGTACAGGTGGTGCATGCAGCCAAAGGAAGGCCTATGAGGATTGCGCAATTCCAATTGAGGAATTTCCCTCATTAATAAGGTGCTAATTCCCAAGGAAAAAATGCAAGGAAATAGGAAATTAGCTAAGTGTTATCTAGAGTCAATCTAGGAAGTAATGGGACAGATGGAGATAGTGCAAAGATTGCTCGAGCTAGAGAAAAGCGTTGTAATCTTCTCATATTTTTCTAACTAATGCAATATACAGATGGGAGGGGTTTTTAGTTGTGGCTTTCCCTAGGAAATCATTGTGTAATGTGTTTATTTAATTATTTCTCTTATATGCTTCATGATTTCAAGATCATTTAATTGTTTCTACTAATGAGTAGGGTAGATTCAAGTCTATTGTTTTAGTAAATTAGAATTAGTTGTTTGAATATACAAGGAATTTATACATGGTATCAGAGATAGAATTAGTATCAAAGAAGGATTCATATTAGATCAGGAATTTTGAATTTCATATTGATGGAGCTATAGTTCAGGGCAGATCCAAAAAACCCTAGGTGCAGACTTCTTAATGGAGCTAGAAGGCTGCTAATGGGAAGATCAATGAACCAATATTTAGTGACACAAAAAGGAGTTGTGAAAATTGATATTGGTATATTGAGGGGCAGAGATATTTCCCACAAGGAGATCGAGACTCAGAGGGAGTACAGTTTCAGAGGGAGCAACCCTATGGAAGCTAGTAGTTCAAGATCTAGGGATATCATACTCATTATTGTAGTAGTTGCAGCAACAGTGTGAAAGAGTAATAGAGTAGTAGTAGAAACAATATCAGTCGATCATATTTCGCCATGCATGCAGCTACACCTCTTGGAAGATCATGGCTACACTATGATATTTAGCAAAGGAAAGGTTTTTATTAGACACATCGCAACAGGACAGGTGAAGCAAATCAGTGTGTGAGTCAAGAACTTGTATGCACTTGAGATATAAGATGCATGCAAAGCCTTGAGGAGGAAGGAAAAGGTTAGAAAATTAGAGGTTTATAGGAATCATGATTTACCTCTTAAAATGGAGCCTCAAAAGCAACCTTAGAAGGTTGTGGAGCAACCAAAAATGGAGAAGCATAGAAGAGACAAAGTGGAAACATCCACTCAAACTTAAACCTCCAATAGGGGGGGGAATTTCAAGCTATGTGGGTAGAGGGAGCACATGCAGCCATACCTCCTAGTGTGAGGTGCGGTGATGTGAAGCAATAGTCCCAGAAGAGCAAAAATTTGGTCAAGGTCCATTGAGGTGTTTTTTGTCTCATGGATCATTACCTTGCTACGGGGTCCCACAATATTGAGTAGAAGGAGGATCAATGTCATCCAAATATTGAGGACTGCATAGCAGTGTTGAATACAAAGTAGGAGGATTAGTAATAGAGTCAACAACAACACAATTTTTCCAGTACACGGATAACAACTATCACCATTTCATATAAAAAATGTTGACGGACCATAGCCACAGTCACCAAAAAAATGAAAGTCACCAAAGGTGTCGTCGCCAAAAGTGTTGGTGTTATGGTGACATTCAAGTTCGGTCATGAATATTGATTATAATGACGGATAGTGACCGTCACCATTTCATATGAAAAACAACAATTTATTGTGATGGATCTTTCATGGTCGTCACTATTGGTGCATATATATGGTGACGTTCATTGACCGTCACCAAAAGCTACATTGCCAAAAGTATAGGTGTTGTGGTGCAATTCAAGGTACGTCACGAATAATGACTGTCACCATTTTATATCAACAACAATGATTTTAGGTTACAGACCTTTCATGGTCATCACAATTGATGCATATATATGGTGGTGTTTATTGACAGTCATCATTTCATATTTTGGTGAGGGTCGAAAAATGTCATCATAAGCTCATTGGTAATGGTCAAAAGATCCTTTGTCACTAAAAATTGATCGTCACCATTCCACATGGATATCAGGTCACGATGGAATCGAACCACCAACCTCCTACTTGTAAAGAAGGTGCTCTTCCATTGATCAAGCACCCTTTAAAGAATTAGACTTTTAAATATTAGACCTTGAAACTTCATAAATTGTAAATTCTAGAACTTTCAATATATTAAAGTCTCGGTAATATTTTACTAAACAAGCAAAGAAACATCAAAATTGCAGGTTCCTACCTAATGGTTATGGAAGTTATGACCGGGTATCGGGCACTTACTTTTACTGTTTCTTATGGCATAGAGCCAACGGAAAAGGATCACCTATCCTACCTATTAAAATGCCTACCTATTGAAATGGAATGAAAATGAAAAAGTGAAACGTAGATATGTGAGTCCATGTTCAACGTATAGATGTGAGTTTGGAAACATGGTGGGGGGATTTTCTATTCTAATTGGTGTACTTAGGGAATGGTGCTAATAAGGGGATCACCTCAAATGGTCTACCCTAACTTCTTGCCTGCTCTGAACCAACCAATAAGTCTCCATTTGTTGGGAACCTGGGGTGGTATTTTCTACTTCCTCTTGGCTAGCCTTGGTAAATGCCTCCTTAAGTTGTGTAATGGTGAATAAACACCCTAGAAATCAGAGGGAAACTACATAAAAGAGCATGGTTGATTGTTTTCTATTGGGGAGGTGTGGATCACTTAGTAAAGAGTCTAATTGACATGAAGCTTCACTCTGTCTGAAAATATGGATGGGGTGGGGCTATAAGCCTTAACTATAGGGCTAATGTCTTAGACACTAAGTGTCATAGAATAATAATATTGTGTCTTGACTCATTCACACCAGGGTTTTATATGAGAAATAGTTACATATAAGAGATTCAGGGTGTTCATTTGAATACTCAATTAGAAGTGAAAGTCTGAAGACATTTATAACCTATAAATGACCTATAACTAGAAAATGCACCAAATATTGCAAAGGAAATGTCATAAGTGGATAACATATGGAAGAAGAGAATTGATGAAGACAGATGCAATATATTATAGGTTTAGTGAAAGAAAAATATCAATGTTGTTGTTGTTGGGTGTTTCTTATAATTGGGACCTTTTTCTTTCCTTTATTACATAAAAATTCAAATAAAAACTTACAAATTTTAGATATTTGAATGATATCTAAACTTCTATGCAAATGTAACACATATCTCCAGAAATTGTGAACCACATATATATATATATATATATATATATATATATATATATATATATACGCCCTTCACATAAACCAACATGCAATTTGGAATTTCACAAGTCCACACTCAAAACATGACAACAACCAACAAATAAAAAAAAAATGAAACTTATCACAGTAAGAGTATCTCTTTTTAGCAGTGGACACCAAACAATAAGTTAGTAATTAGTTCACTTTAAGACCACAAAACATTGGAAAAATAATGTTTTCAATTATCTGCCAATACAAAATTGGCTTAATTCTAATGAAGCAGAAGAGTCGATACTAAATCACAAATAAAACGACCAACAACAATGTAAATTTTTTTTCAACAACACACTCCATCACTACCTTCGATGTCTAGAAATCTATATTTTACAGTGTTTAACAACCTCTTTTGTAGCAAAATCCATTGAATAGATTTCATAAGTTTGAACTAGAAAATCCATAAAATGTGGAGTTGATGGTGCCTTTCTCAGTGAAATCTAATTTGTTGTTTAGTCTTGCTTCACTTGTCTTGCATGTATATTGGGGTGTTTGTTTAATTTTTAGTTCAAAGGCGTACGGATCAGCATCTAGTGTAGACAGATTCATTGCTCATTAGTGTGGATGAACCAGAATGCTCAGATGAGCCAACAATTGTGTCATCTCTAGCTTTAGGACCACCTTTTTCCCCTATTGTAGGGCTCTTAATCCCCATAACCTTCTTTTCCCATTTACCCACAACATGCTCCTTGGTTGGTGAATTCTTTTTCTTTCTTCTGCGTGGAGTGCTTTCTTTCACTGGAGTTTGGAAACCATTAAGATTAGGTTGAACATACTGCATAAGACATACACAATGACTACTAGGCATATTACTCAATAATTTATTAATAGAACTGGGGATACCTTGTGAACATATCATATTTGAATTTAGCAAATTGAGAGAATCACTTTTCTTTCACTTTCTTTTATCAATCAATGTTTAAGTTTATTTGAATACTTTGGCATGTCTTCATCTCCCTCATTCATCAAATTATCTTAGTGTGTTGGTGTTTTATCATATATCTGTGTTTTGCAAATTCCTAAATATGATTCTATCGAGGCCCTTTTCTCACTCACGAATAATTTTTGTAGTACTTTTTCCAACTATTGGTGAACTTGAAGAGAAAACTCGTTTTACAACACAACGTTTTTAAACTAAGAAACATGGATACATGGGAATACTATGCATATTTATTGTCGGAGAGGACCTATAGCTAGACTTAAACACCTTATCCTACTGAGGTGTCCCAATTACTTCACTTGGACATAAAGCAATAGCTTCACCTTCATTCTTGAGTTGCTTCTATTTATTTGAATTTGACTTGTGACATTCTTTATCTGACAAGGAATCAAAATGATCACTAGTATTAAATTCATCCAACATGGATTTTGGAGAACCCAATGACATCTTCGTTTTTGTTTCCATGCTTCAAAACAATGGAGATCCTTATCAATAGTAGAATAAGATGTGTGTATGTTTCTCAAGAACACATTCCTTATTAACCATTGTTACCTAATAGAAACCAAAGAGACAACACAATATCAACGCATACAAAATTCCCTACCGAAATATAATCGTAACTTAGCTAGGATGTCTAAAATATGTTCTTAATTAATAAACTTTGTATTTGGAAATTTTCTTTATTTAGATTTTAAAAATACTACGTTGTACAACACTTCTGTCTATTTATCTAGGCAATTATATCATAACATATGTGACACAGTAACAATCTACAATACCTAAAGTAAAAGAAAAATTTGCTCAAGAAAATAGGTTTAGAAAAAAAGCATTGAAAACTATATGTTTGTGATCAAAGGTTTAATTAGTTTAACAACAAACTAGTTGGATTTTGAAAATCAAAATCATTCATAAGAAAATAACAAGACAATGGCCAAAGTCACTATTCATTCAAATAAAGCTAGAGTCACTATTGCCATCGCAGATAACTAAAATTTGGGTAGTGGTCTAAAAGTTAGAGCTGATTTGCAGGAAAGGCTTGTCAATACCATCATTCTTTTTCCATGGTCTATCATCTCTCTAGATCTAGATCATATAGCTTTCTATTCTCAAGTTCTAGCTTTCAAGTATTGATTTCTGGCTCACTCTTTAAAACACAATTCTACCACTCCACTTGATTTTTTTGTGTCAAGAGAATTGGTAGGACCTTCCCATCCTCTGTTTTACATCAATCGATAACCATCCATCAATGATATAAAGAATAACAGATACACAACAAAGGCCAAATATGTGCTTGTTTTATACCTATGTTCTAGGACTCATCTAACCTTACTGGTGGGAATCTACACCTATGTAACTACAAAATGTGCCCCTCCCCTTCCTATGTAACTACAGGATGTACCCATCCTTCCCTTCCTACTCCTCTGTAGATATGCAAATATGCGTGTGATTATCTCATGTACTAGCTGAGATAGTTTCCAACTCATTCTTGCATGCTTATTATAGAAATTAATTCTCCTTGCTCTATCAGTTTCCAATTAGGTCTTATCGATAAGTTCAGATCTGTTTTGTAATGGAGTCCAATCTGTCAAGACCAAACATTAGATGGATTTTTAGTGTTATACAAGCATCAGTTGTATTGTTGTTTTTGGTCATTATTGGTGTTATATCCGAATTTTTCAAATTTTATGTCTGGGAGCCTTATCGGATAAGAAGATCTTTGGAAAGGCAAGAGTGAAGATTCAAGAAGTATGTAGCCTCCACTTCTTTACTAGACTAGATAAGGACTCCTTAGAAAAGTATTAAGAATGTTTCAAATCACTAGAAATCCATGGCACTAACCTTTCCTATCGTTGGAAACTCCTTTACATGGAAAAATGGCAATGAGAAGAATGTAAGGATTGACTTAAATCCAATTACAGGATGTGGTGAACAAATTATTCTAGGTCCTAACCTGATAAACCATTTTTCATGAGAAAAAAGGAAGTATTTTTTACTTTACATCAAATTGTGTATACTAATGCTACAAATGTTTGGCAATGGGGTTGGGAATCAACATAATCTATCAATTTGGGTGGAGAATGGAAGGATTCAGAGGATTCCTTGATGTGGGCTAAAAATAATGTTACACATATGTACACTATAAAGTCAGGTTATATGTCTTTAATGGATATTTTTGGTCAAGAAGATATGTGATGGTGGAATAAAATACAAAAAATAAAGACACCTAAGAAACAAGAATCTTCCTATGGCTCACAATCAAAGATAAGGTTCCAACATGGGAAGGCTTACATAAAAGAGGAAGACAAGGACCCAGCATGAGGAATGTGGAAACAATTACTCATTTAGTTATTCATTGTCCATATGCTTAATATCTCTAGAAATATCTAGAAAAAATAACTAGAATGGACAATGCTTGAAGAGGTACTTCGATGGAAGAATTCCTTAGATCTTGGTTTCAAAAATAGGAATTAAATTTTATAAGGCAATTCTATGATGTGCTAAATGGGGTATTTGGATGGTACGTGATACCAAAATATTTGAAGGGAAACAAATTCAAACTTCCAAGGTTTACAATTAGGTCTATGGCATTTTTCATGAATGCAAAACATCTTCAAAGATAAGACAACAATGGCAGGTGGGAGACATATATATTGACAAATCGTCTCCATGAAGTTTCTTTGATGGTGCTAGACAAGGACAAGATAATTTTAGAAATGAAAGAGGTATTTTATTCCCATCTGAAGAGCCCCTCATCACATTCAAGGTTGGTCTGGGAATTGGGTCAAACAATTACACTAAAATAATGGTCCTTCATCTTCTTTTGAAAAAATCCATGGACAAAGGGCTAGGAAACTGCATGTATATTGGAACTAACTAGTTATTCAATGGATGAAAGGGGAGATTAAAATTCAATGTATTAAGTTGGAAGATTTTGGAAAATCAGTTAAAAGCGACATCATCCTTGTTCGCTGCCATATCACACACTCATGTATAATGTGAACACAATATGGTGGTTGGTGCACTTTCAAAAGAAGGTCAACAGGTTGAAGTTGGATTATCTATTTTAGAAGAATATATCTTTGGTGCCTTGACACAATCAAGGTCTTCTATCTTTTGATTTGAAGGCTAGTGCTGAGGAGTCATTCTCACTGTTATTTGTTGCAGATTCTGCATTGTAAATTTCTTAATGTAATCATGAGACTTAATTTTGGCACCAATCTTTAGAATGCAATCTCAAGTTCTTAACAATAGAATGTAAGGGGGATTTCTTTTCTTTAAACTACGATCTTTTTAATCCATATGTACCGAGAGGAAAAAATGATTTTTTTGTTTTTATTTTTTTAATCTTGTTTTGTACACGTGCCTAGAGAAAAAAAAGAATATGATTTCCATTCTTTCTTTTGAATAGAAATTATAATTTTTTCTCAAGAAAAAAAATGATCTTGTACTATGATTTAGACAATCTATGAAGCAAATCATTCAAATTAATATGTAGCTATTTGGAAAATTGTCATTAATTTACATGAAGTTTCAAGTGCAAAATATAAATCCTCTTGTAAAAAATCCATTTAGTTCAAAATATGAATAAAAGAAAATCTAACATATGTAACTTTTTGGCTATGTTAATGCATGATAAGACAAATATACGGAACCAAAATTTGAAAAACAACAACATTCACATTTACAAACCATGACTAACTTCAACTGTCATATTTCACATTTGGAAAAACTCAACACTTTCCTTCATTAATTCCAGAATGGATAGGAAATTGTGCTAAAGATAGATGGAAAAAAATGTGAGTGCAAAACATCCTTGTGCGTTTTGAAGAACTAACCAACTAATACTTTTACAATTTTAGGAGGAGATACTTCCATTTAAGAAAAATATGTAAGAAATCTAAGGAGATCTTATAATTTGCATACTTGACTTGTCGAAGATATTCAAGTCCATCCTGATATGGTCCGGAATTAAAGTCATGGTCTCCAATAAGGAACACACTATCGTCAAAATCATCCTGCTCCTCACATGGAAGATTAATTTTTTGTTGAATGTTTTCAATATTTCTTTCTGAAATCTGGAAAGGTAGCTCTTCATAGTGCTCTTCGTTTGATTTTAGTAGCAGCAATGTACCTACAAAACAAAATTTGACAAAAATATAAAATATTCATTGTCACATTGGCAACGATGTTCTGATGGAGATTGTTGGTGTCCTAAATTGCTCTATTTTTACCCTATTCGCATAAGCCTTAACCTCTGTTTTATCTCTATTTAACCCTCTCATTCTTGCACTAGTCCAAGATAATAATCTATTCCTACATATACTTCGTATTTCATAATTAATATTTATTAAGTGCTTTATTAATTACTTTACATAGATTTCATACCTTTTAGTATCTCTTGTAACATATGTTTAACTTTCCTAAAAGTAATTTAAGAACTAAGTGTTAATCATTATTTAGTGTGATCAATGTAGGCAAATTCCTGCACTGCCAACGATGTTGCTCCATGATCTCCATGATATCCATGCGGACGTTTTTGATCCAAAACTCCTAGTTTGGTTGCGGACTATCCAAGGATGGATATTGATGGCATATAGTCAAGGATTCTTGCAAGAATATGGTCTACGACCAGTAAATTCCATGTTTTATTATAACCATCAGCCGGTTTTGTAAAGTTCATTTGTTAGTCTGTTCGGTCGAAAGGCTTGAATAGGAAATGACTATAATTAGCAGAATATGGCTAAGGCCGAGAGACTGTATATAATGTAAACTATAGGTAGATCCAATCTAGCAATCTCTAAGTTGTCATTTTGTTTACTTTGTAATTTTGTATCAACCTCGGTTCTAGGCTGGAATCGCACTATCATTTATATTTGTTGATCAAGTTAATACAAGGAACTTGCTATCTTTAATTTCTATCTCATCCATGATTAAGTGTTGAATCATTTCGTTTCCTAAATGGGAAACGAGCTGGCTGGATAGGGCCCATCCAACCTAACTCGTTTACCCTTGTGCTTTCACCATTTAAAAAGTATGTTTGAACATTTATTCATTTGCAGTTGCATGGCTTTAATTGCTCTTATGTTTATTTCAGAGTTCTGAGATTAATTCATTTTATAGTCAACCATGAACGGATATGTAGTTTGGAATTTTAATTAAGTTTATTTCTTTCCTGCAAATTACTTTCTTGCAATTTCCTTTCTGCAATTTCTTCCATAGTTTGCTTTTGCTCGGGTCATGCAGGAAGATTCTTCATGTACCAGTGCATGTAGTTCCCTGCACTCTAGTTTTACTTTACATCAAGTGTTACGTTTATTTCCTGCTTATAATTTCATTTATTCCTATAAGCAAACGTATTGTCAATCCAAGTAATCATTCTCAATGTTAAGAATTATACATCTGAAGGATCTTTACATGAATTAAGAAAGAACGTTATTACAAAAACTATACTTTATACTTGCAGTTTATGACTTAAGAACAAGGAACAAAAATGTTATAAGTGAATTGCTGAAAGTTATTTGATGCATGCAAATTACTTTGACTACTGCTTAATTATTTCAAATTGTTTTTGCTTTATGAAATTTACTTTCATTGCAAATTTCATTTAATTAAATCATTATTTTTCACATGTAATTTATCTCAGAATCTAGCTTGCAATTGCAATTCTTTTCAACGTGTCTTTTAATTCTTTCGAAAGTAAATTGGAAACTTTGGGGAAGGAAGCTTTGTCTCAGTGCAAGAGCTGGTCTCTTGTCGCAGGAACAAAGTGCTTTAAGCCTTGAGGCTTAGAGAACCTCCATGAAGACATAAGTATTCATTAAAGAAGGTAAAATATATTTTTTCACATAAAGTAATGTACCTTCACTAGTGCAAGCATATTGCAATAGTACAAGAACAGGTTGCTTGGTGTAGAAGGAAGATCAATTGGGGAATAGATCTTGCAAGGGCCCACTTGTTAAAAACTATTAGCCATCTATACTAAACATAAACATATTATTTCATTTCAGCATTTAATATTGCTTCCAGTTGTGTGAAATTTCCTTTACTTTATTTCCTCGCAAATTATTCTTTTACATTCTAGCACTAGAATTGCTTTGGTGTCGATTGTCTTTAAGATTATTTTCTGTCTAATTCTGCAACATTTCATTTAAGAAGTAGGATTAGGAATAGGAAAAGTTCATACCACTTCTGGCATTGCCTGTGCTTTGTCTCTAAGTTTACGAAACCCCTGGGTTGACAATTAAGTATTGAGGAGTTTGCTTAAGCGTAATTCTTGCACCTAACATTTTGGCATTGTTGTTGGGGAGGCGATTTGAATTGGTAAGAATTTTCTATTTTTTGCAATAGGGGTAAGTCTGCTATTATTTTTTCTGCAGTGTGCTTCTATTTGCTTGAAGGAATTTATAGGTGTCCAGTTATTTTTTATGTTGCAACATTTTTATTGGAATTTTGTTTTGTCATTTTTTGAAATGAATTCCTAAAAGAGGTAGGGGTCCGAAGCCCACTAGGGGCCAAAGAAATACTGATAAATATGAAACCAAATCTCATATTGGGCCTTCTTTTGTAGGCAGAAAGTCCAAACAAACCCAGACTCATCATGCAGGAACAATCCACTTGGGCTCTGGCAGCAGTGGTCCAGGTGTGACACAACCCACAAAGGGGAAGAAGGGGACTATTAGAACCCATAGTTAGCCTTCTCAGCCTGTTGAGAGTGGTTCATGTGGAAGAACAACAATGGCAGATCAGGAAGACCATGCAAAAGGAACTGGTGAAAATCAGGTAAATGAGGAACAATCCACTTTTGGATTCCCAATTGTGGATCCTGATACACAAGTACAAATGAAAAATATTTCACCATCAGCTCTTCCTCATTTCTATGGTAAGGTACATGAAGATCTAGACTCTTTCCTATTTGAGTTTGATATTTTGTGTAGAAGTTATGATTATTCATCTGATGCCCAGAAGTTAAAGTTGTTTCCTGCAACTCTCAAGGACACAACACTCCGCTAGTTCATGGGACTAGGAGGAAACACTATATCTTCTTGGGAACAAATGAAGAGAGTGTTTTTATCAAAATATCAGGAATATTGTAAGACTCGAGATATTCAATAGGAAATCTTTACTATTGTGCAAAATGATGATGAGACTCTAGAGGACTACTTGGAGAGATTCTTGTACATCCTCCAAAGGTCAAAGCACAAATTTGATCTAAGTACCATTAGAACCTTGTTCTTATGGGGGCTTACTGATAATGATAGGAATAATTTAAATCTTGTAGGACAAGGGGATTTTTCTCAAAAAACTTTGGATAAAATCTGTGACTTGTGTAGGAAATTTTGACGAACCAATGTAGATCTGATAAAGGAATGCGAAATAGAAATAAGAAAACCGAATCTACTGATGCTATGATTATTGGATTAGAAAACAAAATGGACAATATGAAAATTGAAATAATGAATATTGTTAGTAAACAAATAGACTCTTTGAAGTTTCAACAAAAAATTGTAGAGGAACAAGAGTCATTG
Organism: Pinus tabuliformis; assembly: GCA_031772625.1. Classification (NCBI taxonomy): domain Eukaryota; kingdom Viridiplantae; phylum Streptophyta; class Pinopsida; order Pinales; family Pinaceae; genus Pinus; species Pinus tabuliformis. The sequence goes on along the minus strand of CM062811.1, from coordinate 974,085,572 downwards.
TCCATTTTTTGTCCAAAATGTAGAAGAAAGCATCTTTTAAGAGAATGTCCTCTCGATATTAAAGAAACTAATAAATGTGCAATTTGTACAGAGAACCATGCCACGGAAAAATGTCCCTCCATACCTGGGCTGAAAGTTGTACTAGAAGGAGGACAACCTGAAGCCGAATCACTGCATGCTATGGGAGCACAAAGAAACTGGCCTGAGGTAAATGAAGGTATGGCTCCTGAACCTCCACCGCATTTTTTTTTTATAATGCATATTCATATTCCTATCATAAAAATAGTCACTCTCAACATTGGCAGCATGGGAACCAATATCATTATGGACAACCCTCCCAATCTTGGCAACAAGAATGGAGAGGGCCAAACCATTCATATCATTCACACCATTCCTATCCTGCACCTATGCAATCGTACCATCCTACATATGCACCTTACCCAATGCCACAACCATCATTACCTCAGCTGAGTCAACCAATGCCCCCATGGCCTTTACCTCCATTGTTTCGACCTCTTCAGCTACCTTCCCAACCTTTACCCAACCCCAATAACAAATTGGTGCAGATGATCCATTCTATGAACCCACTTTCCTCATCCAAATATCAGTCCATGCCAGTTGGAGTCAATGACCTCCAATTGAGATCGGGGAAGATAGTAACCTCAGAAAATCAAAAGCAGCTTATGGTGATTATCAACGAGAAAGGTGATGAGGAAACTCCTGACCATTCTAAGAAAAAGATGACACCATCCAGCCTATCACCGTAACTTCTGAGCCTTTTCCATATTCTTCCAACCGACCTCCCTATCCAGAGAGGTTAGTTGTGGAGAAGAAGGACCCCATTCCTAAGACTAGCCTGGCTTCTGAGCTTAGGAACCTTTTCATAAAGGTACCTTTGCTCCAAGCTATTAAAGAGATCCCCATTTGCACAAAAATAATTAGGGAACTTTGTCTCAAGAAGCCAGGAAGGAGAAGATTAGAACCTCAAACCATTCAATTTGTTGGTAGAGCAACAAAGTTAATGATGGGGTGTATGCACATGGAGAAATATACCGACCCCAGAAACCTTGTTGTCTCTGTTCAGATAGGTGATGTCCTTATCTCCAATGCACTTAAAGACCTAGGGGAATCCATTAATGTTATGACCAAACAAACCATGGATCAACTTGGATTGGTCCATATTTGTCCTACTCCCACTCTGCTTGAGATAGCAGACAGATCTAAAATCAAGTCAGAAGGGGTGTTGGATGATGTGGTCATTTCTCTAGACTCTTGGGAATATCCTACAGACTTCATTGTGCTTCAACCAAAGAACCCTGTGGGAGGACATCCCTTGATCTTAGGATGACCATGGCTTGCTATGGTCGATGCTTATATCGGATGTCGTTTTGGTGACATGTATATTTCCCATGGAGATTCCAGGAAGAAGGTCACCTTGTATCCACCCGCTAGATCCATTCAGGAGCTCTGAGACACTTTATGGTTAGACTACAGTAGTGATGAGGAGACTCAGCATGTTTCCTTGATACATCAGAATGTTGAATTCTCGCAGGAGGGTGAGATTCAAGACTTCCTGAACAATCTAGACACCATGCCCAATTTTGAGTCATTGAGTCATATTTTTAGTCTATATTTACAGGAAAGATATGACTCTCTACCTACCTCTCCACCATTTCTAGTGACACCTTTGTGTACTCTTAAGCCTGATACCACTCTTGTTGAGATTATTCCAGGTAAATCCTTGCATATCAGTTCAGACTTGGATTCTTCCCAGCAAGAGAAACTTGTGAATTTGTTGTGAAACCATCTTGATGCCTTTGCATGGGGCTATGAAGATATGAAAGGCATCCCTCCTGAAACTTGTACCCACCATATCTATATTCAAGATGGAGCCTGACTTGTCCAACAACCCCAAAGGAGAATGAACCCAACTCTAAGAGATGTTGTAAAGAAAGAATTACAAAAAGTCTTAGATGTTGATTTCTATCCTATTTCTGATAGCCAGTGGGTCTCTCCATTGGTCTTAGTCCTGAAAAAAGATGGGAGATGGCACATTTGTATTGACTACAGAGAATTTAACAAAGCCACTCTCAAATATTACTTCCCCCTTCCTTTCATCGATCAAATACTTGATACCCTTGCTAGTAAGAAGTACTTTTCTTTTCTAGATGGCTTTAGTGGGTATAACCAAATATAGATTGCACCCAAGGATCAAGACAAAACCACTTTTACATGTCCATGGGGTAAATTTTCTTACCGAGTGCTTCCCTTTGGGCTATGTAATGCCCCAGATACCTTTCAAAGAGCGCTCTTAGCCATTTTTTCTGACCTTGAGTGTGTGGGAAATATATATGGATGAATTTTCTATGTTTGGTGATTCATTTCAGGAAGCCCTCAAGAATCTAGAAAAAGTGCTTCTTCGCTGCCAAAAATATCATCTCGCCTTGAGTGATAAAAAATGCAGATTAATGTGTAAGGCAAGGGTGCTTCTTGGCCATCTTATTTCTGACAAAGGTATCCAAGTTGATCTTGCAAAAATAGAAATTAGGTTGAGTCTTCCTATACCAAAAACTCAAAGGGAAGTGAGAGGCTTTCTAGGACATGCAGGCTACTATAAGAGATTCATTGAGAATTTCTCAAGGATAGCTACCCCCCTTTTCTGACTTTTGGCTAAAGATAGTGAGTTTTCTTGGTCCACAACTTGCCAATAGTCCTTTGAGACATTGAAGGAAAAACTAGTCTAGGCACCAGTTTTGAGAGGACCAAACTGGTCCCTGCCATTTCATATTTCCTCTGATGCCTCAGATACTGCTATTAGCGTAGCTTTAGGATGAGAAGAAGACAAACACTCTTATGCTATTTATATCATTAGTAAAAACTTGTCACCCACTGAACTCAATTATACGGTTACTGAGAAAGAGTTTTTAGCTGTAATTTTTTCCATTAATAAATTCATACATTATATTACAGGATATGAAGTCTTTGTGCATATTGACCATCTCGCAATAAGATATTTGATGAATAAACCATTAACTAGTGGTAGAGTGACTAGGTGGTTATTATTGTTACAAGAATTTAATATTACCATTATTGATAGACCAGGAAAATCTAATGTAGTAGCACATTATCTTTCAATATTAAATAATCTTGGTGAAGCAATTCCTGTTGATGATGATTTTCCTGACGAACATCTTTTTGTTGTGTCAACAAAATCCCCATGGTTTGCTGACATAGCTAACTATTTAGTCACTAGGAAATTACCACCTCACTTATCTGCTCGTGAAAAGTGGAATATCATACAGAAAAGCACTGCATATTCCTAGATTCAAGGAGACCTCTTTTACACCGGAGCAGATCTCATTATCCATAGATGTGTAAGAGAGGAATAAGTGTTTGATATTTTAAAATATTCCCATGATGAACCTTGCGGGGGTCACTTCGTTGATAAGTGGACTGCATACAAAGTGTTACAAGATGGCTATTTTTGGCCCTCCTTGTTTAATTATGCCAAACAGTACGTCAAGCAATGTGACAGCTGTCAACGAATTGGCCAACCTAATCAAACTAATGAAATGCCTTTATGTCCTTAGTTATGATTAAGCCTTTTGAAAAATGGGCCATTGATTTTGTAGGACCAATAAATCCAACATCATTGAATAAAAAGCATATTTTGGTTTGTACAGGTTTCGTTACAAAATGGGTAGAAACTAAAGCTGTTTCTTTTTCCACTGAAAGATTTGTTGTTGATTTTATTTTTACTAGATTTTTTGTGCCTAGATAAATTGTTTCTGACAATGGACCGCAATTTATTTCTAATCTAGTATAGGGTGTGATGGAGCAATACAAAATACGACACAGGAAATCTACACCATATCACCCGCAAGCAAATGGTCAGGTGGAGTCCACAAACAAGGTGATTGAGTCCATCCTCACAAAGACAGTAAATATTCACAGAAAGGATTGGGCTGAAAAATTACCGGAAGCATTGTGGGCATACCGAACCACTTGGAGGAACAACACAGGACACACACCATATGAGTTGGTGTACGGGAAACAAGTCCTCTTGCCAATAGAATTCCAGATCAAGACTTTCAAGACTGCAGTCCAATTGGGGCTAGATCTCTCTAAAGCACAACATCCGCATCTTCTACAGTTGAATGAGTTAGATGAGTTCTGAATGGATGTTGTTCAGCAGAACATCTTGGTTCAACAACAACGCAAGAAGTGGCATGACAAGTCTATCCAAAAGAAGCAATTCCAACCAGGTGATTGGGTGCTCCTTTACGATTCTAGATTCAAATATTTTAAAGGGAAATTCCATACACGCTGGATGGGACCCTATGAGGTGGTCAAAGTGTTTGAAAATGGAGTGGTAGAGATCAAAACTATTGATGGACAAATTCTGTGTTCCTGGTAAATGGGCATAGATTGAAGGTATATTTTCAGCCCCTTACTAAAGGAGATTTTATGCAACAAGTCCAACAGAAATCTGAAAAGGAGTTGGTAGGTGGTAACACCAACCTGTTGAAGATTTGATTCTTTCTTTTCCTCATTAGAAAAAATAATAAAAGAAAAAAAAATGACAATTTTTTTCCTGTAATTATGAAAATCAGTTGACTGACATGATTGCAGAAGGATCAACCTGAAAACCAGCATGCTGGCAGGAAGATCGAAATTTCAATAAAAAGGGAATGTTACTTGATTTTTAGATATGTTGGCTGCCACCAAGAAGAAGCAGGTTCAAGGAACCCAGCCCTTACCCAAGTTTGGGGTAACTAGCATGGAAATTTTTATCCAAGTAAACGCTTAATTCCTGCTACAATTACTTTTTCCGGCACCAGTGCAGGCAGACCTTGAAGATAAAATTTTTCCTTTCTTCTATTTTCCCATTTCGTAATTCCCACTATTTTTCTTTTTCTAAATCCCTAATGAATTACCCTCCTCTTTATTCTATAGAAAACTACCCTTACACGATCTTGTAAAATCCCTCTATTTCCCTTGATTTTTTTTCCATGTCCCATTCTCGTTTATCCCCCTTTGTGATATTGTTCTTGGAATCCCTGCAGTAATGTTCCTTCCCATTCTAAAAATCACTCATTTCCCACCTCTTTATTCCCTCATAAATTGATTGCAGAATTGGATGCAATCAATTCAGAAGGCATGATTATGAAAAACCAAAGAATGGTGAATTAAACTTTCCTTGTATATTGAGGCAAAAAAATTTCCAGCTACAGAATTATGTTCTATCATAGTTGTTATTTTGGTAAAATCCCTGGTGCAAGATGCGCAGTGCAAGCAATTAGTGCAAGCACGATGCAGTGCAAGCAGGATCAATGCAGGAGTGCGGCCGACTATGAAAGCAAGTATAAAACAAATTTCACAAAGTACAAGAGTGTCTTATGAAGAATGTTTGTGGAATTTTATTACTTTGTACATGAGTTATTCCTACACTGATAGATCATAACATTATATATTCCATTTGATACTTTGTTTTATCATTTACTGACTTAGGAAAAATTTTAAAGTACAAGATATATTGGGTTTTCAAATCTAGTTTTTTTTAATGGGTACTGAAATATGTCTTAATTGAATTATGAGGTAGACCGTGGGATAGTACAGGTTGTCTGAAAACTCATAACTCACCTCCTTTTGAACCAATATCCCATCACTTGTTCATCATTGTCTTACCTCCTAACCCGATCGTTATGACCATTACACCGTCGCCGCATAAGCATCCCCCACATCCAGTCATTATTACTCACCCATAACAAGATGATACATATCTACATCTGAACCGAGCCATTCTTTTATTATTAAACATGATCAATTGGATGGGACTGAAAGGACAAAGGATGGATGGACCTCTTGCATAAAATTCTCAGCAATAATTGGTATCGCTCACTAAAATCCTTTTGAGTTTGTGACAGGGAATTGCGGAAAATTTGAACATGGCACCCCAAAGGAGTGAGCCATTGTCCTTGAAGGAGATAGAATAGACTGCGGAATACCAGAACAGTCTTGCACTATTGCAAGAATCTGGGTTCCTTCCATTTTTGCAGAAGTTCGATGGCTTCAACATGGCCGTGTGTTGAAGTTTGTGAAGACTTTTTAAGGAGGCCGAGCTAGGGTCAACTCATTTTAATTCGAAGTCACGGAGGAGTCCATTGCGCGAGCTATAGTCTTGCCAACTACAAGGGAGCGGTGGCTCCTAAAGGAGCAGTGATCCGGATTTAAACAGGAATGCAACAAATTACAAAGATAACCATATACACAAAGATGCAGCGGAAATAATACTTCATTTCATTAAAGGAAAATACTGAAATATGCTTACAACCAGAAATGGAAATAAACCAGCTAGGGCGATGGTAGCTTATCTCTGAGAAGAGATGTGATGGCTACATGCCTCTGAACTGTCTTACAATGAGGCTCGAAGGCCTATTTATTGTTGAGAAACAGTGGAAAAACCCTTAACATTCCATAACCTAACCCTAGAAGATGAAACGCCAAACTATGGGCCCCGTTTGGGGTAAGTTGGTACATCAACTTCCCGGGGTCGTAACTTTGGCATACGATCTCCGTTTGACGCATACAATAGCTCGTTAGAAATATCTATCCGAGCACTATCATTGTTGGAACGGGCAACATGGTCCATTCCATGGACCCATGTTGCCCCCGGATTCCCCAAAAAACGTCGTTTAGGGCCTCAAAACGGCTCCGGAAGTTCAGGACCCGAAAAACTATTAAAAATAGTAAGTTGTGCTACAATTAAGGAAACTGAAAATGCTGAGAAGAACAATGGTGGGGGTCCAGGTGGACTTGGCAAGTGGCCACCAATATCCACCTGGATCATTCCTCCCCCCTTAGGAAGCAATGGTCCCCATTGCGTTGAGCTCCTCCATGAGATGAGGAAACTTTTGCTGAACTTGTTCCCTGGTGAGCCACTTGCCCTACTGAAGGAGTTGGCCTGCTTTGACAACTCGATACAGTTGGATATTCTGTTGGCAAGTGTTCTTGATCTGTGTGTCCATGATCCGATCAGTTGCAGCTTGTTCCATGCAATCTGGATTTAATTCTGTGGGTTTGAGTTGTTCTGCAATGTCGGATGTGTCTAGCAATGGTGGAAAGTATGGCCGAAGGTGGTCCACATTGAACACTGGGTGCAGGCCAAGGAATGGGGGAATGCTGAGCTCAAATGCATTATCTCCCATAGCCTTAGTAATGGTGTAAGGACCATATCGGAGTGGTCTCAATTTCCGATAGGCTCCAGTAAGGCGTTCCTTTTGCAAATGCAACCAGACTTTGTCGCCCACCTGAAACTTGTGTGGCACCCGATGTTGATCATGTCGCTGCTTGTACTTGGCATTTGATTTCTCAAGAATTTCATGGACCTGCTGGCAAATGTGTTGGATGCGCTCAATGAAGCTGGTGGCCTTATCTGTTTCGGACTGGACATGAGCTGAATTTATGTGAGTAGCTGCAAGTGGCATGGCCACATCAATGGGGCATAGTGGCTGGAATCCCAAACCCACCTGAAAAGGGCTATGGCCAGTGGAACTGTGAAGAGCTCGGTTGTAGCTGTGCTGAACATAGGGGAGGCTCTCGTCCCATGTGCGTGGATGCTTTGAGTTATACATGCGCAGAATGTGCACAATCATCCTATTGACAACCTCTGTCTGGCCATCAGTTTGAGGATGGAAGGCTGTGGACTTCGTGAGTTTGGTGTCCAGCATTGACCAGAGACTGGACCAAAATGTGCTGAGAAACCGACTGTCCCGATCTGAGATGATAGACTGTGGGATCCCAAAGTGCACCCACACTCGTTCAAAGAAGAGTTTAGCAGTGGCTTCTGCTGTGATATTCTTCTTGCAGGCCACCATAATGGCCATCTTCAAGAACCTGTCGACTACCACAAAAACACAGTCATTTCCATGCTTAGTGGAAGGGAGGCCTCACATGTAATCCATGGAGATGGATTCCCAAGGTCGAATTGGGGTAAGCAACGGGGTATAGAGGCCGTGCTTCTTAATGGTCGGTTTGGCAATGGCACAGGCAGTACATGATCTGATGTACTTTCCAACATCCTGTCGAAGATTCGGCCAATAGAAATAATTTTGCAGAACTGCCACTGTTTTCTCGACCCCGAAATGCCTAGCAGCCCGACTGTAGTGGGCTTCCCAAATCATCTTGGCACGCTCACTTGAAGGAACACAAAGGTGACCGAGGTGGCATAATAGGGCATCCTGAAGGTGAAAATCTGGAACATGCCGACCCTCCAAGAGTGTCTGGTATGTGTGGCCGAATTCTGGGTCGCTTTTGTAGAGAAGTGGCCAATCAGAAGTCTCGTGCCCACAAGAGTTGAGCACGGTGGTTAATGCCATGATCGGTGGTCGACTGAGGCAATCTGCAACATTATTGGTGCTACCCTTCTTATACTTGATATTCAAGTGGAACTGTTGCAGGTATGTAGACCACTTCTGATGGCGATCATTCTGCAATTTCCCTTGGGTCTGTATGAACTGCAGGGGTCGGTGGTCTGTGTGGATGACCGTTTCCTTCCCCAAAATGTAATGCTTCCATTGTCGGCAGGCCTGTACAATGGAATACATCTCTTTATCATAAGTGGGGTACTTCCGAACTGTGTCTGAAAGTGTTTCACTGTGATATGCCACTGGATGTCCATGTTGAGTAAGGACTGCCCCAATAGCATAGTCAGAGGCATCTGTCTCGACCTCAAATGGTTGTTGTAAGTCTGGTAACGCGAGCACTGGTGCTGTGCAGAGGCGATCCTTCAACTCCATGAATGCCTTTTGTTGAGATTCAGACCAAAAGAATTTTGCTTTCGCCCCTCCCTTGGTGACTTGACTCAAGGGCCAAGAAATATGAGAAAACCCCAACACAAACCTGCGGTAGAAGTTGGCAAGACCTAGAAAGCTGCGGAGCTCTGTTAGAGTGGTTGGAGAGGGCCAATCCCGAATGACTTGGATCTTGGCTGGATCGACATGCACCCCCTGTTCATCAATGATGTATCCCAGATACTGAACCTGGGTCATGCCAAAAGTGCATTTCTCCAAATTGGCACATAGCTTGTGTTGCCGCAGTGTTTGGAGAACCTGTCGGATGTGGTGGAGGTGCTCTTCCCAACTCTGGCTGAAGATCAGAATGTCATCCAAGTATACTACTACAAAGGAGTTGGTGAATGGCCGCAAGATGTCATCCATTAGCCTCATGAAGGTTGCAGGAGCATTCGTCAATCCGAAAGGCATAACCAACCATTCGAAGAGGCCCTCCTTGGTTTTGAAGGCGGTCTTCCACACATCAGAGGGTTCGATTGGTACCTGGTGATATCCTGACTTCAGATCGATCTTGCTGAAATATTTCGCCCCCTTTAGTTGGTCTAGGAGGTCATCAATCCGCGGGATCGGGTACCTATTACGGACAGTGATCTTGTTCAGCGCCCGATAGTCAATACAGAGTCTCCACGTCCCATCCTTCTTCTGTACCAACACGATCGGGCTCCCACAGGGCGATGAACTCGGACGGATGTGACCTTTCTGCAGGAGCTCCTGAATCTGCCTCTTGATTTCATCGTTCTCCAGAACGGAGCACCGATAAATTGGTCCATTGGGTAGCGGCGCACCTGGGGTCAGATCGATGGAGTGCTTGACTTGACAGTGCAGAGGAACCCCTGCCGGGGAGGCGAAGATGTCCTCGTACTCCTCCACAACCTTGTCCATCTGTAGTTGTCGTGCAAAGGGACCCCGTCTGGAGGCCGCGGCCACTGTCTTCTTCTTTCCTTGAGGGCGTATCATCAGGAAAACAAATTTCCTGGTTTTGGAAATGATCTTACTGCATTGTTTTGCAGTAATCAAAGAGATGGCGGTAGGTGGTGCTACCTCTGGTATCCTGTACAACTTATTTCCCAATGTAATAATAACAGCACGGGGCCTTGATTCATACACAGCATGTCGCTTCCACAAGTATGGTTGTCCTAGTAATACATCACAAACTTCAAGGGGAGCAATGTCACACAATACCTCATCCGTGAAGGGCTTGATGTTGTATGGAAGGCGACACTGCTGGCTCACGCGAAGATCTCGTCCTTGGTGAAGCCACCCAATGGTGTATGGTTGTGGATGTGTTGTGGTCGGTAAGCCCAACCACTTCACGACCTCTACCGAAATGAGGTTCTTTTGACTCCTGCTATCAACAATGAACTGTATTGGGGAGCCCTTTACCCACATCTGGGAGTGGAAGAGACGCTCCTCCTCCTCTGGATCTTCGAGTTCATTTTTCTGGATCTTTGCGGTAGCAACAGTGGCGCTAGGATCCGCATCAATGATCTGCTTCCCTTTTTCATTCCCCTTATCGGGTTCTGACTCAAAGTTGGAACATGCATCTGATTCTGAAACCTTAGCTCAGCCACCAGTGACTGTTTGGCCCGACACTCACTTGTGTTGTGAGTGGAGCTCTTATGGAACTCGCACCATTTTCCAGTGTCCTTTCTCGGCTTCGCGGCGCTGTTCTTTGCTTGCAGCTTCGGCTGGTTGTCTTGGGCTGTCCCGCCTTGGCTTTGTCCTTTGTTCTGTGGTTTAGGGGCACCTTTCCCCTGCTTTGGATTCGCAGATCCAAAGTCTCGCTTCTTTTGTTTAAACTTCTGCTCGACCTTGACGGCATATCGGTATGTTGCGCCGAGCGAGGAGATGTTTAGGAATTGTATTTCCTCCTGGATGTACTTGTACAGGCAGCCACGGTATTTGAGTATCAAATGTTGCTCTGAATCCTTGATACCCAACTTTGTGCGAAGGGTATGGAAAAGATTGGTGAACTCCGGCACGTCTTGGTCCCTTCCCTGCCGTAGCGTGGTCCACTTTATGTATTCATCCTCATAGCTTCCAACAGGGTAGTACTGCTCCTTGATGGCATCCCGGAACGAATCCCAGGTGGGTGCGGCTGAAAATAGTGAGCCAGTACTTTCATCCTTCTGCTCGCAGTAGGTTTCCCACCAGTCCTTGACGTGGGGGGCTGCTTTGAGAAGAGAAAAAAAAATCTTTTCCCGACTCGAAAATTCATGAACAGAAAAATAACCCTCTAGCAGATTTAACCATTTGTCTACGGCATCTGCGTCTATCTGACCCTCGAATATGGGGATTTCAAAATTAACTTGTACCTTAAAGGGTGTGGCGTTTCCAGAGTAGCTGCTGGAAGCCGATGCGTTGCTTCTGGGTAGTCGCTGAAGGATCTGGGCAAAGCTGTCCATCATCGCGTTCCGTTGTCGCTCGAGGGCTTCTTCGAGCAAGATTTTGATGGGATCTCCTGCCCCCTCGTCTTTCTTCTCATCCGCCATGGGAGGCCGTCGGGATTTGCGAGGCTGGTCTTGCAAAGGTTCAACTAGTTCAAGCCCTAACTCCTTATATCCCGACCTTGTTGGGGACATGCAAAGAAAAACAGAGAAAAAGCAAACCGCTCTGATACCATTGATCCGGATTTAAACAGGAACGCAACAAATTACAGAGATAACCATATACACAAAGATGCAGCGGAAATAATACTTCATTTCATTAATGGAAAATACTGAAATATGCTTACAACCAAAAATGGAAATAAACCAGCTAGGGCGATGGTAGCTTATCTCTGAGAAGAGATGTGATGGCTACATGCCTCTGAACTGTCTTACAATGAGGCTCGAAGGCCTATTTATTGTTGAGAAACAGTGGAAAAACCCTTAACATTCCATAACCTAACCCTAGAAGATGAAACGCCAAACTATGGGCCCCGTTTGGGGTAAGTTGGTACATCAACTTCCCGGGGTCGTAACTTTGGCATACGATCTCCGTTTGACGCATACAATAGCTCGTTAGAAAGATCTATCCAAGCACTATCATTGTTGGAACGAGCAACTTCGGTCCATTCAATGGACCCATGTTGCCCCCGGATTCCCCAAAAAACGTCGTTTAGGGCCTCAAAACGGCTCCGGAAGTTCAGGACCCGAAAAACTGCTAAAAATAGTCAGTTGTGCTACAATTAAGGAAACTGAAAATGCTGAGAAGAACAATGGTGGGGGTCCAGGTGGACTTGGCAGGTGGCCACCAATATCCACCTGGATCAAGCAGATTGAAAAGAAACGATGGCATCAGTTTGTCAGTGACAAAAAGCTTGAGGTTAACTGGAAGAATGGGTTTCCACAAAGCGCCATGCTTGGAAAATGGCGAGACCTCGTGGTCATACTACAAAAATTTGTGACCTCTGAGGGACGTTACACACTAGCGTTTGTGTACCACATGAGATTGTTGTTGCACTTTGAGTAGGGGAAACTTATCAATTTTCCTTACTATCTACTCCGAAGTCTCGAGAAAATGGTGAAAGGTGTGCAGAGTGGGAACACAAGCCAAGTCGCCTAAAGACAATAACCTTTCAGTGCTTGCAGATGCAGTGGCCCACACCGTGGTAAACGAAGAGAATGTGGAAAAGGAAGACGACATATTGTTGTCTACCCTTGTTCACAGATTAAGAAAGAAGAAAATGACACCGAGTGCAGAAGAAGTTCAAGCAGAGGGTCACTAGGATGATGAGGCACAGCAGATGGAGACCCTCAACAATCTTGATGAACAGGACATCAAAACCCTCAATGTTTTTGATGAACAGGGTACATAAGCCCCTATTGGTTTAAATGAACAGGGTACTGAATCCCTTGAAGAATTGGAAGAACATGGCATTAAAAACCCTGTGAAATTAGTGCGCAAGGTACTGAAACCCTTGGCACAACAGTTGTGGAGGGCATCAAAACCCTCGGTGATAAGGAAACCCCGAGCGCACAAACTTTTGCCAATGTCATAATGTAAACGCTGGATGACCTTAGTCTCGATAATGACGGGACTTGCTTAGAGTCCGTTTCAAAGAAGATATTACACTAGAGGATCTGAGCACGGAGCCCTCTACCCTCTACCTCAACAACTAAATAGTGGAATTAGAGCAGCAAATTCATGACCTGGAGGCTTTGAACCAGGTCATGAAGGAGCAAAATTGGCAAAAGCAAGGTGAGGTAGCGCTAATCGCAAAGGTCAAGAAGCAGAAACAGCAAGTGAAAGTATGGAAGTATCAGGCTTCCAAGTGCTACAAATGCCTCAATAAGGTGACTAAATAGCTTAAAGGAGCCTGAGGTAAAAGGCCAAAGGTAGTGAAAGTAGGGATAAGTATTGAAGTACAGGATTGAGATTTAGCCACCCATTTTTGAAGATTTTTTGCAGAAGGTAAAATGTTGTGTGAGGACACACAACAACTTAGGGATGGAAGGATGTTGGTATCCCAAATTGCTCTATTTTTACCCTATTCCCATAATCCTTAACCTCTGTTTTATCTCTATTTAACCCTCTCATTCTTACACTAGTCCAAGATAATCATATATTCCTACATATGCTTTGTATTTCATAATTAAGATTTATTAAGTGCTTTATTAATTACTTTACATAGATTTCATACCTTTTAATATCTCTTGTAACCTATGTTTAACTTTCATAAAATTAATTTAAGAAATAAGTGTTAATCATTATTTAGCATGATCAGTGCAGGTAGATTCTTGCACCGACAATGATTCTGCTCCGTGATCTCCGTGATATTCCATGCAACCATTTTTGATCCACAACTATTCGAGGATGGACATTGGCAGTGTATAGTCAAGGATGCTTGCCAAGAATATGGTCTACAGCCAGTAAAGTACGTGTTTTATTATAACCTTCAGCCAGTTTTGCAAAGTTCGTTTGTTAGTCCATTCAACCGAAAGGCTTGAATAGGAAATTATTGTAATTAGCAGAATATGGCTAAGGCCGAGAGACTGTATATAATGTAGACTATAGGTAGAGCCAAGCTAGCGATCTCTGAGTTGTAATTTTGTTTACTTTGTAATTTTGTATTGCCCTCAGTTTTGGGTTGGACTCGCACTATCATGTATATTTGTTGATCAAGTTAATACAAGGAACGTGCCATGTTTTCTTCACACTGTGTTTAATTTCTATTTCATGCGTGATTAAGTGTTGAATCATTTCATTTCCTAAATGGGAAACGAGTTGGTTGGCTAGGGCCCAACCAACCCAGCTCGTTTACCCTTGTGCTTTCGCCATTTAAAAATTCTGTGTGAACATTTATTCATTTGCAGTTGCATGGCTTTGATTGCTCTTATGTTTATTTCAGAGTTCTGAGATTAATTCATTTTATAGTCAAGTGTGAATGGACCTGTAGTTTGGAAGTTTAATTAAGTTTATTTCTTTCTTGCAATTTCTTTCCTGCAAATTACTTTCTTGAAATTTCCTTCGTAATTCTTTTCCTACAATTTTTTCCTTAGTTTGCTTCCGCTCGAGTTGTGCAGGAAGATTATTCCTATACTAGTGCATGTAGTTTCCTGCACTTCGGTCTTAATTTACAAGAAGTTTTACATTCCTTTCCTTCTTATAATTTCATTTATTCCTACAAGCAAACGTATTGTCAATTCAAGTAATCATTCTCAATGTTAAGAATTATACTTTTGAAGGATATTTACATGAATTAAGAAAGAATGTTATTACAAACACTATACTTTATACTTGTAGTTTATGACTTAAGAACAAGGAACATAAATGTTATAAGTGAATTGCCAAAAGTTAGTTGATGCATGCAAATTACTTTGACTGCTGCTTGATTATTTCGAATTGTTTTTGCTTTATGAAATTTACTTTCATTGCAAAGTTCAGTTAATTAAAGCATTCTTTTTCACATGTAATTTATCTCAGAATCTAGCTTGCAATTGCAATTCTTTTCAACGCATCTTTTAATTCTTTCGAAAGTAAATTGGAAACTTTGGTGAAGGAAGCTCTGTCTCGGTGCAAGAGTTGGTCTCTTGTCACAGGAACAGAGTGCTCTAAGCCTTGAGGCTTAGAGCACCTCCATAAAGACATAAGTCTTCAGTAAAGAAGGTAAAATATATTTTTTCACATAAAGTATTGTACCTGCACTAGTGCAAGCAGATTGCAATAATACAAGAACAATTTGCTTGGTGTAGAAGGAAGATCAATTGGGGAACAGATCTTGTAAGGGCCCACTTGTTAAAAAATGTTAGCCATCCATACTGAAGATAAACATAGTATTTCATTTCGTCATTTAAGATTGCTTCCAGTTGTGTGAAAGTTCCTTTACTTGATTTCGTCGCAAATTATTCTTTTACATTCCAACACTAGAATTTCTTTGGTGTCGATTGTCTTTAAGATTGTTTTGTCTGATTCTGCAACATTTCATTTAAGAAGTAGGATTAGGAATAGGAAAAGTTCATACCATTTCTAGCATTTCCTGTTCTTCGTCTCTAAGTTTACGAAACCCCTGGGTTGACAATTAAGTGTTGAGGAGTTTTCTTAAGTGCAATTCCTACACCCAACAAAGATGGGTAAATAAAGGCAAGGGCTTCTGATGTGTTACTTATTTTTACATATTAATCATTTAGAAAGGATACATAGAACACTAATGTTGAGAGTATTGTATCCTTGAACAAAATAAAAGTGATAATTAAGAAAAGTTTCATAATAAAAAAAAAATTTCATAAGAGTTTCTAAAATTTTAAAAGGTAGCTCTTTGTAGCACTGTTCATTTGATTTTATCAGCAACAATGGACATACAAAATAAATTTTCACAAAAATATCAGATACTCATTGGCACATTTGCAACGATTTTTGAATGGAGATGGGTAAATAAAGGCAAGGGCTTCTGATGTGTTTCTTAATTTATACATATTAATCATTTAGGAGGGATAAAAAGAACACCAATGTTGAGAGAATTGTATCCCTGAACAAAATAAAAGTGATAATTAAGAACAATTTCATAACACACAAGCAAACTATAGACATTTAAACCAAAAAACATAGCATTTCTTGTAGATGCCTGTAATGAACCTCATGATGGTATGAAATATAAAGAATCTAAATTCATACTAAAAAATCTAAATATATAGATTCCTAGTATGAAATATAAAGATATTTCTACAATGAAATATAAAGATATTTCTACATGAAAAAAATTGTCCACGTAGGAATATCTAAAGCCCATGATTTTGAATAATAGAACCAAAAATTCGACTCAAGCAGCATAATCCAAAAATGGCATACACACACTTGTCAAATCTTGGAAAAACGACGAGGCATTTTTTACCAAGTTTTATTGAAAATCCTAATCCAAGCGAGAGAAGAGGCATTTTGCTTGAAAAATTGGAAATGAAAACACTTGTGCACTAAGATTTAGGATTGTCCGTTAACTTTGTAGGTTTTAACACCGTACAGAAATTACCTGCATATGAATTATAAAACACAAAAAATAAACAATGTGAGAGCATAACACATAAAACACATATACACAGAGATTTTCCCCTGGACCCCAAAACCAGGACTAATAGCTTGATTTTTCATTATATTCCTTTCAATGTTACAATACATATATATGCATGTCGAAGAATCCAATACCATGGACCAAAAACCATCATGCCCAAAACCATGTGCAAAACCCATGAACAAAACCATAGGTAGGTTCGCCCCACCTAATTGTTGAAATATGGAAACAAGAATATTCCAATTTAATTTGCCATTGAATTAAATTGTGAATTAAAATCAAATTATTCTTAACAGCTACTTGGAAATAATTAATTAATTTATTTTAAATTAATTAGTTGGAGAACTTCAATTTAGAAGTCTCTCTGAAGTCATGCAAGAGTTATCCCTAAAATTAAGGAGATAAGATTGAGTTATATTTGAGTTGTAATTAGTTAACTCAGTTTACTGAGTTAAGTCCAGTTAAATTAGTTCCAAACTATTCGAGGAACTAATAGTGAGTTAACAGTCAGTTGATGCATTAATGCACTCAACTAGTGCTACTCCAGTTAACTGAAGATTCCCTCATAGAAACTCATGCATGCAATCAAGGATTCATCCTTGAGGATTGCACAATTTTGAAGGCTTGGTTTTTCCACTTGGTAATAGGCTAATCATCCACAAGGAATAGCGCAAGGAAATAGGAGCTTGGAAGGTAGAGAGGAAGGCTGGAGAGAAGCCAAGATTGCCTGTGAGCATCTGTGAGGATTGTACTGAGAGTTGGCTAGTTGTGAGAGCTAAGGCTTTGTATAATTCCTATTTATTTCCACCATGTATGATAATACAATAGTGTGGGGTTTTTATCTAAGAATTTCCCCAAAGTATTTTCATGTGTATTGTGCCATTGGTTCTTCTTATTTTGGTTATATTGTTCAGCTCAATCTTTAAGCTTCCGCAAATTAATAGTAGAAGTAGGTTATAGTATTTTGCTTTGATTTATATTGCATTATCGGGTTAACCTATCACAAATTTTCGACATGGTATCAGACTTGTGAACAGTATACTAAGAAGAGAATTCAAAGTTTGAAGTTCGGGGTTGCAGATGAAATTCAAATGCATATCGTACTTCAAGGTTGGCCAATGTCGTTCTATGGCTTGAGACTCAAGTATGCCTTAGAAGGTAGCTCGAATTACATAGCATGGAAAGATAGCATGGAGGCTGTATTAGAAGACAATGTCTTGAAGGAATTCATTGATCAAGAAATCCCAAAGCCAACTTCAACAAATGCATAAGAGTTGGCTGAGTGGAAGAGGAAGGCGAGACGGATCATCCTTGAGGGAGTTCGAGACCATATTGTCTTGAGTCTCCATGGGAAGGATACTACATTTTCAATGTGGAAGAAATTGAAGGACCTCTACCAAAACAGTAGCGACTAGAGGAAATTTTCCCTCAAGGATAAGATTCAAAGAATCAAGATGGAGAAGGGCGATACTATTTCCACATATTTGAACAAGCTCACCACCAGCAGAGATGAGCTTGGCAATGTGGTAATAACTATTGTCGATGATGATATGGTGAGCCTCGCTCTCCTTGGCCTTCCAAAGAGTTGGAACAACTACCAAGACTCTGTGAATGGAAGGGAGAAACTACCGGATTGGGAACGACTGTGGTCGGATCTTATGCAGGAGGAAATCAGGAGGAGCACACGAGATGGTTCTTCATCCAAGAATGATGATGAAGAAAATCTAGCCTTAGCAAGTAAGGCAAGGAAAGGGAAGGGGAAGGCTATCCATTTCAAATCAAATTCTTCTCATGGAGGGAAGAAGGGTGACATGTCTAAAATAAGATGCTTTAATTTTCACAATATGGGACATTATGTGACTAATTTCCCATCGAAGAAGTCTAAGAAGGGATCCTCGAAAGAATCGGAAGGTGAGGCATTAGCCTCTCAGTTCGAAATGGACTTTACCCTCATCACATGCATGGTGTCATCGATGATGGGTTGTGTCTGGTATCTTGACAGTGGAGCCTCATTCCACATGACCGGTGATAAAAATTTAATCAGTGCCTTAGAGGAGAAAGACATCGAGATGCACATAGAGATCGGTGACGATGAAAGGTATAATGTTTCAGGAGTGGGCACGATTGCTTTTCAGAGGAAGCATGGAGCTCCTCTCACCTTGACATATGTGATGTATGTGCCTAGACTGAAGAAGAACTTGGTATCGGTCACGATGTTGGAGGAAAAAGGCTATAATGTTGTCTTCAGTAAAGGAAAGGCATTCCTAAGACAGATAGCCACGGGTCAGACCAAGAGGATAGGGATTCGGGTGAAGAATCTCTATAAACTAGAGGTAGATGATTGTGCAGCATTGAGTACGAAAATAGAATTGGTGCAAAGCCAAGACATTGGTGAGTTGTGGCATAGGTTGTTGGGCCATTTGCATCATGGGGCTTTGAAGATAATGCAACAAATATCTACAGGACTTCCCAAAGGTAAACTTGAGCAATTTGACACATGCAAAGGTTGTACCTTGGAAAAGTACACCAATTCTTCCCTTCATGATCTAGACATTCGAGCAGAGGCTATCTTAGAGCGAGTTCATACTGATTTATGTGGACCATTATTGACGGCATCCACAGTGAAGCAAAGGTATTACGTGATTTTCATTGATGACTATTCTCGTAAATGCTGGATTTATTTCATGGAGAAGAAGGACCAAACTTTCACAAAGTTTTGTGAGTTCAAATCTTTGGTCGAGAAAGAGTCAGGGAAGAAGATCAAGGCCTTGAGAAGCGACAACGGTGGAGAATATGTCTCTCAAGAGTTTATGGACTTCTTTGCAGTGGAAGGAATTAAACGAGATTTGACGGCACCTCATAACCCACAGCAGAATGGGGTGGTCGAGAGGAAGAACATAACTATTGTAGGGGTAGCATGGGCAATGCTGCATGACCAAGGTCTACCACTTCACTTGTGGGTTGAGGCATGCAACACAGCGATCTATTTGTAGAATAGAAGCCCGCATCACATACTTGGGATGAAGACACCAGACGAAGCTTTCTCTGGTAATTGATGTTGGTCAATTCAAGATCTTTGGCTCATTAGTATATTTCCATGTGACAAAGGATGCACGGAAGAAGCCTGAGCTGATAGCAGATTTGGGATATTGTTGGGTACACTGATACACCTCACAACTATCAGGTGTACTTTCCTACCATTCGGAGGACAGTGGTTCGCAGAGATCTCAAGTTCGATGAGCAGAAGGCCATGCGATTTTCCCTTGAGAGGGAGCTCCAACTACAGGCTGTGAAGGAAGTGTTGGTTCCTAAGGAGGATGAGCCTTAGACTAATGCGAAGCAGCCACATGTAGAGGTTCCAGGAGTGGAGACATCCACTCAAGCAAAGTCTTCCAGAGATGGATGAAAGCGCACATCAAGAGGGATTTTCAACCTTGGTTCAATGGCATTTTCTTGGTACAACAAGAAACAGAGGTCGATTTCACTCAGCGAGGCAGAGCCAGAATACATGGTTGCAAGTTAGGTAACATGTGAGGCCATATGGATGCGGAAAATCCTAATTGGTTTGTTTGATCAAAGGATGGATCCAACTGTGATATATTGTAATAATCAGAGTTGTATCAAACTCTCTAAGAATCCAGTATTTCATGATAGGTCCAAGCACATTGACATCCGGTATCATCATCTTAGAGACTGTGTAGTGAGGAGGATCATGTTGCTGCAGTATATTTCGAAAAAGGAGCAAGATGCTGACATTTTGACAAAGGCATTGTCAAAGTGTAAATTCGAGTTCCATAGAGATAGGATTGAGGTGGCAGATAATCCCTTTCTTGTTGAGAGGGAGTGTTGAAATATGGCAACAAGAATATTCCAATTTAATTTGTCCTTGAATTAAATTGTGACTTAAAATCAAATTTAGTCTTAACAACTACTTGGAAATAATTAATTAATTAATTTTAAATTAATTATAAATTAATTAATTAGTTGGAGAAATTCAAGTTAGAAGTCTTTCTGAAGTCATGCAAGAGTTATCCCTTAAATTAAGGAGATAAGATTGAGTTATATTTGAGTTGTAATTAGTTAACTTAGTTTACTGAGTTAAGTCTAGTTAAATTAGTTACAAACTATTTGAGGAACTAATAGTGAGTTAACCGTCAGATGATGCATTAATGCACTCAACTAGTGCTACTCTAGTTAACTAAAGATTCCCTCATCAGAAACTCATGCATGTCTATTCTGAGAAAGACCCAGTTGAGATTAATGTTCAAGGACAATGTACTATTAGTTGCATGTGTTTTCTCATGGAGAAAGCTCATGCATGTAGTCAAGGATTCATCCTTGAGGATTGTGCAGTTTTGAAGGCTTGGTTTTTCCACTTGTTAATAGGCTAATCATCCACAAGGAACAACACAAGGAAATAGGAGCTTGGTGGGAAAATAGGAAGGCTGGAGAGAAGCCAAGATTTCCTATGAGAATCTGTGAGGATTGTACTAAGAGCTGGCTAGCTGTGAGAGCTAAGGCTCTGTATAATTCCTATGTATTTCCACCATGTATGATAGTGTGGGGTTTTTATCTGAGACTTTCCTCAAAGTATTTTCATGTGTATTGTGCCATTGATTCTTCTTCTTCTAGTTATATTGTTCAGCTCGATCTTTAAGCTTCTGCAAATTGATAGTCAAAGTGTGTTATAGTATTCTGCTTTGATTTATATTTCTACATTGAAATATAAATATATTTCTACATGAAAAAAATTGTCCACGTAGGAATATCTAAATCTCATGATTTCGAATAATAGAACCAAAAATTCGACTCAAGCAGCATAATCCAAAAATGGCATACACACACTCGTCAAATCTTGGAAAAGCAACGAGAGGCATTTTTACCAAGTTTTATTGATAATCCTGATTCAAGCGAGAGAAGAGAAATTTTTCTTGAAAAATCAGAAATAAAAACACTTGTGCATTAAGATTTAAGATCATCCGTTAACTTTGTAGGTTTTAACCCCGTATAGAAATTACCTACATACGAATTCTAAAACACAAAAAATAAATAATGTGAGAGCATAACACATAAAACACATATACACAGAGATTTTCCCCTGGATCCAAAAAATGGGACTATTAGCTTGATTTTTCATTATATTCCTTTCAATGTTACAATACATATATATGCATGCCGAAGCATCCAATACCATGGACTGAAAACCATCGCGCCCAAAACCGTGTGTGAAAACCACGAACAAAACCATAGGTAGGTTCGCCCCACCTAATATAGGGTCCAAAAACGATTTCCCCGGGGTGCTGCCCCAGACCTCGTAGAGGGGGGGCTACCCATCCCCCTCAAACCTCCTGTGACCCCCCCGCTACACAATCAGTGCTACGAAGGGGGGGGCTTTCCCCCCCACTCTAACCCTCTGATTGACTAGGGGAGCTAGTCATGGAAAGAATATAACACGACCCAACAAACTTTAAGAACATGAACGAGCAAGTGTGTGCAACATTTTCTAATATCTTAAGTACCTTTGAAGTTCAATAACTTTAAGATTTGTTGACACCTGGAAAACCTGCTAGCCCGAATAAAGAAGAAAATATGCATCCATGCAAAAATTAATTTCAAATGGGAAAACGAAAATTAAGCTTAATCGTGTAGATGCTAAAAGGAGCATACATAGGCATTCATAGAATCTTACAAATGTTTCAATTAAATAAACTCCCATTATTATATGAACACCTATAATTAAAAGGTCCCCATTAATCTTTCTGGTTTTTCTTTAAAATGGAGATTATAAAGAACCAACGATCTTTCTGAATAAAATTTCTTATAGAATCAGCAATATTAAGCTCGGAGCAGCTCGAAATAATATCCTTAAAATGATCCAAATGGGTGATGGCTTCAGTGTAACTGTGATTGAGCACAAGGGCATGCAGCCAAGGCGTAGAAGTGAGGGCAGCATTAACAACCTTCCCACATTGCTCACTACTGTGGGATGTAATGTTGTCGTTCAGAACCGAGGCTTTCTGCAAAAAGTCCCCTACACGAAGAAAACTCTCACTTATTTCACTCATCAAATCCTCAACAGCCCATATGTTATTATGTCCCATAGGATAATCACCATCACCAGTTGTTACAACAACTGCATGAAGGAGGAGGAGGAGGTAAAAACCGAGCAGAAAATGCCAAAATGCCATAGAACTGAACCTGCGAGAACCACTCAATGAATCGATCCTCTGGGCCCCTTGGTGGAGAATCGATCCCCTAACATTGAAGTGATGATGAACTAAGAATGATATCACACACCCAAACAACAAGACTCCTCTATTGGAATTGGAATTAGGAGTTTGAAACATTTATGAGGAAGTGATTACCCTAGAATTTCAGAGGCTCTGGATCTTTGAAAATCCAGTACGTCTCATTAGATTGAATTTATTGGAGTGGGATAGCAAACTGTAATTCTACTGGGAATCATCTTGTCCTTCATAAATTAATGATCTAATGTCAAGCTCTAATGTCTTGTGCTTGGAATTCTAATGCTACCTGCACACGTAGCTTAGCTTATCCTGTAACCATATGAACAAGATATGCTAGTAGTTGCAGCTTGTATAAAGCTCATGCTAACTATAATTGTAGTTGTTGGTAAAAAAAAATTAAAGTCTGTTCGAACCTCCCAACTGCCCATGGAAAACAAAAAGGGAATTGACGTTGACGTACCACAGTGATAGGCGAATCCATGAATTGATAAATCATAGATTATTTGTTAGGTTCGTTGCAATCAAAGACCTAATACTTCTTTTCCCAATTTCTAGTTTTCCATTTTCTATTTCCCTTTCGATGAACTTCTTTTTCTCACGTGGAGCATTCGTAGAATATTAGAAAAAAATGAGACGAGTTGCAACATCTAATGCACCAATTCTCCTAGAAACCTCGATTCAAATGAAAAAAGGGGGCATTTTGCACATGATTTGTTTCATCCATGATGACTCAAACAAAGAAAAACACTTCGCTAAGATTTCTAAAATTGTTTGCAATATAAGTTGGACTGAACTTGGTCCTGACGGTGCCATAGTGATAAAGGGCCCTCTTTTAAAAGGATTGGTCTAGGCCCGCCCTCTCTCCATTCATCGTGAGTGGCAGATATTTTTGGGGAGTTGTATGAAGCAGAATCTACCCTTACCCAAGTTGTAATCAAGGATTCAATTCTTTTGATTTGAGACCCCTCTCAGGGGTTATTATGTTTGCAAGTTCAATCCAAAGATCTGGTCTCCTCCCTTGCAGCCAAGATTCAAGAATGAATGAGGATCCCCCTCTTTATTATGCATCTCTTTTAGGAGGGTCGACAACTTCAGGACACGAATAGGCTAAGTGAGCTAAAACATACAAGTGTGGCTACAAAAACACAATAGATTTTGAATCAAAAACCTGACATGCATGTACTCTCTATGTGGAACACTAAATGTGAGGATTGAAAATGAATTGAAGTTTATAAATGGAACATACCTTGGCACCATCAATTGACTGAAAATCTGATGGTGGGGTTCGATACCGGGTTTACTACTGGTAAAACCCTCATTCATAACTATCTGTAATCCCATTTGTTGTGTGTGGAGCATGATTGTTCAGAGGTCTTTGTTTCAGCCGGATGTATACCCCAGGAAGTTTGTACACCCCTCCACGCGGGGGGGTGCGAGGGGGACTTGTGCCCCCTGCGAGGGTCCGAGGGGGCCAATCCCCCCCGACTAGGGGGTTCGGGGGCCAGCAGTCCCCCAGTGGGGGCTTGGGGGCACCGCCCCCGAAGCTAAAAACAGATGTAAAATTTCCTTGTAAAAGTAGAGTAATTTCTAGTCAATCTGGGCCGTTCATTAGGTGGATGATCTTACGGTAGAACTTATGTTTAGTTTAGGGTTTTTTGCCCTAGACGTCAACACCTCTCTTTGTATGATGGCATTGTATTTGAGGCTGTGTAATAGATGTGTATTCTGTGAGCGAGAAACAGAGAGGTGAGAATGTGAGAGAAAACAGAGGATATTACAGCGGATCTGTTGTAGGTTGTGTCTCTTCATTTTGCTGGATAATAGAAAGGAAGGACTGGTTGTTCGGGGTGGACATAGCCCAAACTGGGTGAACCACGTATATCTGTGTCTCTCTTGTTTTATGTGTTTTTTGTGTTTATATTTCTGCAATATTTTATGTGTTCCATTGCTCCGTAATATATAATTCTCTAACAACTAGTATCAGAGTCGAAGGTCTATTTGGTTGATAAACTCGCAGGAAAGAAGGGTTCCTCGTTCGAGTGGGAGCAATGGCAGAAGATGGTAAGTTTAGGGTCGAGAAATTTAACAGCCAAAACTTCTCACTGTGGAAGATGTAGATGGAAGATTATCTGTATCAAAAAGATCTATACCTACCATTGGGCGGAAAAGCAAAGATGTCGACGGGTATGAAATATGAAGAATGGAACCTTCTCGATAGAAAGGCACTCGGAACAATATGGTTGTGCCTTGCAGCGTCGGTCGCCTTCAACATTTCGAAGGAAACAACAACAGAGGGTTTGATTAAGGCATTGGAGAAACTATATGAAAAACCCTCGGCCTTAAACAAGGTATTTCTTATGAAACAGTTATTTAATATGAAGATGTCGGAAGGTGGATCTGTTGCAGATCATTTAAATGATTTTAATACTGTTACAAGTCAGTTATGTTCTGTAGGGGTAAACTTTGATGATGAAGTTAGAGCTCTGTTATTCTTGTGCTCATTGCCAGAAAGTTGGAATGGTTTAGTAATGGCCATTAGTAACTTTGTGTCTGGATCTAGTACTTTAAAGTTTGATGATGTTATCGGTGCTATCCTTAGCGAGGAAATGAGACGGAAAAGCTCTGATGAGACATCGGGAAATGATTTGAGTGCAGAGTTTAGGGGAAGAAAAATAGAAAGAGGAAAAAGGTCAGGATATCGCAGTAAATCAAGGAAAGGCAGATCCAAGTCTAGATCGGGGATAGTGTGCTGGAAATGCGGAAAGAAAGGACACCTAAAGAAAGACTGTAGATCTCATAAAGGAAAAGAAGCAGATTCACGGCAAGAAAACAATCATGAAGCAAATGTGACAGGTGAGGTGTTACAAGATTCTTTGATTCTTTCTTTCGAAAATATTACTGATTCGTGGGTGGTAGATTCAGGGGCCTCATTCCATGCCACACCTGATAAGAAATACTTTCATGACTATGTTGAAGGAGATTTTGGACAAGTTCGTTTGGGTGATGATAAACCCTGTAAAATTGTTGGAATGGGTAAGGTTCTTGTAAAATAGCATAATGGAAACCAATGGCTACTAAAGGAGGTAAGGTATGTTCCAGATCTAAAGAAAAATCTGATTTCAACAGGGCAGTTAGGAGGTGAAGGTTGTGTGACAACTTTCACAGATAAAGATTGGAAGGTCACCAAAGGAGCCCTGGTAATAGCAAAAGGTGAAAAGGTTGGTACATTGTATTTATGCAATGGTATTTATAACTTTGTTAATGCTTTAACTTCCAAAGGAGCAGATGCAGCATTATGGCATCATAGGCTAGGACACATGAGTGAAAAGGGGATGAATATTCTTCACTCAAGGAATTTGTTTCCAGGTTTGAAGAATGTTGATTTGGACTTCTGTGAGAATTGCATTTATGGAAAACAGAAGAGAGTCAGATTTCTCAGAGTTGGGAAAGAAAAGAAGAATGAAAAATTAGAGCTTGTGCATACAGATGTATGGGGACCTGCTCAGGTATCATCTCTCGGTGGCTCTCGTTATTATGTTACTTTTATTGATGATGCAACTAGAAAAACTTGGATTTATTGTATTAAGAATAAATCTGATGTATTTGATACTTTCAAGAAATGGAAAGCTTTGGTTGAGATTGAGACAGGAAAGAAATTGAAGTGTCTTAGATCAGACAATGGAG
This sequence comes from Pinus tabuliformis, assembly GCA_031772625.1. Taxonomy (NCBI): domain Eukaryota; kingdom Viridiplantae; phylum Streptophyta; class Pinopsida; order Pinales; family Pinaceae; genus Pinus; species Pinus tabuliformis. The sequence continues at coordinate 974,059,302 of CM062811.1, read as the reverse complement.
GTGAATATTGCAACAAAGAGTTTGATAGCTATTGTTTAGAGCATGGAATTCGCAGAGAGAAGACAATTCCAAGAACACCACAAGAAAATGGTGTGTCAGAAAGGATGAATAGAACAATCATGGAGCGTGCAAGGTGCATGAGATTGCATGCAGGATTGCCTTTACAGTTTTGGGCAGATGCTATAGATATTGTTGTTTATCTAATAAATAGAGGGCCTTCAAGTTCCTTGGATGGTGGTGTTCCGGAGGAAGCATGGACAGGTAAAAAGGTAAACTACTCCTTTTTAAAGCCTTTTGGTTGTGAGGCCTTTGTCCATATTGATAAAGAAAAATGGAACAAAGCTTGAGGAAAAGTCAAAGAAATGTACCTTTATTGGATATGGTGTTAATGATTTTGGTTATCGTTTATATGATTATGAAAATCACAAAATCATTAGGAGCAGAGATGTAATATTCAATGAAAAGGTCTTGTATAAGGATCAGTTGCAGGAAAAGAAACAAGAAAAAATAAAACAAGGAATACGCAGTTCTTGATGAAATCACTGAAAAAGTAAAGGTGCCTAAAAATAATAATAATCAACAACCACAACAGCAGCAACCACCACAACAGCAACAAGCACCCCAAACACCTAAAAGTGGTGTTAGAAGATCTACCAGGATAAGTAGACCCCCTGAACGATACCTTCCTTCATTATATTATTTATTGTTGACTGATTCCAGTGAACCCGAATGTTATGAAGAAGCAATGCAGCTTGAAAGCAGGAAGAAGTGGGAGGTAGCCATGGAAGAAGAGATGGACTCCTTAATGCATAACCAGACTTGGGACTTAGTCAGGTTGCCTGCAGGTAAAACTATATTGCAGAATAAATGGGTTTACAGGCTGAAGGAAGAAGATGGAGGAAAACAGAGGTATAAAGCTAGACTTGTGGTGAAGGGGTTTGCACAGAAGAAAGGTATTGATTTTGATGAAATATCTTCTCCTGTTTTTAAAATGACTTCAATCAAAACTATTTTAAGTCTAGTGGCAGTTGAAGATTTGCATCTTGAGTAATTAGATGTAAAGACAACCTTTCTCCATGGGGATTTGGAGGAAGAGATATATATGCAGCAGCCACAAGGATATGAAGTGAAAGGGAAGGAGAAACTAGCATGCAGGTTGAAGAAGAGCTTGTATGGCTTAAAATAGGCTCCAAGGCAATGGTATCTAAAATTTGACAAGTTTATGTCTGAACAAGGTTATACTAGATGTCACTCTGATCATTGTGTTTATTTGAAAAAGCAAAATGATGGAAGCTATATTATATTGTTATTGTATGTAGATGACATGCTTGTTGCAGGATCTAACATGCAGGAAATAAATGTGCTCAAAAGAAAATTGGCAAATTCATTTGCAATGAAGGATTTGGGAGCTGCAAAACAAATCCTTGGTATGAGAATAACTAGAGACAGGAAAAATCGCAAATTAACATTGTCTCAGAATGAGTACATACAAAAGGTGTTGAAAAGATTTAACATGCACAATGCAAAACCAATTAGTACACCTTTTGCTAGTCATTTCAAACTTAGTAAGGAAATGTGCCCAAAGACCCAAGAAGATATGGATTATATGTCTAAAGTTCCATATGCATCAGCAGTTGGAAGCTTAATGTATGCAATGGTATGCACAAGGCCTGATATTGCACATGAAGTGGGAGTTGTAAGCAGGTACATGAACAATCCAGGAAAGGAACATTGGATGGCAGTGAAATGGATTCTCAGATATTTGAAAGGTACCACAAATCAAGCATTATGCTTTGGTGGTTCAAACATTTCCCTACAGGGATATGTTGATGCAGATATGGTAGGTGACAGAGATAACAAGAGGAGCACTACAGGATATGTATTTACTGTTGGTGGAACAGCTGTCAGTTGGGTTTCAAAAATCCAAAGTGTTGTTGCACTTTCAACAACAGAAGCAGAGTATGTTGCTGCTACAGAGGCTAGTAAAGAAATGATTTGGTTACAAAGATTTATGGGTGAATTGGGTAAGGAGCATGATATGGGCACGTTATACAGTGATAGCCAAAGTGTCATTCATCTTGAAAAGAACTCAGCATTTCATTCCAGGACTAAACACATACAGCTCAAGTACCATTTCATACGATCAGTGTTGGAAGATGGAGAGTTGAAGCTAGAAAAGATACACACTAACCAGAATCCTGTAGATATGCTAACAAAAGTTGTAACCAGGGAGAAACTGAGAACATGCTCAGTTTCAATTGGTATTCAAGGATGACGATGAAGATGAGAAATAGCCAGGTCCAAAGAGGAGTCATTGTCCAGCAAATGAAGCAGCGATGGAGTTGCTACAATCATTCTCCAAGTGGGAGATTGTTGTGTGTGGAGCATGATTGTTCAGAGGTCTTTGTTTCAGCCGGATGTATACCCCAGGAAGTTTGTACACCCCTCCATGTGGGGGGGTGCGGGGGGGACTTGTCCCCCCCGCGGGGGTCCAGGGGGGGCAATCCACCCCGGCTGGGGGGTCCGGGGGTCAACAGTCCCCCGAGGAATGCTCGGGGGCAATGCCCCCGAAGCTAAAAACAGATGTAAAATTGCCTTGTAAAAGTATAGTAATTTCTAGTCAATCTGGGCCGTTCATTAGGCAGATGATCTGACGGTAGAACTTATGTTTAGTTTAGGGTTTTTTTCCCTAGAAGGCAACCCCTCTCTTTGTATGAGGGCATTGTATTTGAGGTTGTGTAATAGATGTGTATTCTATGAGCGAGAAACAAAGAGGTGAGACAGTGAGAGAAAACAAAGGATATTACAGTGGATATGTTGTAGGTTGTGTCTCTTCATTTTTTTGGATAATAGAAAGGAAGGACTGGTTGTTCGGGGTGGACGTAGCCCAAACTGGGTGAACCACGTATATCTGTGTATCTCTTGTTTCATGCGTTTTCTGTGTTTATATTTCTGCAATATTTTATGTGTTCCATTGCTCCGTAATATATAATCCTCTAACACCATTTGACTATTTTCTTGAAATCCCTCTTCAAATCATTGTCACATGCATTAAATCTACAAATTAATGGTTTCTGTTATGCTCCTATACCAATAGGTGTCATATTTCATGATTGACTTGATTAGCTCTGCAATATGTTCATACCTTTTCTTGTTGCAAAGTTTTTCCATATTTTCAAAAAATCAAAAAATTTAAAAAATGTAAAGAGGGTATACCCTAAAAGAAAAATCAAAGGGTGGAAAAAATAAAATGGTCAAAAGAAAAAGTGAAAGAAATGAACCCCAATTAAACAGAACGGGAAAGTGTGCATGTCCAAATGCCACTACTATTTCATTTTCTGTAAATAAAGCATCATGTACAGCTTGTTGAGCTTTTTACCACAATTGATGAATGGCCAAATAGCTTAATCTTGACTAGTTCATGTTTGAATTTCTTGTTTTAGAGATAGAGAATAAAAATCTATCCAAACTATTTAATCTTGGCAAATAAGTAGATAGGTAGAGAAGCAAAGGAGCTCAACTATTTAATTGGAGCCCTTGGAAAAAATAAGGGTGGACTTGGATAGGCTTATCATGTAAAGAAAAGAAAAGTTGAAAAGGGTTTGCTAGCCTAAATGCACCTATAGAAAAAGAAGAAAAAATGTTAGGCAAAATAGGCTGGGTAGGAAATTTTGGTGTTGCAGAATGAGACTTGTGATAGGTTTTGTCTCCTAAAATTTGTTAAGTCTTATCTCTATCACAGGTACCATGGCAGTTTTATATTTTGGAGCAGCTTAAGCGAAGCATGACTAACTCCCCTCATGTTTTTCCCTGAAATCATCTACTAACTGCCCCAATGATATTAAGATCTGCTTAATATCACTAAGCCATCTCAGTCCATTCCATATCAATTACCTAAATTAAAACCCCATTTTACTTAGGAAATTTGTACAGATATCTCAAATAAACTCTTTTTGCCCCTTTAGCCTAAGTTTTTAAACATTGTGACTTGGGGCTTTCCTATTCATTTTTTTTCATATTAACTTTAACTTTATTATTTAAATCCCGCCCATTACCCTTTCTTGTATTATATTTATAATAAAAATCCCCAATTATTAATATTTTGTGTCCCCCTCAACTAATCTTCCATATAAACTTTTTGCTGCGGACTGCGCGCGCCTCCTGCGCGTTCCCCTGACCTAGCAGCCGACTGTTGGTCCTCTCTCTACAGCGCGAGGCCACTAGCCTCTGGCCTTCCATGGCCTCTTCAACCCTTGTCACGGAGGGCTCCAACCAATCCGAGGCAGATGCAAGCCTCCATTCAGATGCAGATGCGTTCTCTGCCTTAGTCAAGTCTCTTCAGCCACAGAGAACTCGCCCTGCGTTGTCCAAGTTTGTCAAGAAGCTGGATGGGTTGTAAGAGGTTGTCCTTCCTCCTTCGATTCCTCGAATGGATGCTCTCTCATTAGCAGAGCGGGGGCTCATCGGACAGTTCACTGGCCTATGGCCCTCCCCGAAAATTGTTCAGCGATGGATCGAAAGAAACTGGGCCGACAAAGTCAATGGCAAAATCGTTATTCGCTTCTGTGGAAAAGGTTACTATACTTTTCACTTTGAATCTAGAGCAGACAAGGACCTAATCTTCAAAAATGGGTCGTACTTCATGGACTCTCGCGGTCTATACTTGAACAAATGGACTCCAGATTTCGATCCTGAGCTGGATGTCCCTAATGTTGTTCCGGTCTGGGTTTGTCTTCCGCACCTCCCGCTCCACTGATGGGGAGATGACTCAGTTTGAGACATCGGCAATGCTGTTGGAAAATACATAGATCGGTGTGAGCCCAAGGACAATATGCAGGCATGTGCGCGGATATGCGTTGAAGTCAATCTCGGCAAAGGTCTTCCAGAAGCAATCAAACTAAAAGTGGACGACTGGACGCATATTCAACAACTGGACTACGAGCAAATTCCTTTCAAATGCAAGGTATGCCACGAATATGGCCATTTCGCCAATCGCTGTCCTAAAATTGTTAATGTTGAATCTGATCAATTAGAAGAACAATGGGAAACTGTAAAGAAAAAGAAGACTACCTCTGGATTGAAAGCAAACTCTGAAGAACCTCCCAAAACTGCCCCTCTCAAGTCTAATCCCCCTTCAGCTCTGCCCAAAGCCTCCCCCTCAGCTGTCCCTCCCCATTTTCCCCTCCTCGGGGCCATCCTCTGGTTCCCCCCTGATTTCATCAAATCCCTTTGGTGCCCTCTCTCTCCCTGATAATGACCCCCTGATCCCCCTCGAAAATGACCCCCCAATCCTCCTTTCTCTTTCTCAATCCTCCCCCTCCCATTCCCTCGCCCCACCCCCACCCCGATCTACTAGAAGCTCCTCGAAAGAGCATGGAATCAATCAAGAATCTCAAAAAAAAGGACCTGGTAGGAAATCAAGTAAACAACAAAGGAATGAAAGTGCTCAAAAAGACATCGCTATGGGAACTCAAAATCCCATAGAAACTTATATATTGGGGGAAAATAGCAATGAAACAACGCATAAGGAGCAAGGGGGATGAGCATCCCTCCGAAACCCAAATACTCAATGATTAAAGTCATATCATGGAACTGTAGGGGACTAGGGCACCCCTCAAAAATTGTTGCCCTGAAAGATCTCACAGCTCATGAGAAGCCAGGAATTGTAATGATTTGGGAAACAAAACAAAGACTGCAAGAGATGACAAGAATTATAGAACAGCTCAGGCATTATGAGGGACAAATATGTGAAGCAAGAGGAGCTTCAGGCGGTATCACCACAATGTGGAATAAAAATACTTGGAAATGCACATCCAAAACTATCGCTCCATATTGGATCAAAGTCACACTTGAAAAACAAGCAGAGGATAAGCAAATAGTCCTCTACAACATTTATGCTCCGAACCATTTCAGAGACAAAGATCAGTGCTGGGCCACACTTGAGGAAGACATCCAAACTGAAGATAATAGGAATATCATCTTAGGGGGAGATCCAAATCTTATATTACATTCAAATGAAAAAAGAGGAGGAATTTTTACTCATGATCCTTATAGAGTAAAGCTAGAAAACATCATGCAAGAGTACGATTTAGTAGACATCATCCCAAAAAATCGGAGGTTCACTTGGAACAACCGCAGGCTGGGCCGAGATAACATTCTGGAGCGCCTTGACAGAATCTTGGTAAATACTTATTTCCTCTCTGATTTTTCCACTGCTCATGCTGATATTCTGCCTTATTCAGCATCCGATCACTATCCCATCAGCATTGTCCTGGAAGCACACTGTCCATTGGGGTCATTGCCTTTCAAATATAATCCTCTTTGGCGTAGCAATCCTATTGTGGATCAAATTGTCCAAATAGCCTGGCACCATCATATAGAAGGATCTCCGGTTTTCATTTGGGAATGCAAGCTGAAGAATACAAAGCGCGCCCTAAAGGAATGGGTGAAACAGCATTATAAAGAACTAGAAAATGTCAAAGAAGAGCTGAAAAATAAATTAAAAGAAACCCACAAAAAAATTGAGGAAAATGGGCTGACCCAAGAGGATAAAGAATTAGAAAGTGATATATATTATCAGCTGTACTGGGTTAATAGGGACGAAGAGCATAAATGGAGAATTAAGTCAAGACAGCTTTGGCTTCATGAAGGAGACAAAAATACAGCTTTCTTCCATAAACAAGCAACTGTCCAGAAAGTCAGAAATAATGTCACCATGATCAACAATGAGGAAGGCCGCCCTCAAAAAACCAAAGAAGCCATCAAGCAAACTGCCTCAGCCTATTACAGCAATCTTCTAACTGAGATAAAGGAAACAGAGGACTATTCAGATTTTCTACAGCATACGCCCAAAGGAGTCAGTGAGGATATTAATGCAGACCTGATTAAGGTGATCAATGAAGAAGAAATACATGATGCCATTTGGGCTCTCCAGCCAGATAAAGCCCCAGGCCCAGATGGCTTTCCTATCTGTTTCTAGATCATACTGGGGAGTAATAAGAAAAGACCTGGTCAAAATGCTAAGATGGGTCCAACGTAAATGCAAAGTTGGAGGATTCACTAACGCCACCCACTTGGCCCTTATCCCTAAAGAAAATCGACCTTTGACTTTCTCTCGCTTCCGCCCAATATCCTTGTGCAACTCATCTTATAAAATTTTGACAAAAATCTTGGCTACTCGACTAAAGCCAATCCTCCCCTCTCTCATATCTAAAAATCAAGGAGGTTTTTTGGCCAATAGGCAAATTTCAGACTCCATCCTTCTTGTCCAAGAGGCCATACACTCCAGTCAAATCCGAAATGAGAAAGGCTTCATCTTGAAGTTAGATTTAGCCAATGCATTTGACCGTATCAGACACTCATTCCTGTTTGCTATGCTTGAAAAAATGGGTTTTGCAACATCCTTTACTAGCCTTATCAAAGCCTGCATTACAGGACCTTGGATATCCCCTCTTCTAAATGGCAGACCTGGACCTCCCTTCCAATCCTTTCGGGGCCTTAGACAAGGCTGCCCTCTCTCACCCTATCTCTTTATATTAATGGCCGAATATTTTACTAGAGTTCTGGATTACAACCATCGCATGGGCCTCATCACCAGGATCAAATTTGACAATGGTGTCAAAAAAATTAATCACTCTCAGTTTGCTGATGATACTCTTTTAATGGGGGGAGCTTCAAACATCATAGCCCGTCGTTTTAAAACCCTCCTAGACAAATACATGAGCTATTCTAGAGGTCTGATAAATTATCTTAAGAGCTGTATATATGGGTGGAACACATCGGCACATGTCCTCCATAGGATTTCTTGTACTCTTGGGGTTCCTTGTAAGCTGAACTGGGAGCAATTTACCTATTTGGGCATGCCTGTAAGTGCTGGCAACTTGAAAGCTACAACCTGGGAAATTATTATTGACAAAATGAAAAGGAAGATTCAGCATTGGGGCACCTCTTGGCTT